>JARFXV010000309.1:817500-995000 GCA_031761425.1 Cosmopolites sordidus
AAATAATCGCTGATGGCTAGATCTGATGAATAGAGAAGATTTTTTAAAGACAGAGTTGTAGATGGTAGTAATTTAAATTAAATTTCTATGAGTTGGGGCGTTATTCCAATAAAATTCAAAGTGTGTTCTCAATTTCCATATTATCTTTAGTTACTTTATAAACTTTCGATATAAGACACGTTTAATATTGGTTTGTGATGAAGTAACAAAAATAACTCTTTCGAAGCTTGAAAAAATTGTCGTTGTGATATATGAGGCGGAATAAGTGACCAGAAATTTTTATTGATTTAACATCCTTCCATATATTGTACTTTTAGTTTTACATCAAAGTGCATCTAGGCCTCGCTAAATTTTTAATTCTCCTTAAATTTGCTTCAGCGGTAATTTACATGATGTTTATTTAATTTTTATACATTTAAGCCTGCGATTTTTAATCGCGATTGTTTTCGGGCATTTCTGGTATATATTCAAAAGACTTATATATTCAAAAGACAAGTTTAAAGAGCAGTATTATTTATTCATACTCATATGTTTTCCATTTTTCTCCCTAGGAAAATTCAATTACATAAAACAAAATTATGAACAGGTTGTTGCGAAATTTAACCGTTCGCATTTGGGGGGATTCCTGAAATCCTGCGGCGTAATGTTTTACCGGACGCCGGCTTAGAAGTCGGTAAACGCAGCACCGGTGCACCGGTAATTTCAGTAGGGTCGAATACTCCACCAAATAAAAGCCTAATCCCGGCAAGTTTACTTTCATAGTTCCTCCCCTTTCGTTGCTAATTGGTATTTTGTGTGGAGATTATGATGATTTCTACGATGAAAGTCGATTTGCTCGTACTGGCACAACAACTAGCTTTAATTTTTCTTTATTTATTCTTAATAATTATTTATTAATTCTACTGTTCTTTTCGTAAATGAGTAGTTTTTATCGTTATTTCGTCACTCTATAAGAAAGGAGATAGTCAGATCTGTAACACTTCCAGAAAATTTGAAAAAAATTACAGGACATATAAAACTCTCGAGGAAACATATACTGGATTAGTGGATTTCGAATAGAAAAATAAGTATATGAGTACAGAGAGTTTTTTTATGGATGTAAAAGCTTTCCTTGAATTGTTTGTAGATTGCTGTCAAACCAAACACGAAAAGTTGTTTATTCTTAAAGACAAGTACCCAATTTTCTTTGTTGCTAAAATCGTGATTAATTTGCAGCTACAGAATCAGCAAATTGACGATAATGGTTATTGGCTTCAGGTTTTGAATCGACAGTGAATTTAAGTTTTTTTTATTGTTGACAGCCCCATTTCGTAAACTCTTCAACATGTTTAACAAATTGGCGAATAACAAATACAGCAGTTGGAGTTTATGGATCATAATATTCCAGGAGTGCACTCTGAGTATTAGAAAACACTTACTCTCGTGAAACTTATGAAAAACTACAATGTATTGAATTAAACCATGGACATTGACCCATGAAACATTGAAATTACCAGTCGAAGCATATGTTTTGTCATGATAAATCATCAGATTATTATAAAATATACCATATAGTTGCATCATATTAACATGTCACTATCATGTAGTTGTTGTTAGTAGCCTTTATGCAATCCTTTAGATAATGTAATTCTTGAATGACTTCTCACCTTGATGATTAAATGTAACGTGACCTTTAAAATTAAACACAAAGTATTTGTGTCGATGTTTGGTCAAATCAATTTTAATAAAATATCTAATAAGAAGTTGTTTCGTATGCCCCAATTACGAATTAAATTCTTCCATCTTTGTTTCAGAGGAAAAAAAAAGATACGTCCAGTGGTTGTAAAATATGTCTCGAGTGGGGCGGGAAACAACACAGGATGACCTCTTTTTCTTTGCAGAATTTACTCAGTTGGATAGACATATGAAAAACTTGGCCTTCTAAGAAAACAAAACAAAACAAAAAACATTGGTAAAATATTCATAAAAAGATTCGCTTGTCATCCACACATTCTCCGATTTTCCTATTCCCCAATCTTCTGGAGCAGAGTCACCACAAATTTTAGGTAGATGTTCATACTTGAAAATTGCCAGTGGTAGTGTGAATTCCCCAGCAACGTTCGCAGTAAACAGTGTAGTAACATTTTCTTTTTCATTATCAGCTACATCATAAACAGCTTTTCCTCTTTCTGCCAAGACAAGACCACCCTTTGGTGAAAGATGTATCGCCGTTTCATCCATGTCAAAAACCCGTTGAGGATCTTCAAGGATCTTGATATTTTCGCCAAGCTCTTCTGTCACATAAAGAAACCAAGAATGTACGTTTTGTCTCACACGTGGATGACGCCTAAGAAAACTTTCAAACCACTTTCTTCCCGGAACGTTATTTTTAAAGAGATTACTTAAGCCTTCTGCTTCCACTAATTGCTTGATAGAGTGTATCAAAAAATCTTTATTTATTGGAAAACCCATTCTACTTTGTTCCTAATAACCACTCCTCCAATTTATCTTCGATATTGCGACCAAGTACAAATTCCGGACCAACTCGACTTGAAGTTTCTAGTACTTTTCCTCGGATTTTATTACGTAACGTAGTTCTTGCAATTTTGTATTGCTTACTAGCTGCTGCGATAGCGGTCCTATTTTTAATTAATAATAAATAAGGTTAATTAAGGAGTTCCAAGGTTTTCTTTAAATCAGTTCCCGAATAAGTCAAAAATGTTCTTTCATGTTGACTAATTGTATTCGTTGATTTAGGAATTTTCTCCACGGTCTTCTTTTTTATTCTCGATGACATTTTAACCTATAAAATATAAAATAATAAAAAAAATAATTGTTAGTTTATTGATTAAAATTTTTTATTGAATATTTAAGTATTTATAATTGAATAATATACGCAATAACGCAAATAACGTAATATATAAAATAAATAAGTATGATGGTCAAAAATGGAAAACGTATGCACCATTTGTAGCGATGGTATGATCAAAAGTAGCACTTGGATGTATTTGCTGTGTTTTGTTATATTTTAAGTTATTATCGGTAAATTTATATTTGTTCATTAACTATTAAGTTATTTAAGTAGTATATAACATAAACGTTTCAAGAATATTATGATTTTTGATAAATATCAATGATTTACTTACCCGAGTAGTTCTTAAGATTCTTACTAGAAATAACTAAAATTGCTGAGATATACCACGCATCCAGATATGTTTTCAATAATTTCTGAAACTATAGTTTAAACGAATAAAGGAAAAAGTTCACAGCGTTGGCAATATATCAAAAAACCCTATAAATATACTATATAATACTATAATAAGAACTAAATATTTAATATTTCATTATAAATCTCAAAGTGACCATAAACGGTACAGTGACCACAAACGGTACATCTACCCTATATAAATGTTTCTAAAAATACTTATGATCACCAATGTAAACCTTGGCTGTACTTATAGTGAAAGTGTGGTTAAGAGTTAAGAGGTATTGTTTGTAATTTTGTAAGTGGACGCTCGCCGTTTCAACGGTAAAACAGTATTGCCGCGAGCGCGGAGCGATTTGTGAAGGACAAATAGCAGTTGAAATCGAAAATGGCGAATAATAAAAGTGATGGTTATTCTACAGATGAAGGAAAGAGAAGACGGGAGTCGCATGACGACGAAGCATTTAAAATAATCAATTCATCTATTGGAACTTTTGGTGTGAAAAATAAACTTGAAGAGATTTACCACTAAACACCAATTCACTATTTTTAACTTCTCGACGCACGTTTTGTTAACCATGTTAGCATCATCAGAAGGTAATTTAATTGTAGATTGAGAGATGATAGATTAAATCAGCTTCTGATGATGCTAACATGGTTAGCGAAACGTGCGTTGAGAAGTTAAAAAAAGTGATTTGGTGTTTAGTGGTAAATCTCTTCAAGTTTAGATTCAAAAGAAGTAGAAGAATGATCAGATCACCCGACAGAGGTGAGAAAGAAGATTAAAGGATATGAAGGAAATGATGAAGATAATGATGCAGGGAATACAGGATCTGAAATTGGGGCAAGAAATTAAAAAATAAAAATTCAGAACTAAAGATAAAGCTAAATGTACTGAATACAAGAATGAATTATCTAGAGGGAGATAAGATCAAAACTAATCTAGTAATCTCGAGAATGAAACTGGATTCCAATAAGAACATACTAAGGGAAGAGATAAAAGAGGTAAAATTGGAGGGATGAAGGGTGTTATTGGATGGAGAGTTTCGAAGAAAATATCATAGTGATGAAGAGGAAGTCGAAACTACGGAAATTTAAGAAAACAGATCGAGAGTGATATGGTAAAAACGGATAGGCAACCCGAAGTGGCGATTAGAAGGGAAGCGAAGGAAATACGGCAGAAGGGTAAGGATGTCAAGGTTGCTTACACAAAATTAATCATAGGAGGTGAAGTGTGGAACTGTAGCAATGAGGAACATGAACAGGAAAAAACTAACACAGGATGTGGCGCAGGACGGAGAAAGGATAAGAAATTACAAATGTACCTGGATGGAAATATCGATGTGGAAATAAATATGCGAACATGGAAACGGAAAGGGAATGTAAGAGGCAAAGCAGAGAATATTTAAAGTTAGGTACTTGGAATGTGAGAGGAATAAGGAATAAAGAAACAGAGGGAAGGGAGTGCTGGTATTGTAGACTGGTGCAAGAATGTGATACAGTGGGGTTGATTGTGGAATGCATGGGGGTTCGGGGTTGGATGTCTTTTTAGGGAAGAACTTACAAAATATGTCAAAAAGTGAAAATTTATATCTGATGTATATTGTACTCAGTATTGGGAAGGAAGAATATAATCTTATTACTGTATGCGGGCCAGGGGAAAATGATGAATAGAAAAATAAGGATAAGTTTTGGGATGAAGTACAGGAAGCTGTGGATGAAAGTAATGGTACTATTATCATTTGGGTGACTTCAATTGCAGAGTGGGAAATAAAGACAAAGTGTCAGCGAACTCAATGGAAACATATGTAGAAAACGTTAGGAGTAATAATGGCAAGAGATTGATCTAATTTTGCCTCTTGAATAATTTATTGGTGGGCAATTAATTTTTTCAGCCCCAAGTGATTCATCAAATTGCTAGTTGAGAAAGGAATAATAACGAAAAATCGATAATCGATTGATTGAACTGGATAATTTAAAAACAGTAAAAGATATCAGAGTAGAGAGGGAATCTGAGATAGGCAGCGACTATTCCTTGTTAACGGCCATTTTCAAAAGAGAATGACCAAAAAAAAACAATACAAAATTATCAGAACGATAAGAAACAAAAGTCGATCATATATTTTCAAAAGCTAAAATTCGATAATTACAAAAGGAAATTTGAGGAAAGTATACGACTAAGAGTGGAACGTAATAAAGTTTGGCTGTCGGAGGATACTGACAAACTATGGGTCACAGTTAGGCAAATTTGTGTGGAAGCTGCAGAAGTTTGTGGAAGGAAAAATATAGTAAATAACAGAAAACATACGTCTTGGTGGTCGGAAATAATTAGAAGCAAAATTAAAAAGAAAAAAGAAAAAAGAACCCTGGAAGAAGTAAAATAAATGCTTTGCTAATAAAAAAGAATGGAAAGACTTTGGAGTTAGAAGGGAGGCGGGCTTCAAGAGCAATCAAAAATTATTCTATAATCTTTTAAAAAGTGCGAGAAGAGAAGAAAGAGTAAAGGTGACATATATCAGAAATAAAGGATTATTGCTATCTGAGGACGACGAGATATGCAGGTTTGGCTGGAACACTGTAATGAAATAATAGAGGGTTAGGACATCACAGTAATTCATGAGAAACTACCAAAGGAAAACCAACAATAATTCAAAGGTAACATCATCCAGTATAACGAAGTTAATAGTGTAATTCATATGTGTAAAAATGGGAAGGCTGCCGCGAATAATGGGGTTGGAGTTGGATTGCTCAAGAATATGGGAAAAGCGGGAACAGATCTTCTCCTTAAAGAACATGGAGGAACAGAGATATATCGAGGGACTGAAAAGTAGCAATCATTTTGCCAATTTTTCCGATCGGATTTCACTATTGAGTGCAAAGAGTAAAATATATGAACGTATATTAGAACAAAGATTGAGAGAATATCTGGAAAATAAAATTGATGATAGTCAATATGGATTTAGAGTAGGCATGTGCACATGTTGAGATACGTTGCGGCAACTTATGAGACAACCTTGTAAAAAAAAAAAAGTTACATTTGTGCTTTGGGGATCTTCATAAGGCATTCGACAGTGTCCCCAGGATAAAAATCTGGCAGGCCTACATAATAAAGGAGTGAATGAACATGCCTTTATCAGATGTTCATCAAATCTCTGTACTGAAACTATAGAAATTATGTCAGAAGAAATAATATGAACTCAAGTGAATTTGTAACAAATAAGAGTGTAAGACGGCGGTATTTTAAAGCCGCTATTGTTAATCATACTTATTGATGAATTGGCCAAGGAAGTGGATCTAAATATTCGAGGAGCTTGAGTAGGTATGCATAAACTTGCAACGGTTGAAACAAAGGAACTGGTTTATCGGGATGATCTGGTGTTGCTGGGGAAAACATAAGCTATTTTGTCTCGTTCAACGTTTTTTTCCAATCCTCGAAAGAGTTTTTATATTCAACTTGGGTTATTTACTTCAAGGTAGCCAGCGAATTCTCTTGAATGGTTTTTATAGACTCCAAATGTTCATGAAATGGTTTCTTCAGTCGATGGCACGGGAAAAACTCACGCGATACGTTATCTCATGAATGTGGTGCTATTGATTCGATTTTTAGTCAAAAATTTACAAACAATTATTACCGTGTGCGATGGTGCGTTACTATGATGCAAACATCATAAATTATTTTGTCACAAATCTGAACGTTTTATTTCTAATACTTAATCGGCGATTACTCAGTACTAGATCGTGGATTTTGGCAATAATTTCTTCATTGGCTGACGTGAAAAGTCTTCCTAGGCGAGATTCATCTTCAAATGCATCTCTGCATCCACTAAAGACATGACGCAGTTTCCCTGCCGAAACCCTTTTTTAACATTTTTAATGCATGAGCATAAGTAATATCGTTTTATTTTTTACAAAATTTATTGCAAATCTATTGTAAAAAATCACTCACAATCACTCTCAATCAAAATCACAAACTTTTTTACAAAATTACAAAATTACAATTACATAAGACACCATCGTTAGTAACTGAACCAGCGAAATAATATAAAACTTTTCAGATGTCAAGGACAATCCACAATGCCAATTTAAAAAACAAGTGGTTGTATCGATACATAAAATGCGCTAATTTTTAAAATAAAAGTTAAAAAAAACATCTATATATATTATTAGGTGCGTATAGACCCGGTTGGATCACGCAAAGCATTCTGACTCATCTGATCCTCCACACCTCTCTCATCTTTCTCCGTGGATTCTCTTTTTCTCCTCCGTCCACTTTGTTCCCGATCTCCTCGAAACTTCGCTCTCTGATGCAACGTTCCACATACGTATTTTGTTTTTGTACGTTCTTCTATCCTCAATCTCTGTCGGACCCTGATCAGCTCTGACTTGTGTGATCTATGGTACCATTGACTTGACTCCTTGTATGTATGTAAGAATTCTGTTGGTGAATCTTGTCGATGGGAGTCTACTGATACGTCCATAGAATTTCAACCATCTTTTTCTTATGTCCGCCGCTACGTTAGACATTCTCTCTGTGGTCTTTCGAGAATGTAATCTGTATCCTTCCTCTGTCAGTTTTGCCGCTTTTTGTATGAAGTGTAAGTGTCTCGCTTGCATTTAGTACTTCTGGTTTAATTACTGTGTTGAAGTGTCGTAATTTTGCGTGCGTGGATAGGCATTTCTTACTATAGATATTGTGTGTCTTGCCGTATGCCCTCTTCATCTTCTGTAATCGAGTCTTCTGTGCTATCTTTTCTACTCCTGTGGGTTCGAGGATCTCGCCCAGGTATCTGAAGTGAGTGACGCTGTATATTTTGCCGTATTTGATGTTCAAATTTTGGACATATTTTGAGCAGAAGAATTCGGTTTTTTAAAGGAGATTTGTAGGTCGACTTTCTCTGCATATCTCTCTGCTTGATCAATCGTAGTGTTTTGGGGTCGAGTCCTTGTTCTTCTAGGATGTTGAACAAAGATTTTCGGTCGATGCAGTCGTATGCTTTCTTGAAGTCCACTAACGTGCAGATGATTGGGACGTTCCTGTTAGCTTTGTACTTCAGTATTGTTTTTCAGTTAAATATTTGTTCAGTGCATGAGCGACCAGGGCGAAAGCCTGCCTGGTACTCGCCAATTTTGTGTTCTAATTATTCTTGTGTTCTCTGAAGAAGGCATGTTGAGAGGATTTTTGTTTTGTAAGTGACTTATAATAAGGAGATTCCTCTGTAGTTGTTCACATCTGTTCTGACTCCCTTCTTGTGCAGCAGGTGGGTAAGAGCACATTTCCGTTCATCTGGTAATTTTTCTGTTTGCCAAATGTTCGTGATAATTTGCGTAAGTTTGCATATATATATATATATATATATATATATATATATATATATATATATATATATATATATATATATATATATATATATATATATTAGATTGATTTGTAATGTTTCCAATGAGCCAATAGTAGCTTAGTGTCATACAATCAACTGCTGGTTTCCACAATTTCATGTCGAACACACAACAACCTACGTCTCCGCCTAAATGAGCATTTTATTAGTTGCTTGACTGGGGACGACCCCCACCCATCCATTCAATTTGATAGCATATGTTTCGTCTCTTGATGTTCAGACTCTTCAAGGCACCCCACACATGCTCTCTCGTCAAGAACAGGGCGACCGTCACCACATTGAATAATCCATACTTTCGCGGATTTCCGCCGAATGGTGTATGACATGTCGCAGTGACAATTTCTCTATCTTCATTTTCCATAGTGCCTTATTTTCTATTAGATATATGCATTCATATATGTAATGACAGGGATCTCTTTTCTATATCTGTAAGTATTTTTTTTATTGATTAATGTGGGAATTATGGCTAAATGATTTCAAATGTATAATTTTCAAAGCAGTCCAGAAATATTTGAATATTTTCCAGACAGGAATTAAAATAAATATAGTCGAATATTTTATTACGCTAGATTTTCCATATTTGATGAAACATTCATAATTTCTGGTTAAAAGCCATTTCGGAAAATCTTTTGATATTTAATTTTCTCCGCTTTCTTTTCCGCTCGTTCGAACCTTCGGATCGCGGGGATTTAAATCCGATTTTTTCCTTTTCCGGGCAGGTATTATGCTAATCTCCTATGGGAATGCTAAAAAATACAACCTCCGGATACAAGGTTCACCTTTTTCTTTAAATAATTTAACGGAAGACCGTTTCAGGTAGATTTGGTCACAGGATGGTGGCAACAGGCTATTTTTTTCACGAATTAATATGGAACAGAAGGAGAATAACAGAAATTGTATTAACATTTAGGCGGGATTTTTTAAATTATGAAATGATATATTTCATTAAATGTAAGGAAGTCAATCAAGGGATTCATTAATGACATACAAAATTAGTTATATACAGAGCATTCATTAAATCCTGTAAACCACGTGACAAGTGATTTATTTAAACTTGGAAATTTGAATTTTTTGTGTTGATTTATTTATAGGTGGTATGATTTATTACCAAAAAATATTTCTAAAATTTCCCTTAGATCTGTCATCGAGATTAATTCGCTGATTATAATGTGGTGTTGTAAAATGCTTCCTGAGCAACAAACTATACCAGGTTTGATAATTATTTTTTTTTAAAAGCAAGTTTAATTCGGAAGAAAGGTAAAAAAATGGTTTATTCAAAGTATGCGCCGTCGCTAGCTGCACATTTTCCCCATTTCTCTAGCAATTTCTGGATACCCTCCCAAAGTCTTTTAAGATGGTCCAGTCATCAAGCCGTTTTTCGACAAACAAGTGGTAGTCATAAGGCACCAAGTCTGGTAAGTATGGCAGGGAGGGCAGGAGTTCACATCCAAGTGCAGAAATAGTGTCTGGCCGTTTTCGCTGTGTGTGATGCTGTGTTGTCGGGTTGCAAAGTCACTTTTCCCTGTCTTGTAGCCTTGTTCTGGTCGCTTTTCGACTTGCGTTTTGGGTTCTCGAAATTTATATATTTTTCATCTCCAGTAACGATCCGACGCAAAAAACTTTTTTGCATCGGATGTGGTACCCATTTTCCTACCTTCTGGATTTTTCCCATGACATGCAGACAATCACAAATGGTTCGGCGAACATTTATCCCTTCTGCCATTTGTTGTTGAGTTTGTGAATTCTTCCAACTATGCTTGCAATTCGGCATCTTCAAATTTTTTAGGTTGACCTGGGCGTTCTTTGTTTTTAAGTTAAAATCACCACTTTTGATTCGTCTAAACCAACTTCCACCAGCGTCTTGCGTTGGGACATTGTCGTCATAAGTTTCCACAAGTATACTTTCGGTCGCTTTTTTCTTTTGATTGAACAGTACGTGCTGCAAATGTTGTTGATTTGGCTCGAAACTCGACATGTTTATCACACGAAAAAAATATGACGGTAACTCGAAATGGATTAAACATCTTTGGCGTTTTAAAAGATACTCTCGTAGCAGAGAATCACTTAAGATATTAGACTGTGAACCTACCCTTGTTTCCAGCGCCATCTTTTAAAAAAGATTAGTATTACAGGTCAACAAATTTAAACTTTTTTGAGGTAACACTGATGAAAATAGATGTATATGAAGTATTTTGTAGTTCTAAATCCGAAAATGGTAAGCTAAGTCCTGTAACACGTATAGTTTTTTTGTTAGAGGGGGTTATTTAATATAAAAAGCAGTCATTTAATATAAAACGTGGTGAATATATGCAAAGACATTACTGAGGATTATGTGAATAAAAATATATATTACATGAGATACAGCGACATGTCATACAGCGACATGTCATATAGCGTCATGTCATACAGCGACATGTCATACAGTGACAAAAACTTTCACTCTATCCTCTTGTGCTCTGTAGCATCGTCTCTTTTTAAAAACCTGCAGTAGTCGCCAAACAGAGATCGGTTCCAGCTTCGCTTGTATCCTGCTACCATGGTCGTGATATGCTGGTGAAACCTCTCTCCTTATTCGTAGCTTACTGCATCCACATTTTCCGGAAAAATCCAGATGGAAGTTAAAAAAAAACATTTTAAGGACATGCTAGTATTTCGTAGGCTTTCATTTCCAAGGAGTTCATTTATGAGGTTTTTATAGTATTTAGTCTTTCTTGTTGCCCAGCAATCTTTTCAATACACTTACAAAACACTTCCAATCCGCCAATTCCTTTTCATTTAATTTTTCTTGAAAAAGGAAATCACTTAGACGCTTCCTTATTTGAGGTCCACTATATATGCCCTCTTTTAGTTTTGTATCACTTAGTTGAGGAAATATTTCTTTTAGGTGCGTGACACCATTACCTTCTTCGTCCATGGCTTTGACAAATTTTTTCATTAGTCCAAGCTTAATATGGACAGACGGAAGAAGCACCTTTTTGGGTTAATAAGGGTGGCATATTTTATGTTTGAAGTACCAGGTTCAAAAGAAATTCTGAGGTCAACTGTAGGCTTACTTTAATGTTCTTTTGTTGCCCTACTGTCCCATAGACACAAAACATTGCCTGCATATATAACAAAACTTATCCGCTGGATTTTTGCAAAATCGGCCACTAAGACTTACCTTCTTATATAAAATCGACTTAAACGCTTGAAAACGATCAACACACATCTTAAACTCTTGTAGAAGACTGTTGAAATACCCCCTCTACGATCTTATGGTAATTTCTACATTGTCGAGTCCGGCACAAATCAGGCACAAATAATTTCAATCATACATTGATATAAAGGCGAAGCAGGTACTTGAAATTGGGACGTGCTAGGCCATTTCTGTGAAAAGGTGTTTTAATAAGTAATTAAATGAAACGTAAAAAGAATATTCTCATCAATGTTACAAAAATCATGTCGACCTGTGTTATTAACCGCCACACCTGGAATTTTAAGCAGATGTTTGCATTTCATCAATAATATTTTTAACACGCTTTTTGTGTGTTTTGTTTTGTTATCATGAAATAATCGATATATTGAAGCTGAGGTCGGAACTTTTGAGTTCAAAAGGTGCCCAATATTGCAGGTGCCCAATATTGCGGCCTTTTGCATGATTCCTACACATTTTTTTGTGAGTCTAATATACTCCAAATTATGACAGAACCGTTTTTCAATAAGTTCATTTGTAGATATTATAAATGGTATGACCTCTACACTCCTAAATCCGTAAATATGTTTAAGTTCGTGACTTAGGTCTTGATATTTTACCACCTTTTCCAAGTATACACTTATATTATTATTTAAAGCGACAGATATGTCTATAACAAAAGCCGTTTTTTGGTTTTATTTATAAACAAGATGTCCAATTTGTACTGTTGAATAGTCTTGTTAGTAACCATCATAGTATTCCAGTAAATTTTTATATCTTCGTTCTCCAAGCAGGCGCTTGGTTGATATTTGTAGTATGGTGTAATATTACTTACTAAATTGTATTTATAGCATATCTCGTTATGGATAACTTTGGCAATATTATTATGCCGGTCTAAATATTGTTTGGGTGCAATGACACTGCATCCACCGCAGATATGCTGTAGTCTCCTGCTTCATATTGCATACACGACATAGCTCTGATGGTATTTCTTGCTCCATGACATGTTTAATATAAGATCTTGTGGTTTTTACCTGATCTTGTATTGCTGATATCATGACTTCCGTTTCTCGAGTTAAGCCACCGTTCGTCAGATAGAGCACTGACGATACCCCATCTACATCACTTCTCCTTAAAGTTGCAAAAAAGCGTCCATGTAGAGTCTTTTTTTTGTTCCCATTCCTGAAGAAGCGTTTCAATTGATATTTCATTAAGAAGTGGTTCAATATTTGAGAGGTTTAAAGGTCTAAACTTGAAGAGATTTACCACTAAATACCAAAACACTTTTTTGAAATGCTCGACGCACGTTTCGCTAACCATGTTAGCATCATCAGGAGATGATTTAATCTCCTAAAATCTCCTTTAATCCAAAAAAATGGAAAATAAATTATAGTTTAAAAAAACTAAAAAACACGCTTTAATGGTAAACCGAACTAAAAAGTAAAAAATCATTTTTAGTATAAGAATAAAGTGATGAACGAGAAAATTAACGTGTTATTGTAAAAAAGCGTGAGGTGCTTTGTACCATATTTTCATACTAACTCTACTTATAGAAACGGTACTGATGGAATATTTATAACAACTGATAACGAGCACTCTACGCTTTTTTCACAATGACATTAATTTTCTCGTTCATCACTTATACTAAAAATTATTTTTTTCTTTTTAGTTCGGCTTATCATCAAAGCGTGTTTTTTATTTTTTTTAAACTATAATGTATTCATAAAAAATCTACGATATACTCTTCTCTTCTTCTTTTTTCACTCGATGGCATTTACTATGAAGGAGTTATTTTTAATATTTTTTTAAACCTTAGGTTTAAAATAATGTAGGTTGAAATGTTATGTTTATTTTCGTTATTAGTGCTAAACTTTGGTATCTAATTCAAAGGAAAAGATTATTTATAAAAGCCGAAAAAAACCAATAAACGTATTTTGTAGCTTAAGGAAACTAGTGATTCCATGTTAATCATTACCAACTTGTTGGGTTGGTATATTATAGAGCTGTATATTGTCTCAGGAGACTCGTCCAATCAGCAACTATGAGCTATGGCGAAGGGAAAAAGAAGAAAAGAAGAACAATTTGTACATGTTTTCTGATGATAAAAGTTCGCGGTGCGATACCTATAGAGCAGTAAAAGAACTATGTAGCTCAGTGGCGGCTGGTAAGTGGTGCCGCCCCTCCGATATTTATCGTAGTAAACAATTTTTTCAATAGCACAAAAAGCACAAATAGCACAAAAAGTAAAAAGAAGGAAGGGGAAAGCAAAAAAACCTTCAGCAGCACTATTTTCTTTTACGCCCTCCCACTTTAAAAACCCACGAGCCACCACTAATGTAGCCTACTACATTTTGAAATTTCATTCCTTCGTATGAACATATGTGAAGTTTCAAGTCAAGATGTCAATTTATTCGTACAAAACCAGCATCTTAAAGTTAACATATCAGTGTTATTTTTTAAAATGGAAAATACTGAAAATCGTGCAGTGATTAAATTCTTTGTAATCATTATCTACTTGTTGGGTTGGTATATTAAAGAGCTGTATATTGTTTCAGGAGACAAGTCCAATCAGCAACTATGAGCTATGGTGAAAGGAAAAAGAAGAAAAGAAGAACAATTTGTACATGTTTTCTGATGATTTTTTGAGGCATTTCACTTATTTTTCTTATTTTATGGGTTACACTAGACTAAAAGTTCATGATGTGATTCCTATAGAGCAGTAAAAGAACTATGTAGCATAGTGGCGGCTCGTAAGGGAGGGCGTTGGGGCGCCGCCCTTCCGCCATTTATCACAGTAAACAATTTTTCAGAGCAAAACCCCATATTTTATTTCCGTTTAGTTTCTTTCCTTTAACTCATTTTCGCGGTTCATCTCCTGTATAGGGTTTCAATAGCACGAAAAGTAAAAAGAAGGAAGGGGAAAGCAAAAAAACCTTCAGCTGCACTATTTTCTTTTACGCCCTCCCACTTTAAAAACCCATGAGCTGCTACTAATGTAGCCTACTACATTTTGAAGTTTCATCCTTCGTATGAGCATATGTGAAGTTTCAAGTCAATCTGTCGATTTATTCGTACAAAAACAGCAGCTTAAAGTAAACATATCAATGTTATATTTTAAAATGGAAAATATTGAAAATCGTGGAGTGATTAAATTCTTTGTAAAAAAGGTTTAAAGGCAATGGACATTTACAGTGAAATGGTAAATGTATTAGGGAAGTCTGCTCTTTCAAAAACAATGGTTTGCAAGTGGGCATGTGAGTTCCAACGTGGTCGTACAAGCCTGGATGATGATCCTCGTTCTGGATGTCCAATAAGTGTATTACTGCACAAATAATTAATTCCATACATGATATAGTTATAGATGACACACAATTGACTGTGAGTGAAATTGCTAAGCCCATGAACATCTCAACTTTTGTTTGATGTTTCATATTTTGAAAAAGGAATTGGGCTTCGATTGGGGATTCGAATTGGGGAACGACTTCTAGTAAAACTTTTTCGAAAGAATACTATGGACGAAACCGGTCCGGAACAACCGAAATCCGGTTGTTCAGCTCCGAAGCAGCCAAAGTAGTCAAAATGGATCAAAAAGTTTATAACATCAATTTTTTGGGATGCAAAATGACATTTTGTTTATTCACTAGCTTCAAACCGGTAAAACAATAACAGTACAATGTTACTCAACCCTTGTGGATCAATTGGATGCAAAAATTCCTGAAAAAAGACCAGGTTTAGCAAAGAAAAAATAATTTTTCATCAAGACAATGCACTGGCTCACACAAGTGTTCTTGCAATGGCCAAATTGAAGGAGTTACACTACGAATTATTGGAACATCCACCATATACACCAGATGTGACTTCCTCTGACTTTCATCTGTTCCCAAAACTCAAAAACGTGAAGCGTTTTTCATCAAATGAAGAAGTTATAGCAACCTTAGATGAGTATTTTGATGGACTTCCAGAAAATCACTTCAGATATGGAATAAATGAATTGGAGAACCGATAAAAAATGTATTGAGCTTAAAGTAGAATATACGGAAGAATAAAGTCATTTTTTCATCTATAAACTGGTTTTATCATTTCCGCTCGGCGAACTTTTCAATTAGCCTAGTATTATGAAACTTTTTAAGCTACCCTCGTGATGGAGCCACCAGCGAATAATAAATAAAAGAGTTTTATTAATTTCCTTTCTAGACGGACGATTTACTTTAGCAAGAAAATATTATTAATTATTTATCTCACGAAATTTACATAAAACATTACGAGTCACGTCAACCCGTCCATTACGTTGGCGTCGTTCCAGTCCAATAAAAACTCGCTCTTATTTTGTTTGTTGTTTCGTACTGGAAGGCAGGCGGCAGCAGCATCAGCCTCCCCAAAAACAGAACGACGAGAGACAACTGCAAAACGAAATTCATAAAGGCAGAGGCGAAATTAAATTTCCCGGGCAGAGTCTCGTCCAACCACCCCTCCAGGTCCCCGGCGACGGTCACTAATGTCACCCCCCTCCCGCGTTTTGTTTTTAATTCGACCGTAGTTTAGGGGCGGGGGTGGCGGTAGGGAGTAGGGTAGAAATGTTGCCAATTTCGGTAGGCCTCTGCGGATGAACGGATTTGTGTTTTTATTTGTTCAGAGACACAGCAGCTGTGTAAGGATAACAGGGGGAACATTTTGGTTTGATTGTTGTTCTCTCAGTGATATTAAGTGTACAAATAAGGTTTTTTTTGTAAGGTATTATTGTAATTTTAAATTAAAATATTCGACTGTAAAAAATAAACTGAATATTTCTAGGGAAATTCGATAAATTTTGTTCTGAGAAACAAATTGGAAGTGGACTTTTACCGGAACAAGAGAACAAGCAACGAAAGTAGCGAGGAGTACATCAGAATATAACAGGGCACGATCAGAGCAAGATACAAGGGTCCTTCAATAAGTCCTTAAGAAAAGCTAGAAAAACAATTATTTCAAGTAGATTTTTTTATTTTTCAACATAATCTCCTTTTAGCTCTATACACTTTCCAAGCGTTTCTCCAACTTTTTTAAGCCGTCTAAAAAGTAAGATTTCGGAAGGTCGTCAAAATAGGAATCTCTGTGGGCGATGATCTTCGATCGTTCGATGTGAACCGTTGTCCGCTGAGCCATCTTTTTAAGTTCGGAAATAAGCAAAAGTCACTGGGCTAAACGGTGGATGTTGCAATAATTCGAACTTTAGTTCCAAGATTTTGGCCATGGAAACTGTACAGGTGTGCACCCGTGCATTGTATTGATGGAAGAGGATCTTTTTCAAATAAGGACAATTTTTCTTGATTTCTTCGCTAAACCGGTACAATTACGACGTATAATACTCTCCAGAAATTGTTTTTCCTTTTTCCAAGTAATCGGTGTCGATGATTCCGCGTGCATTTCAAAAAACTGTGGCCGTAACCTTGCCGGCCGATTTCATCGTCTTCGCCTTCGGAGCCCGTTCGCCTTCAAAAACCCTCTGTTTTGATTGTTCCTTTGTCTCTGGAGTGTAGTAGTGTATCCATGTTTGCTTATGCATTGATGCAACAACTCATCAGGATTGCGACGAAAAAGGGCCAAAACAGCATCAGAGTCGACCAGAGTCTTGCCGATTTTTTTTTCACTCCCAATTTTTCTTGCATAATTGAAAACACTATACCTTGCGATAAGCCTGTGACCTCATCTATTTCGCGCACTTTGATTCGTTGATTGCTTAAAAACATGTCGTCCATTTTGTCAATCATTTCGGGAGTAGTCATTTCCACTGGACGCCCCGAACGATGTTCATCTTTTGTGGATGTACGGCTACGTTTAAACTCATTACCTAATAATAGACAGCTGCAAACACAGGAGCAACCGTGCCAGGAACTTTCTCCAACTCAGCTTTGATCTCTTTCGGTATTAAGCCTTTTAAATATAAGTGTTTAATTACCACTCGTAACTCACTTTTACCATTTTTCTGAAAAAACAAAAGTTTCTTGCTTTAATCGACAATAAAAATAAAACCATGTGATGAATATCACTGAGACTTTGACAGCTATCCGGTGAATAATGATGCTTACTAAAAACAAACCATTTCCTATGCTACGAGCGCCATCTCTTGGATTTTTAAAGGACTTACTGAACGACCTTCGTAGATTAGCTTAAGAGTTGCAAATCTTAAATATTTGTTCTTTTGAGACTCCAATGCCCATAATAGGTGTCGGAATGCATTTTAACTATTCATCAATTTTTTCCATGTCTTAGGATCGCTTGCCATATTTCTCATCTCTATCATTAATTTTTCCCTAACTTGTCCTTTGTTGGATATTTGTTGACGTATAAATCTAGGTCCACCCCTTGATCTTCCATCCATTCTTGTTTCCATAACTTCCCTGGTCAGCTTATTGTCGTTCATTCTGCATAAATGGCCAGATCAATTCAGCTGTTCATTTATTTCTTACTTCTCTCATTTTTTGTTTCCTTTTGCTTCCCTTTGGAGCTTTTATTCTGTTCCAGAATAATCTCTTGTTTGTCTTGTAGTTTTGATTTATTTCAGCCCTAAATTCCTTCCAATTTTTACTTTCCCTTTCATTAGGTTATATTGTTTTATATCTTGAAAAGGAAAACGGATAGTTTTAGTCAACTATAGAACAAGATAAAGATAAAAAGGGTATAAAAAATGCATTTTTAAAGACATGCGACACCGTAGTCTTTTATAGGCTTTAGTTTATCTTTCTTGTTGCCTAGAAGTCCTTTGACTACCCTTACAAAACACTTCCAAGTTGCCAATTCCGTTTAATTTAATTTTTCTTGAAAACGGATATCACTTAGAAGCTTCCTTATTAGAGGTCCAATAAATACGCCTTCTTTTAGTTTTGCATCACTTAATTGAGGAAATATTTCGTTTAGGTACTTGAAACTATTATCTTCTTTGTCTATGGCTTTGATAATATTTTTCATTAGTCCTAGCTTAATATAGATAGGCGGAAATACCACTTTTTTGGGTTAATAATGAGGGCATATGTTATATTTGAAGTAGTAGGTTGAAGTCCTCTTGAAGTCCTAGCAATATATCTATCACTTTAAAATTGCCACAAATATCTCACTGATACGTGATTTAGTATGGTTGCTAAGTTGGCATAGGTTTCTTTCATTGTCACTGAATGAACTTAATGTATAGAAAGGTTTTTGTTTTTATTATGAAACAAGATTGATTTAAGGCTGTATTTCAACAAATATATGAAAATACGGAAAAGGAACATGTTCCATATTAATCATTCATTAAACCGTTAATATCACAACAGACACATAGGAATCTAACTGAGGTAGCCGATACTTGATGGAAATTCATTTTAAATAAATAAGCAAAGATTAATATTTAAAATTTTTTCCATTATATTTAAAATTTTATATATAACAATGGTTTCAACACACAGTGCCTTTTTCAAATATAAACTGTACTAAACTAACAGTAAGAAAAGTAATTACAACTTAAAGTATCCATCGACCTAATAATAATAAGAAACATGATAGTGAGGAAATCCATTTTTTTGTCAACGTCTAGGAGGACAATATTAGTTTAATAATGGTAAACCATCCAAGTCTAGCTGGTCATTTAGCAAAATATCCAAATTATTTATTTTATTAATTTATAGGCTCTCTAAAAGATTTAATTTTTTGAATTTATTATCATTATGTAACATTATAAAATTATCATTGAAAGTAATATTAAGTGGTTAGCATAATGAGAATTATTTTGTTGAAGAAAGATCTTCCTGTTTGTCCTACATCGACTTTTGGACACGACCCGCACTCAATTAAATACACTCCTGATTTATATAGTTTATTTGTTTGATTTTTATTATTTTTAATGAGGTGTCCTAGACTATTGTTTGTTTTAAAAGCAATACTTATATTGTTCGTTTTGGATAAAACTCTTGACACTAATTTGGTAACTTTTCCCGTATATGTAATTGTTTTGAACGCTGCATTTTTGATATTATTGACCGGATATATTAAATTAATGGCTTTATTATTAACTTTTTTTATTAATTAAAAAGTTTTTATGTAAAGAATTTATGTGAGTTAAGAATTGATTTAAATGTCTATCAGAATCTGTAAAATAAATTAGAATGTCATCCATATATCTGTATCAGTAAAGTGATGATTTAAACAACTGATGTTGATTTATCTTATTTTCTAAGTTGGCCATACAAATTTCCGCCAGAAAAGGACTTAAAGGGTTCCCCATTATCAAACAGTCATTACAAACATAAAATTAATTATCAAATTCAAAGTAATTCGGATCCAACGGAATTGACAGCACCTCTAACATTTCTTTTTTTATTATTGAATTAGTTTTATTTTTTTTTGTTTGAGAAGTAATTTGTCAACTAATTCTATTACTTCGTTTGGTGGTATACGCGGGAATAAATTTTGTTCATCGAAAGAAATTAGTTTGGATTTTTTGAGTAAATTAATATATTTTTTTTTTTTATAAAGTCATAGGTCAATTCTTCTACTGGAACCTTTGGTGTGAAACACTAAACTTGAAGAGATTTACCACTAAACACCAAATCACTTTTTTGAACTTCTCGACGCAGGTTTCGCTAACCATGTTAGCATCATCAGGAGATGATTTAATCTATCATCTCTCAATCTATGATTAAATCATCTTCTGATGATGCTGACATGCTTAGCGAAACGTGCGACGAGAAGTTCAAAAATGTTATTTGGTGTTTAATGGTAAATCTCTTAAAGTTTAAGGTCATAGGTATTTAGAATGGAACCAGCTAGACTTGAATGGTTCACCGTTATTAAACTTATATTGTCCTCCTAGATGTTGACAAAAAAATTGATTTCGCCACTATCATGTTTTATGGTATTATTAGGTCGATAACCACTTTAGGTTGTAATTACTTTTCTCACTGTTAGTTTAGTGTAGTTTGTATTTGAAAAAGGCATTGTGTGTCGAATCAATTTTTTCCATTTGATAAAAGCTTGAAAATGTTACATTCCGTTTTCGGTAAAGTGAAACACTTTCATTTTGCACTGTTGAAGTCTGGAACCAAGAAGTTCCGATTTTTGTTTTGACAATCCCAGGTCACGTACCAAATTATTTAATTAATTCTGAGTTATTAAGTGAGGTTGATTGGTAGTTGTTAAAAATGTTGGGTCACAACTGTTGTTCTCAGGGAGTTGTGGATCAGATCCTGATGAAGAATTAGAATTACCGGAAAACATGTTGTCCAGGTTTAAAGGCGCAATCGGTACCGGTAGTTCCTTTCTATGAGGAACTGGCCTAAGTGCAGAGAAGGCAAATTTGGATACTGAATTTTGTCCCTTTGCTTTTTTGAAATCCCTTTTGTTTTAGTGATACAAAAATTAGTAATCACTTACATGGTCAGTAGGTTCTCTCCACGCCATAGGAACAGCAAACGACATATTATTCTAGTGATGCATCCACTGCACTAAATTTACGTGACGACTCACACATCAAACATGAGGAGCCCAATTTTTATCTTGATCTCCAGTTTGGCAATTAATATATACAAAATATGCTTTTTTGACTTCCTCGGATATAGATTTAGCTTGTGACTTTAAAATAAATCGTTCGCATATATAACAAAACTTATCCGCTGGATTTTTGAAAAATCTACGATTAGAACTTGCCATTTTATATAAAATCTACTTAAACACTTGACTGTACTGTAAACGAAACAAAAACCAACTAAACTATAGAAAACAATAAAACTGCCCTTAAAGGTGCGTAGAATACACAGGAAATACCCCCTCTACGGTCTTGTGATAATTCCTACATTGTCCAGTCCAAAGTCAGGTATCAGGTATTTTAATAATCTCTTGATATAAAGGAGAAGCAGATACTAGAAAATGGGACGTGCTAGGCCATTTCTGTGTAAAGATGTTTTAATAGCTACCTAAACAAAACGCAAAAAGAGCATTCTCATCAACGTGACAACAATGATGTCGACCTGGGTTATTAATGTAATGGTTGGTTGACATCACGGTTTATGATTTTACACGCTTCATTAGTTACGATTGTTATATAAATAGTTTAAACAGTTTAGTTTTTAAATTAAATTGACTTATCTTCTGATGATGCTAACATGGTTAGCGAAACGTTGGTTGAAAAGTTAAAAAAAGTGATTTGGTGTTTAAAGAAGGACTTAAAATTGACTTAAAATGGACTTGGACTGAAAATGGCGTTCCATGATGGTGTATTATCGTGATGGAAACAGTAATCTACAATATCTTTGAAATACTTAACCGTGTTTTACTTGAAATAAGATTCTTGATTTTGACAACTGATAAAATAATTGGAGAAATTTTAATACCTCGTAAAATAGTATCAGGCGATATGTTTAAAATATATCTTTGCTTCACCTATTGAACCATTCCTAATTTGTTATACCGTCAGACAGATGAATCTCGCACACGTTACCATTTATTTGGACTCTACTGTTCGCCCCTTCTAAATAAAAATAACGATCTGACTTTTTGTCATTGAGCGGCAGTTTTTTTTTCGTCAATTCTTTGGAAAAGCCCGCCTGTATCGTGTTCGCAGAGCGAAACCAACGCACAATCAAACCGATAGATGGCATTTAATTTTGTCCTCTTTGACGATTAGAAACGCTTCATTAGACCCGGTTTGTTGGCCAGGATTCGAATTCGAACAGCGCCCAAGTAATTATCGAGTCGGGACGGTTTTTTTTTCGGCTTGTGCTTTTGATTTGACCTGTAGGCCTTATAAGGTCTTTAGTAGGTGACTTATAAGGTCTTTACATATCATTGTGAATAGGTTAATAGTTGCAAAAGAAATCGACTTTTTACTCTAGAAATGATGCCAGTCTCAGCATTTAGTTATAGTGAACAACATTCCATTGGTGGTCCGACATACACGCATATCTTCAAGATGGAAGAAAAGGTCTGGGACGTTTGAAATAATTCCGTTTTTCATTATTTTTTATCTCTTTTCATCTTTTTTTCCTAGCCAAACTGGATTTTAAATGCAATTTAAAGATTTTAAGTGCAAGCTTTAGCCATAACAACTTCATGATTCCAACAATTTTCGGGTCAATGCGAGTGGTATTGAGGATAACCGCTCTCTGTATTATTTTAAACAGATTTTCGTTTAGTACCAGAATTTTGATGTTATTTTTCAGATTCTTTGGTATAATGGCAGTTGTTGAAATGATCAATGGCACAATACAAACCTAGTTTAATTTCTATATACGCTTTATTTCAAGCTTGAAGTTTGTCTTATCCGTTTCTTCTCAGCCTTCTTTTCCGTTGCCGTCCTTTACAACTGTCCCATAAATTCTTCTTCCCTCTTAGTATTTCATTTCGTAATGTAGTTGTTATTTTTACGAATATTAGCTTTTCTTATTGTTATGTCTTTTACAAATTCTTCTGATATTCTTTATATCTATTTTCTTTTTTATTTTGATTCTCAGAGTTGCTGTACTTACTTTCACCAACAACTCTAACCCAGTTTCTCTTTCTTTTAGTATAACATATATGATTAGATTTTTCTTCCTAACGTCTCTTTATAAGTGATCGACCTTTTTTCCTGTTCTTCAGTTTGTTTTTTTAATTCTTGGTTTTCGATTGCCAGTTTCTGGATATTTTCTAAGTTTCTTTCCAAATTTCCACTCATACTTTGCAGTCTATTTAGCTTCTCGCTTATTTTGTTTAGTCATTGTAGTATTTTTTCGATCCTTTTATTATTAGATTGATATACAGTGTGTTCCTGATAAGAATTCATACTACAGGGATCTGGGAAACCATAAGAGATACGGAGATGATTATACTAGAAAAAAGTTGCACCTCACTGATGCAATGCACTCTGCAATGTCACGTTTTCAAATTTAAACATTCCGAAAATTTCTGAAGATACGTGGGAAAAACCTAATTTTCGTGGTTTGGATTTTATTCGTTTCTGATTCTTTTTGAAGAGGTATGTCAAAATAAATTTAACATTTTCAGGACCACTTTTTCTCCTATACAAGATGGTGTAATTAGATTTTTGATACGAGGTTTCGGCTTTTCTCGACCATCATCATCTTTCTTTTTTATGTTCAGTAAATTCTAATTTTTATTCTGAATCCAACGACATGTCGCACTTAATATTTAGTACACGTTTCCGACTAAGAAACTCAATATTAATGTAAATAAACCAATTAAGAAAAAAATATTGTATTTAAAGTCTCGTTGGTTTTCAAAATATTTTCATTACATTATTGACAATAATATTAACAGAAACTAACAACTAAATGTATGAACAATTCTAAAATCAGAGAATGTTCTCTAAAACATTCAACAAGTAATAGTTAATTTTATTTTATACAAAAATTTATTTTTATAATACAAAATATTTTTTTCATATATTCCACCCTCATTCTCCAAACATAAATAACATAACATCGTTTAACATTTCTGGAGTTAGTTCTCTTATTGCAGTTCGAACCTTAGCTTTCAACTAATCATTATTTTTAAAACTCTTCCAGTAAACTTCATCATTAAGGAATCCCTAAAAGAAAAGGTCTCTCAAATATTTCATACTATTTCTGGAATTATGAGGAGGAGCCCCATCTTGTTGAAACCACATATTATTGATTACAGCTAAAGGAAGATTTTCCAGAATATCTTCGATATCGTTTCTTAAAAATCATACGTATCTTTCAGAATATAGTGTTTCTTCATAAATTATGGGTACAATAATTCGGTTTCCCAAAAAACCGCACCACATGTTAAATCCAAAATGGTGTTGATGTCTCGATGTTCGAACACGATTTTCATCTTATGTTGACGAATAATGACAATTTTTTCTGTTGAAGATGCCATTGTTACAAAAATAACTTTCGTCCGTCTAGAGAGTAGTATTAGAAAAACGACGATTTTCATAGCACTGATTAGTAAACCATTCACAAAAAAATCATTCTGCGCTCGTAATCGCCAAGATGAAAAGTATGATAGTTTCGGAATTTATAAGGATGGTATCCTTCTTAACTAAGTATTCTTTGTGCAACTGATTTAGGAACAGCATGTTCCTTTTCAGTACTGCGAAATCCTACATGATTATCTTCTTATACAGCAAGCAAAACGGACATTACCTGTTCAGGGTGATTTTTTTTGCGATGTAACATTGGTTTGTTAAACGCACCATGTTCCTGTAAATTTGTAACTAATCTCTGAAAATGAATCGATTGGATTGATGCCGTTTGGGATATTTTTGAAAATATTGCATTTCTGCCTGTCTACAATTCTTATGACTCCCGATGTAACAGCAAATCATATCAAATTTTTCTTCGTTAAAATAATGTTCCATTATTTTAAGTATAATAATTAACAAATTTAAAACTGACAAACTGTCAAATGTCACATCTAAACAAATTATTGAAAGGATTGCAAACTAATGGAAAAATCATCCCTGGTCGAAAATTATTATTATTGTCATCCCTTCCCATCCCATCCCTTCCCGTGAAATAATTATTAAGTGAGACATGTCGTTGGATTCAGAATAAAAAGAAGAATTTAGTAAACATAAAATAAAATTTTTTGACTATTTAAAAAACAAAGTTGATGATGGTCGAGAAAAGCCCAAACGTCGTATCAATAATCTAATTACTCCACCTTGTGGAGGAGAAAAAGTACCCATGAAAACGTTAAATTTATTTTGATATATCTCTTCAAATAGAATCAATAACGAATAAAATCCAAATCGCGGAAATTCGGTTTTTCCCACATATCTTCGGAAATATTCGGAATTTTAAAAAATTTGAAAACGTGTCGTTGCAGAGTTCAGCGGGGTGCAACTTTTTTCTAATTTAATCATCTCTGTATCTTTTATGGTTTCCGAGATCCTTGTAGAGTGCATTCTTATGTGGGACACTGACAAAATTTGACAAAAAAGTCATTACTTATGAATACACCTAAAATTTTGATGAGGGAGAATGGATGGAAAATGTGATGAGGGAGAGTGAGAAAAAAGCTTACAGCGAAACGGATATTGAGAAAAAACGTTCCTTATTGAGAAAAAAAAATGTCCTGTCATACGATACCGGATATTTTGTTGGCGATAAAAAAACTATTGGGAGTATACTGTGTCTGGAGGCTTCGGATTACGGAGACGTGCCGGAATAATCCGGGCTTTTAAGCCGCCGATGGACGGGATTCCGGTCACGTGTCGTTCGCGAAACGTCATATTTGGCCGGAGTAAAAAGGGAGGTACGTGGTAATGGTCCGCAGCGGCACATCCACGCTTGGGCTTTCATCCTGTTAGCGCCGACGAACGGTGGAAATGGCGAAAGAGACATTAGGCATCGTAAACTTGCCGGAATAAGTAAATACGGACCAATTTCTGGAATAGGATTCGGTACTCCGGAGGCTCCGGAAAAGGGAAGACTCGATCGTATTGTCGCCTTTCCGAATTATTGGTTCGTTTCGTATTAAAGTCTTCGCTTTATCTGCCATCTCAACCATTAACTATTTTTTTGTTGAAATATTATTAATTAAACCATCCGTCATTAAATTTTTGCATTTGAAAGACAATACGCCTACGCAAATTATAATTGAGATGGATGGTGTTTACGGGGACTCTGTACCATCATTTGATACCGTGGACTTTTGGGCAGCTGAATTTAAACGTGGTTGTACCAGTTCGATTGACGATGAACGTTCGGTAGGCCAAAAACTACAACCACTACCGATAACATTGAAGAAAGCAAATACAGCATAAACAATAACATAGGTCGACATGATTTTTGTAATATTGATGAGAATGGTGCTTTTCACAAAAATGGCCTAGCACGTCCCATTTTCAAGTACCTGCTTCTCCTTTATATCATGGGGTATAATTCAATCCAATCAAAATTCAATTTAGTATGATTAGCAATCATACTAAATCGCGTTAAATATGAATAATATCAGTGGGTATTTGTGGAGATTTAAACCCGATAGTTATATTGCTAGGGTCTCAAGGGGGTTTTACGAAGTATTGCTGTTTTTTCTGTCTATGTGACAGTAGGGCAACAAAAGAACATTATAGTAAGAAAGATTGGCCTCATAGAACGTCTTTTATACCTTGTCAAAGGTAACTTCAAACATAAAATATGTCCACTTTGTTAACTTAAAAAAGGTGTTTCTTCTGCCTCTCCATATATATTGGATCTCAAATAAGGAAGCTTCTAGGTGATTTCCGTTGTCAAGAAAAAATAAATGAAAAGGAATTGGCAGCTTGGAAGTGTTTTGTAAAAGACGTCTGGGCAATAAGAGATATGAAAACTATAAAAACTTCGTAGATGAACTCTTGAAAGCCTATGAAATACTAGGGTGTTGCATATCCTTAAAAATATTTTTTTACACTCCCATTTGGACTTTTTTTCGTTAAAATTTTGGACATCAGGACGATAAAAGCAAGAAACCAGAGACGGTGAAGAAGTGATGCTACAAAACACAAATGGAAAAACTGACAGTTTTGGTCGCTGTATAACATCTCATGTAATATATTTTTTATTCACATTATCCTCAATAATCTATTTGCATCGAGTTAACACGTTTTACATGTTTATATTAAATAAATATTATATTGTAAAAATATGTCGGCTTTTTTTCCCCCACCACCGACCCCCTGTAACAAAAAAAACTGTACGTGGTACAGTAATTAGGTTACTATTTTCGAATTTAGGTTTACAAAATACTTCATATACACCTATTTTCATCAATATTACCTCAAAAAAATTACATTTGTTGACATGAGTAATTTAGCACAATATTATATTATATTTAACTGAGGTAGCCGATACTTGATGGAAATTCATTTTAAATTTAGATTAATATCTAAATTTCCACTATATTTAAAACTTGTACGTATGACAATTGTTTCGACACAAAATATAAAGTGACGACACAAATATAGTGGAAATTTAGATATTAATCTTTGTTTTTTATTCAATATTATATTATTTATTTGTATTTTATGTTTATACATCTATAAGCGATACAGTACATTTCGGATTCTCTGACGAAATAATGCCTTTTCCTGTGGTATTTGAAAGAGGTGGTTACATCAATTGCGAATTTGGAATTTTGATTTAAATAATGCAGAATGTCCGGGACAGCCAAATATCTAAGGATAAATAAATGAAAGCACTCCTGGAAGAAAATCCTTATCGTATACCGCTAGAGTGTACGACAAGGATCATCTACGATGAAAATAGGATTTTCTACGATAACACAAAGAGGCGAAAATCGTGGGTTAATACTGATGGTTAATACTAAGGTCAGGGATTCATGGGATTCTACAGATGCCCGAAAGGCGGCGACAGTTTATATAAAGTGAGGCAGAATAAGTTAGTATTGTTTTTTCATAAATAAATACGAGAAAATGTAAAACGTTTAATTGAGGACCATACTGTAATTTTTAAGGCCATATCTTAGTTTTGAATAAAAAACCATGACATACTTACATTTTACGATTAACTTAACAGGATTGCTGTATCCCTTTCCTTCTGAATTCGTTGCAATGCAGGTGTACTCTCCTGCTGTTGATCTCACTACGTTCTGCAAAACTAAACTTTGATCGCTGAGTATTACACCACTGCTAACGTTGTGATAAATTTCCACTTTCTGAAATAAAAAAAAATAAAAATATTAATACCTTCATGTGTAAACATTAAGTTCGCTTTTGTTTTAAAAGGGCGCATTATTTACGTATCGATACAACCATTTGTTTTTTAAGTTGGTATTACTGTCCTTGTTATCTGATAGATGATTCATATAATTTCATTTGTTAAGTTAGAATTATAGCACTTTTTTGTAATTTAAAATTTAATTGACTTTAAAATAAAATTATAATTTTATTTGATTTTCACTGAATTATATTAATATAACAAGTTTCCAGCACAGTTTTTATTCAACATCAGAAGAAGCCACGGCGAAACATGTCATATGAATATACGAAGGGTAATTTTTAAATAAGGTCCGTTTGTGAATGAGAGTGAGCATGCTTTGCTCGCCTTTAAGCGTTATTTGTAGCCGCATCGTCTGTCTGTGTGCTGAGCTGTAGAAGTTTATAATGTTTAAGAAAATTGAGTACCCTGCAGACGCGACGGTGAGATACGACTCTTGAGTATAAGAAACTTGGCAGCAGCGAAAATTCACCGTCAGATTTGTGAGGTTTACAGTGATAATGCTACGAGTGACAGTAAATTTTGAAAGTGGGTGAGATGTTCAAGGATGAGCGGATTAATGTGCATGATGAGCCACGCCCTGGCCGACTTTCTCTGATTTCTGAAGATTTGCTTCGTGTTGTGGACAACAAAATTCGATAGAACCGAGGATTCACGATTTCAAAGTTATCAAGGAAATTTCTGTAGGTTTCAAGGTCAGTTTTGTACACCATTGTTTCGGAGAAATTGAATTATCGAAAATTGTGTTCTGGGTGCATTCCAAGACTGCTTTCTGACGATCACAAAACAAAGAGATTGGGCTGTGATTTATCATTTTTGACTCGATTCAATCAGGAAGGAGATGAATTGTTAGATGACATCGTTACAGGAGATGAGACTTGTGTGTCTCACATACACCTGAGTCCAAGCAACGGTCGTATAACGGAATGGCCATACACCTTGTCTCCAACCAGAGTGAAAGTCGAACAGACAATTTCAGCACGAAGGATCATGGCAACTGTCTTTTGGGACAGGAAATACATGTTGTCAGTAGATTATATGCCGAAAGGAACAACAATCAATTCTGATGCCTATTGTGTCAGCTTGAGAAAACTCCGGCGTGCCGTACAAAACAAGCGGCGTGGCCTACTGTCTTCCGGTGTGATCTTGCTCCATGACAATGTAAGGCCACATGTTTCTGCACAAACACAAGGTCTAATCAAGTCTTTTGGATGGGACGAACTGGATCATTCACCGTACACCCCAGACCTTACACTCGGTGATTTTCACTTGTTTCGATATTTAAGGGGGGAAATTCCTTTAGAAATGTCAAAAAACCGATTTTTTGTCCATATTTCGAAAATATAACATAGTGGGAGTATACTGGCAAGACGAAAAATAAAAATATTAAATATTTACGGAGTACGGAGCACATACAGTCGAGCGCGCCGTAGCTCGCATTTCGTGACCCAGACAGCTTAATCATAATCTTGGCCTCTGAGATGCCCAAACGAAAGAGTGAGTGGGTCACTGTCTAACAGAGACAGCGAACGAAGAGTTCTGCGAATGTATGGTACTTAACCGATGTTAGTACAACGAATTCACTGTTTCGAATGAGCTCTGAGGCGTTAGGCCGTTTGGCTACTGCGCATTCAAACCTTGGATGCTGAGCTGTAAATATCGGCAGGTAAAAACCAGGTTATTCAATTACAATATGATCTTATCAATTACCAGGCTGTTTTGGAAATTTAGCTGGTCATTCGTGATTATTAGATAACCATTTTTAAGAATATTTTTATTTCCAATATTTCTAGAAGGTCGAATTTTTTACTTTTCTTTTCTGAATATAATAATTTAACATTGTTTATATCCATAAAATGATTATTTTTAATATGATGTGTATACATTCCATTGCTTTTAATATTATTTAAGATATCTTTTTTATGTTCTTATATAATATGGCTCGAAAAAATTCTAAAAAAAAACATTATCAAGGTAATCAATTTACTGATAAACGCGGAGAAAGTTTCGAGCCAAGTACAAGTGATAGTGCAAGTATAATTATTGGCACCTATGACAAAGTTTTCACCGAAACCACCGATGAGGCCTGAGTAACGAGATAACCGAAGGAGTCTTTCTGAGACAAAAGCAACTCGTACAGCGCGAAATCAGCAGCAGGTTAAAAAAAAAACTGCTTTTTGAAGAGGCTGAAGGTCTGTTATATGCAACTGGAATCGCTGATTCATCGGTAAGTCATTAAAACTAATCGTTTTATCGTACTGAAACTTTAAATGCGATAATCTCGAAACTGTGTTTTTAAAAACGGCTCGCTCTGTAACTCAACAAGTTATTGATTGATTTGGCTGAAATTTTGAAAGGCTTTTTTCTACATCATTATATGATTATAGGAAGGATGTACCTAAAGTTTTAAAGATTTCGTGTAAATAAACTACTTTTTTGGATAAAAATATGGAAAAAAATAATAAAAACTTTGAACATTTTTTGTTTTAAAGCCAACTTCATTTTTAATTTAATACTTTTTTATAGTTTTTTAGGTTTATCCTTCCCGTGCATATATTAGAAACAGAAAGAAATGTTTTTTTGTGTCGCCCGAAAAAGAAATTACTGAACTGTTTTATAAAATAAGAATAATAATAATAACTATTATTATTTTATACTCTTCAAATCAAATATAATGATGTTAAAACTTTAAAATGATACCATTATTTTATCACCTTTAAAAACACTTAAAAAATGACTCATTTTGAGGCGTCTAAAGGGATTTCCGCCCTTAAAGGAGTTCCTTGGTGATCAACGGTTCAACAATGATGAAGAAGTTAAAACTGCAGTCATGGATCAGGCTTCTTCACAGTGGTTTGACAAATGTTTGAACAAAAATGGAAATTATGTAGAAAAGTAGATAAAAGTATCTAGGATATGGAAGAAATATATTTTAATGATATTTAGTTTTTAGTATTTCTTACTAAAAAAACGGGCCTTATTTAAAAAATATACCTCGTAATTCAATAAAAATCGAATAAAAGGTTAGTTTTATTTTAAAGTAATTTATAACGGATTTTCAAGTAAAAGTTTATTTTCATCAAGTAAACATGAGTTTGGTCTTCATGACCAAAAGCTACCATCACGACTTCATAGTAGCCGTAGTGAAGAAAATATCGCGGCCGTTGTTGTAAGTTGAGAACGATATTGTGTCTGTTCCGCGCCTTTCTCAAGAGTTGGGCTTATCCAGGATCACCACCTTGCATATTTTGCGTTTGAATCTCGGTTTACACCCCATGTATTGGCACAAGAACTTAAGTCAATTGACCATCGATTACGTCGCGAGTTCGCAGATTGGGCGTTGAAAGCAATGGAAAACGATTCGGATTTTCATCGCAAAATCATCTCCGATGAGGTTCAGTTTTGGTTAAACGGCTACCCCAATAAGACAAATTGTCATTACTGGTGTGAGTCAAACCCATAAGTGATTCACCAGGTCAGATTACATCCCCCTGTTTAGTGTAGATTATGGTATGGTGACATTATCACGCCGAATTTCTTCAAGAACGCCGAAGGACGGACCGTCACTGTGAATGGCGATCGCTATCGTGCCATGTTATCCGATTTTGTCTTTCCACAATTGATGAAATTGATGCTGACGAACTATATTTTCAACAAGAATGCGCAACTTACCACACAGTTGCACGCATTGCAATGGACTTATTGAGCAATCAATTCGGAGAATCGGTAATTTCACGGAATTCGCCACCAAGATCTTGTGATAACACCTTTGGACTATTTTCTTTGAAATTTCTTACTTACTTTTCTATTGGTATATATATTGCGTGATTTTTTTAGTGCGCCCGAACATTAATTTAACTAAAACAAGATGCCTTAAAACTATTTATTTTATGTGATATAACATTTAATGGCATTAATGTTTGAAAACAATTTCGGTCAAATGTTCACCGCAGTTACTTCTGACAAAGTGCATTCTGTCAATTTAATTCCCGACCGCTTTTTCTAGTTATGTTGGCTTGCAAGACGTCAATAGTTGCTGGTTTATCAGCATAGATCAGAGATTTTACATAACCTCAAAGAAAATAATCTAAATGCGTTAAATCACATGTCCATAGTGGCCAATTAACAGGTCGGTTCCTAGAAATAATTTTCTCACCGAACTATTCCCTCATTAAATCGATTCTTACATTGGCTCTACGACATGTGAAGCCGTCCTATTGGAACCACATCTCATCAAGACCTATATCATTCAAATTAATAAAAAGCCCAACTTTCTGCGAACAACGACGAATTGATAAATTTGGACCTTCATCAACACTGCTAGCAACGCGGCCATATTTTCTTTGGAATACATGGCTCGGTTTGGCGATTTATCAGCACCATTATATTCACGAAGTGCTCTATATATGTTTGGCGCACAGAACACCGATTTTGATAATAAATTTCGACAATTTGCAAGCGTTGCTTTGATGTTGAACGTTCCATGATAGTTTGTCATACTATACTGAATAATTTTAACACTAGAGGCGCGCAAACTCACAGTTTGTTTGACAGCTATACTTATCGGAAGTTCGGACACACTAAAAAAATCACCCTTTACTTTTGCGCCAAGCGATAAAAATAATTTCTGTATTATCATTTTATCAACCTCTTTCTAATTAATTTACTTTCTTTTTGATTAGATTTTTTTCAAAATATTTACAGGAGAAATATAGCGCCTTAAGAATAATGAAATATTTGATTACATTGGGATTACAACAAATACCATTAGGCGGTGAAGACAAATTAATTTTACTTGTAATTTGGATGGATGTCAATGTTTTATGTTTTAGTTCATTATATTTTTAAAAAATCGTATTCGTATAATCATGTTTCATTAAAGAAAATATATTTACGTAAAATTCACGTATTTTTGACCTTAGGAAAATTCGACTGTGTTGAAGCGAAATATTAAATCCTTAACTTAATCCCCGGCCGTTGCCATTTTTTAATATGTGTTTCGGTTAGTAATGTTGATTTTGCTAAGAGATAGCGTTACTAATACATTTGTTGGTATAGAACAAGGGTGGCCAACCTTTTTGGGATGAGTGCCACTATCTGAAAAAAAAATCATGCATGCCACTTCCAACTTTTCCAACATACTAAAAAATATAAAAGGTAAAAAATGTTATTTATAGAGTGATTATGGGATTTTTACGCAAATTGCACATTTTTTTTCACGTAAGTCTGAGTACTGGAGATTTAAAAAATAATATAATAAATAAAACAAAAGTACAAACCTAGGTGTTATTGTTAATAAACATTTTTAAACGTTAATATCGGTGAGAAAAGCTAAATCCCATAGCCAATCTTTATTCTTGAGTAGCAAGCTTTCACTGGGCAGTTCATTGTTTTCATTCAAATATTTTAAAACACACTCTCTCAAATTCCAAAATCTCGCTAGTGCACTTTCTTTGGAAAGCCAACGCATACCACTGCAATGAAAGAGTAACTCGCCATCCTCTTCTGTTTCTTCCTGGAAAAACTTATGAAATCGTTATCGATTCAAAGCCCAAGCTCGTATTTTATTGATACAGCATGCTACAGGGTGAACAACAGAAGGCAGGTTTAAGCCCTTGGCATAAAGGGCTTCTTGATTGATAAAACATTGATACTTAAGAACTTTTCTTCCTAAATAATTTTCAAGGAATGTAACAAAAACTTTTATCCTACCAACCATGCAAGGCGCTCCATCTGGGCAAACATTATCTAATTTTGTCCACTCTGTTTTTTTTAACTTCAATTACATGTTTCTTTTCAGTTTCTTCAAGTTCTTTAAGAATGTCCTCACCTATAGATATATAAAACTAGTTGGCGCAAATCAAGAAGTTCTTCCACAATATCAAAATTATCGTTCGTGTAATACACAAATATGCTTAACTGCACATTGTCTGTGATGTCAGAGCTTTCATCCAAAGTCATCCAAATGAAAAGTATTTGCAATGTTGTAGTCCAGAGACAATTTGTATATCAACATCCTGATCCATGTCCCCTATACGACGTATGATGGTATTTCTAAACAAAGCTATTTAATCAACCATAATTTTCACATTTATGTCACCGACATTTTGGCCAAATATTAAAAGGCTATTTTTTATCTCGTCTCGCTCAGAAACGGGGTTTTTCTTGCGGGTTGACAACAGTTCATAAGAAACCTTCACCATATTTTCCATTTCCTCATTTCTCTTCTGGAACAAGGATTGTTGGCCGGCTAAAGATTTCTTTTTTTATTCATAAATTCCGTTCGCAAAAGTGATCCGACATGATATAGACTGTTGAAGTCACTATGCAGTTGTTTGAAATGTCGGTCCAGGATAATTTTTTTCTGCCTGCTGCACAAATTCCACATATCAAACAAACAGGCTTGGAAGTATTTTGATGCGTAAAAAAAATTGTTCTTCCCAAACAGTTTTAAAATCACGAATTGCAATATCATCTTCATATTCTCTTTTCGATGTCGAACAGAAGGAAGGGAGGGTAGATAATTGCAGTAAAATCCAAATTAATGAGCAAATTCGTAGACCCAAGTCAGTTGGTGAGAGGAGAAAGCTGCTAGCCCGGGCAGCAAAGCGAAGTAAAAACATGGATCTGCGATAACTTAAGGGTTCTATACTCGCTAAGCATTATAGCCTAGATACGGGACTGGATTCTGTACAGTTTCCAGAGATCGTAGGTAAGAAGAAGGTAAAAAGGTAAGAAGGCAGAGGCATATAAAATACATCCACAGCCTAGTCTGGAACGTAGGATAGACGTATAAATGTGAAGGATAGCAGATTGGCGAAGGCCATTATTGTTGTATGATAGTAATTTGAGGATGTTGAGAGCATGGAGAGTATTAAACTTCAGAGAGCCTATGTGCTTTTTCCATGATAGATAACTAGCGAATGTAATGCCTAGAAATTTGGAGAAAGGTCTAATAGGAATAAGAGAGTTAAGTAGGGATAGGTAATGAATTCTGAATCAAAGACTTTTTCAACAATAACGGATTACCGAAGATCCGGTGATATTTTGAAACATGTAATTGAGGACCATTGTGTAAGACAATTTAGGCAATTTTGTAGAAGTCTCTCCCCAACTTTAGATGAATATACAAAGCAATAGATCATTATGTCATCAGCAAACAACCTGATAGATATTCTAGGGCCGACAAGATCGAAGATAGAATTAATAGCAATATTGAACAAAGTTGGACTGAGCACTGAGCCCTGTGGTACACATTATCGAAAGGGAATGAAGTTGAAAGGAGCGATCGGAAAGAAAATTATTGATAAAGTACATAATATTGCCTCTGAGATCCGGGAAACTATAAAGAATCGCCACATTAGTCAAATGCTTTAGATAAATCAAGAAAGATGGCGATTGTATTTTCCTTGAGGGGAAGGAAGGCCATATAGTATTCTCAAAATCAATCAAACCACCCCAGTTGAACTGGCCTGGCCCCGATCGTATCTCATAACTGCTTTCCTTGCGTTCGTCTGGAGCTCGGTTGATGACGGCTGAAAGGCTAGAGTCCCGAGAGACACGTGACGTCGCATGGTGGACAGTTGCGCGAAGGCTATCGGTGGCACCACGTAGAGAAAGGGTGAAAGATTTCTGTAGTATTTCCCTTCATGGTTCCGTTACGCTACCTTGTGGGCATACCTGGTATTATACCCGAGGTTCCAGGCAGAATGTTACGAGCGGACCTGACTACGACGAGCATTCGCCGTATGATGACGTGAGTTGTGTGCGATCACGACCCGTCATTAAAATGGCCAGTTGACCTGGCCTGGCCCCGATCATCTCCCCCAACTGCTTTCCTTGCGTTTGCCTGTAGCTCGGCGGATGACGGCTGAAAGACTAGAAACCGGTTCCGAGAGACACGTGATGTCGCATGGTGGACAGTTGGGCGAAGGCGATCGTTGGCACCAAGCGGAGAAAGGGTGAAAGATTTCTGTAATATTTCCCTCCACGGTTCCGTTGCGCTACCGTGTGGGCATACCTGGTACTATACCCGAGGTTCCAGGCAGAATGTTACGAGCGGTCCTGATTGCTACGAGCATTCGCCGTATGATGGCGTGAGTTGTGTGCGATCACGACCCGTCATTAAAATGGCCCCCAAGTGCTTTCCTTGCGTTCGTCTGGAGCTCGGCTGATGACGGCTGAAAGGCTAGAAACAGGCTAGAAACCGGTCCCGAAAGACACGTGACGTCACATGGTGGACAGTTGGGCGAAGGCGATCGATGGCACCACGTGGAGATAGGGTGAAAGATTTCTATATATATATATATATATATATATATATATATATATATATATATATATATATATATATATATATATATATATATATATATGGAGAGAAGGCTGTGTTGTGTATTTGATGGGATAGTAGAATAGCTGTGTATCACGAACTGCTGAAACCTGGTAAAACGATTACTGTCGATTGCTACCAATAATAATTGATAAAACTGAAACTGAACAAACTAAAAATCATTGAAAGAAAAACGACCAGAATATGTTCAAAGATCCAATAAAGTCATTTTTCAACAGGATGCTCGGCCCCATGTTGCAAAATGAATAAAAAGCAATTTCGAAAATGTTAAATGGGACGCCCTGCCCCACCCGCCGTTTTTTACCGGACTTAGCTCCTTCGGACTACCACTTATTTAGATCGAAGCAACATGGACTTTCACTTACATTCTTATGAAGAAGTGAAAATTTAGCTTGATGAATGGTTGGCATCAAAAAGCCAAAAGTTCTTTTGGCGCGGAATCCATTCTTCCACAGAAAGATTACAAAAATTAATAGCTAACGATGGCCAATACTTTGATTATTAAGCGTATGGTATGGTGTGTTGTAAGAAGGTTAATTCCTCCTTGTTGGCTAATCTACCGTTATTAGACGTGATGAAGGTCAGTCTGGCTTAGAGTCGTAACTTCGTCACTGTTTATTCACTTGAGAACGTATTACTGTAGCCAAAGTCAGAAGGGTCGACTATCACACAAGTGGAGATATTTCGGAAAAAATTACGTGGTAAAAAATAATAATTATAAGAAAAATATATAAAAATAAAAATAAAATATTAACAAAAAATATATATATATATATATATATATATATATATATATATATATATATATATATATATATATATATATATATATATATATATATATATATATATAAATAAGTAATTTTTATTACAAATCATGAAAAAATACTAAAAGGTGAAATCCTTTAAAACTCTTTAGTCCATACAACTACTGAAGCTTATTACATTGTAACATAACCCTTATTAAATATATAAGCATAGATACGTTTCCAGTATATTTAAAATTGTATGTATAACAATTGTTTCGATACACAGTGTAAACTAATAGTGAGAAAATTAATTTAGTAATGAGAATTTCAATCTTAACAACAGCACACGGTCAGTAAAGAAAGGACAACAACAAGGTTTGAAGAAATGGCTATTTGAAGATAGAACATTTCAATATCACAAAAAGGATCTATACAGCATTTACCTTAAAGTGAGACATAGTGAATTAACCCATAGATTAAACAATATTGAGTTCGATATTTTGAATCAAAAGTAAGACAACAAATTTCCGACATCATTAACAAGAAGTTAATATCATTAACAAGAAGTAAAGATGAAATTGGAAAACCTCCCAAGGAAGAAACCAACAAAATTAAACCTATTACAAATTATACCGAACACCAATTTTTTAAGAGATTCGTAGCCTTACAGCTTGCAGTTTTACTAGTGAAGAATCTAAGTTACTTCACAGAGGCTTTCAATATAATATAAAACCCAAAGATAATGAACGTAATAGAGAACACCTTGGAGTAGAGTGCAAACTCGTTCTATCAAATTCAGACACATCATAAAAACACCTTATAGCTCACATAATCAAAACTTCTCCATTTGAAAAGTTAGGAAAAAATCAGATCGATGAATACCATATAGCGAAAAGGACTAATAAAAAAATCAAAGAAAACAACATTATAATGACAAGAGCGGATAAGCATAAGTCCATTGTTGCGATGTCTAGAAATAATTATATATCAAAAACCAATGATTTTTTAAAATCAGGGAACTTTTACAAAATTAATTCTGATACTACGAATACCTTTCAAAAAAGAATAAAACATATAATAAAAGATTCGTCTATTTTTAAATATTACGAGAAACAACAATTAATAATGATGAATCCTCAGGCACCAAAATTATATCGCTTATAAAATTAAACAAAGGTAATTAGCATATTAGACTAGTAGTTTCATTTGTTACAGCTCCTTCAGTCAAATTATCAAATAAGCTCATTAAAATCAATTTAAAATATACGAATTTTAAGCCAAAATATGCCATTCAAAATACTTATGATCTTATAAATAAAATAAAAGATATTAATTTACCCAAAAAATCCAAACTAATTTATTTCGATGTACAAAATTTATTTCCGAGTATACCACTTAGTATAGATCATAGAAGTAATAGAATCAGTTGACAAATTATTTCTTAAAAATAAAACTAATTCACTTACGAAACAAGAATTTTAGAGCTGATGCCGATTACGTTGGATCAATTATTTTGAATTTGAATTGATTTTACGTTTCTAATGACGGTTTGATAATGGGGAATCCGTTAAGTCCTATATTGGTGGAAATTTTTATGTACAACTTAGAAAATAAGATAAATCAACATCAGTTGTTCATCATCACTTTACTGGTACAGATATGCTGATGCCATTCTAATTTGTTTTACAGTTTCTGATAAACAATTAAATCAATTCTTAACTAACATACATTCTTTACATAAGAACGTTAAATTTACAGTTGAAGAAGAGCAACATAATAGTATTAACTTTTTAGACTTAATAATTATTAGAAAAGGCGATAAATGATTTTGAAATTTTTCATAAATCGTCACATATAGATTTAGTTATACACAATAAATGTTGTCATCCTTATTTACAAAAGATGGCAGCATTTAACTCATTTATACATAGATTATTAAATATTCTCATGTCAATGGATAATTATAATAAATAATTAAAGCTCATCAAGCAGATCGCAGTAAATAATGGATACGACCCAAACAATCTGGTCAATAATATCAAGAATGCAGCCAAATTACTCTAATATCAAGAATGCAGCCTAATAGCTCTACCAAATTAGTGTCGAGATATTTATCTAAAACAAACAATATAAATATTGCTTTTAAAACAAACAATAGTCTTGGACGACCCCTTAAAAAAATAAAAGCCAAACATAGAAACTCTATAAATCAGGAGATTATTTATTGAGTGCGGGTCGTGTCCAAAAGTCTATGTTGGGCAAACAGGAAGATCTTTCTCTACTAGGCTCAACGAACATAAAAGAAGTTACACTAAACAACAGAATAATTCTCATTATGCTAACCACTTAATGTTAGAAAAGCATACTTCCAATGATAATTTTAAAATGCTACATAATGAGAATAAATGTGAAAAATTTAACTTTTAGAGCGTCTAGAAATTAATAAAAGAAAATATTTGGATATTTTGCTAAATGACCAGCTAGACTTGAATGGTTCACCGTTATTAAACTTATATTGCCCTACTAGCCGCTGACAAAAGAATGGATTTCCCCACTATCATGTTTTATGGTATTATTAGGTCGATGGACAGTTTAGATTGTAATTACTTTTCTCACTGTTAGTTTAACATAGTTTGTATATGAAAAAGGCACTGTGTGCCGAAACAATTGTTATGCATATAATTTTAAATATAGTGGATATTTTTAGATATTAATCTTTGCTTATTCATTGAAAATGAATTTCCACCAAGTATCGGCTACCTCAGATAAATTTAACATTAATTACTGTTTTATATCTTTTAGGCAGTCGATTAGATGTCACCATGCTTCTACAGGTATTGATAACCAAGTTGTCTGAATTTCTTGCCACAATGTCTTTTTGTTTGCTTTTTTTATCAACAAGACGTTGTTTTAACTCCCTTCATAGGTTCTTTATCGGATTTAGATCCAGAGACAGTGACGGTCACTCTAACACTAAATGTTTCTTGTCAAATCACTGCTGCACCAAATGAGCTGTATGTTTGGCATCATTGTGTTATTGGTGACCTACTACAAAGGCATATTTTTTATGAAGTAAGGTAGTATAATTGTCTCTAAAATTTCTAAGTAAATTTCTTTTGTCATATTTTCTATTATTCAAAATATTCCTGCCCCGTTATATGAAATGCGCACCTATACCTTGCCTTACACAATGGTTTACTATATCCAAAGTGTTTCGTGGATTGAATGCTACATTAATGCATATGTATTCTTATATATAATCAGAACTAAATTAATTAATTTTGGTTTCATCGCTAAAAAGGACGGTTTTTCGAGTTACGTTGGGAATCTTCACTACAGCTTCTTTATGCAAATTTTAACCAGCGTTTTATATTCTGCTTACTTAGAAAACTTAAAAAAGGAAAAACGTTTCCTGACAACTCTACCGTATAGGTTTTTCTGTTGTAAACGTCGCCTCATTGTTGTTGGAGCTGATACTCAAGAGGTCACTCTAAGATCACACTGAGGTAGCAAAAAATCCTTCCAAGTCTCGCCTACCGATTGATAATCGTATTATCAATGTTTTTACTCATTTTTCTTAGTTAGTCTTTCTTTGCTGGTTGTGTTTGGGTCACATATGGTTCTTTCAAAACTTTGGTAATTACATATGGTGATTATTTGATTGTATTCATAATAAATGCATAATATTTGTTTTGGCTTCTCAATTGCAAAATTAAACGCCTTTCTTCGGCCCATGTTTACTATAATATAGTGGGAAACGGACTAACTTTTGTTGTATCAACAAAAAAAATACATATTTATCAGAATTGCTATGCGATAAGGTGTATAAAATTAGTACATTCTTATTTTTTTCACCACTGAGGTAGGAACCAGTATAGATATTACTCTATACTCGTTATATTGTAAACAAAACGTTTAAAGCAGGGGTTTTCAACCTTTTGTTATCCAAGATTTGGGTATCCCTGTCGGCCGATAGGCCGTAAAATAAAGTATATATATATATATATATATATATATATATATATATATATATATATATATATATATATATATATATATATATATATATACTTTATTTTATTATATATATATATATATATATATATATATATATATATATATATATATATATATATATATATATATATATATATATATTAATTATTGTATTTATATTTTTTGATTTAAAATGTTTCATTCGCGAAAACAACTGTTCACATACATAAGTGCTTCGAAATAGTGACATCATTTTCTGAGCATGAGGTTGAATATTTGGAAATTTATTTTTGTCCTTTTAATTCACTATTGCACTGCAGATATATGAGTTCTATTTGCAGATTTCCTGGAACACCTTCATCAGATACACTGAAAGATATCGCGAACAAGTTTATTACATTTTCATTTTCCATGAAGTCCTGTCCATATACCCCTGTCCCATGAATATTTGTTAACATCAATACAATTACAAGTTGACAAATTCGAGAAGTGCGTGAAATCTCTTATCTGAAGCTACGTTTCCCACAAATTGAATTTAGCTTTAAAGGATTTTATATTGCCATTCAAATTGTTTATAAAGTTTTCCTTGTCTTGTAGCCGCCCATTCAGCTCATTTAGATGCAAAATCAGATTTGTCAGGAATCCAAAATCACTGAGCCATTTTTGGTCATCGAAGAGGGCAGTAGGTTTTCCCTTGCTAGTCAGAAACATTTTAGTTGCTTCTTTGAGGTCGAACACCTGCTTCAACATTTTTTCTCTACTAAGCCATCGAACATCTGAGAAGTAAACAATATTGCACAAGACATTTTGGAATTCTTGGTGGTTGAGTCCTCGAGACCTCATGAAATGTACCACCTTTATAATTTCTTTCATAACATGGTCAAAATTAATGTTTTTGGCACATAAGTCTTGTAGATGTATAATACAATAATGTAGCATGAAATTTAAGTCTGTCTGGCTTTTTTTATTAAGGCTGCAAATCCTTAATTTTTACCAACCATAGGTGCCCTATTTGTTATTATTCTTAATAGTTTTGTAAGGTCAATATTGTATCGATTCAATACCATCATGGCACATTTGAAAATATCGCGCTCCCTTTTTTTCATAGGATAAAGGGCAGCCAGTTCTGTAATAATGTAAAGTAATTTCAAAATTTTGATCGATGTCATAGATGAAAATTGCCAACTGGTCTGTATCTGTCAATCAGTACTTTCATCAATCGCGTGAAAAAACAGATTTAGATGCCCGATTTTTAAGTAAATTTTCTATGTCTTCTGATAACTCTTCAATTCTTCTAGCAACTGTTACTCCTGATAGATTAAATTTAGAAGATGTTTTTGCAATGGACATACCACTGCTGCAGCTGATTCAATGCATTCGTTTATTAAATCGATAATCACGAAATGCTTTGACATGAAAGCAATTTTTTACGATACATTACAGCTCACCTAAAAAAATATTTTGTTAAGGACCTTAATTTTACCTTAATTTAAATAAAAAAAAGACTTGGTTTTTAAAAGTTTTTTTTCTATCACTATTATATAATTTGTTCAAAATATTTTAGTCAACTGATTTCAATAGAATCTCGCAAACATTATTGCGGTTTAGATAACTTCTGCTCCCATGATTGGAAGTTTTCTCAGTTTGTTTAATACGTGTATATTTCTTTTGTATTGTGATACATTTAATTAAGATAGTATGACAACAAATTTCACTCATATATTTATTGTAAAAGATGAGAAAAAACTTTGAGTGGATCGAGTGCGTCATGTTTATGGTCGTCTGTCTTTATTAAATTCCTGGAACAACCCCCATCTACAAAACGGCAAATGCTCCGTCCTTCATTTATTATACGATACAGCGAATTTAATTTTATTCAAAAAGCCGTCCGCAAAACAAGACGCCCTTTCACCACCGACATCCCCCTTCCCCCTCACCCTCGCCCTAACAATGGCTGTACTTTTGTCTGGATAATATTTAAATTTTATCCAGATCCCCCCACCCTACTCCTCATTCTAATTCCAGTTTCTCCTCCTCTTTTCCAGATACTCACGTTGTGAAACCAGGCGAGCTTGTAGGCCTTGGGATTTGCCCGGATGTTGCACTCGAAGTAGACGTCGTCGCCCTCCTTGATATCCTGGGGGTTGAGGGTCGAGCCCATCTTTAACGTTACCACCGGAACATCTGGAAATATAAAACACGAAGAGTGTCAGATGGAATGTCTCGGCGTAAAAAAATAATATTAAATTTTTAAAGTGTACAACTTTGTAAAAGTAAAAGATCACATTACTTTTTTTTAAAAAATGTTTAAAAAATCTGTTTAAAAATCACTCGTTTTACTTATCGATTCAATCATTTATTTCTTAAATTGGCATTATTGTCTTTGGCATCTGACAGAAGTTTTAGGCCGGGGCGCTTCTTAAGTTAGAAATAAAAGTGTCTTTTGTAATTATAAAAAAATCCTAATTTTTGATGGTGGTAGAATAACTGTTGTAGTTCGTTTCAAGATATCTCGTTGCCCTTCGGCAAAACATTAATTACGCTCAATAAAAATATTCCTAGTTTCTTAAAATGCGCCACAGCCGGAGTGCTTTAACTTCTGAATAATTTTGGAAAAAATAAAATATTAAATTATGATTAAATTATTATTATTATGTATGACTAAAATATTGTTTATTGGTTTGTGTATTTTGAATTTATTAGTACAATAAAAATAAATAAATTAATAATTTTATTTATTAGTACAATAAAAATTATAACTTAATTTTAATTATACATTTAATTCGGTTTCACTCTCACTGTCATATTGACCTACATTAATAATAACTGGTTCTATATTATTAGTAAATGATATATAGGAATATTCTATTTTAATAACATGGGTAATCGAATTTATTCAACTTTCTTTGGGAATACTATCTACAACCTTCCTTATTAATACATTTAGAGTTGGAGAAATGTTTTCTGCTTTAACATTGGATTTTACCTTATGCCACGTATGCTCAATTGGATTAAAAATACGGTAATACGGGGGAAGGCATAAAACCGTATGTCCCATATCTGCAACAATGGTATCACATATATATTCTTTTTTAACACGCTTTTATTAGCTTCATCTGTATCTATTTATGTAACGGAATCTTTGAATGTCCTTTTCACCCACTTCAAAACGTCAAATAAAATTGAAACTTTGCACACTTATCAAGGACCGATGACAATATAATAATTTAATAAGTTCATCCCATTATTCTGAGCAAGTTCGTCCCATTATCCTGAACAGGATTGTCAGGATCAAGGATTTGTTTTCGGAGAGGAAGCCTGAGACATGGTTATAATGCCCAAGGAAGGCACTGCGAACAGAAAATTTTCGAAAATAAATATTAAAAAAAAAAATTATATATAATATAGTAAAAACTACATATAATAGTTAAAAAACTAAGATACACGCTTTTTTAGCATATCGAACTAAAAAATTAAAAATAATTTATAGTTTAAAAAAACTAAAAAACACGCTTTTCGTAAAACGGACCAAAAAGTAAAACATTATTTTTAGTATAAGAATAAAGTGATGAACGAGAAAATTAATGTGTCATTTTAGAAAAGTGTTGGGTGCTTTGTACCATATTTTCATACTAACTCTACTTATAGAAAGGGTAGTGACGGAATATTTATAACAACTGATATTGAGCACCACACGCTTTTTTTCACAATTACATTAATTGTTCCGTTAATTGTTCCACTTTATTCTTATACTAAATTTTTTTTTAACTTTTTAGTTCAGTTTTTTAGTTTTTTTAATCTATAATTTATGTATATTAAATGTCTAACATTTCTAGAAGATCTCTTTTTTTATATGTATTTTCGAAGTATATATCGTTTTTAACACAGTTCCGAATTTCCAATTTAGTGTTATTTGCAATAGGTACTTTTGGCGGTATTTTTTTGGCGGTTATTATAACTAGCATTGTCCATTACAATTACGCTTTCCTTAGGTACATTGGGCAAAAAGCTATTTATAAACCAATCTTCAAATTGTTTTGCTATGGTGTCATCATGGTAGTCCAAAGATGAATGTTTAATATTTTTGGAGGACAACCGTAAATAATTTAGAAGCCATCTATCCTCGGAACCATGTAAAATGTAAAATTATAATTCCTTTTCCCTTGTTCACTGGGGTTTTGGTTTGGCATTTTCTTGATGTATCTACCCATTCTTTTGCTTGTGTCTCATGTGTATTGAATCATGTTTCATCAAGGTAGATAATAGGACGATTTTCTAATCTGTATTTTTTATAGAGTTTAAGTAGTCAAATCGCCATCGTTGCAATCGTTGTGATTCCATTAATATTTGTATTAATGGTCCTTTATTAATGGTCCGATATGCCAAACCCATTTGAGCTAATATTCTTCGGAGGCTAGTTCTGCTGCAAAGAATTGGTTTCATATTTTCTTAGTCGCTGATACAGTGAATGCAATTTGCTTCGAATTAACTCTTTGTCGCTTTCGTCAACACATTTGTTTTTACCAGAATCACTACGGACTTTTTGGCTTTAATTGGCTTCGTCACAATATCTATCTATCAAGACGATTCTGCTACACATTTTTCAGCTACACAATTTGCTTAGCATCGGACGATAAATGTTTTCTTTTAAAATTAGCACTACCGGAGGCACAATGATCATTATCTTGCCAAGAACGCCACATTTTCAACACTTTTGGAATAATAAAATTACGATCGAAATTATAGAATTGCACTGTTTAAGAAAAGAATGTGAACTAAACTAAAATATTTCGAAACTACGAAACCAGGTAAAAAATTCATTTTATCTTTTTGCCTATTATTTTATTAGGCTCGACCCTGCTTACGTTTCTTGCAACAACAGAGTTTGTTGCAGCCAATCGTCAACGATATATCTTGAAACGTATAGTTACACACTCATAGAGTTTACAGTTTGAACTTTTGTTCTGAAATTTACGCAGATTTAATCTTTATCTTAATTTGCATATTACTCTATGTGTTAAAAAAAATCCTTCAATCATAAAGACTATAGTGGTTTTTTACACTTTTTTGTATTGTTTTACTCAGTTAGTTTTATATGAAACACCTTTTTTTTTTCGTTCAAAGAGGCGTTTAGTTTAAAGAGGCAAAAAAGAAGGGAGAAGATAATTTACTGCATTAAACTCATTCACAGTCCAGGAAATGTGCAAATTTAAATATAATAAAAAATTGATTAAAAACTAGACATATGCAAATGACTGTGTGTGACTGAATGTTTTTCGCAGGCAGTAGATTTCGAATAAACTTAAGAGTGCTTTTCCAAACTATTCCGGGATTTTAACGTAACTTTTTTTTTATGGGAACAGATTGTCGAAATGTGGTCGCAAAGTTTTTATTTTAAAAAAATCTGGCAATTTTTTTGATGCTGTTTTAAATTTTCACCAACTCTACAGTACAAAATACTATCTAATTTTTTTATTAACAATTATTTCGTATAATTATTGAGCAATATTCAAATAATTTAAAATATAGTAACCGAGGGAAGATTTAAAATTTTTTTCTAGTTATAGTAACAATGACAAACACAGTATTTGTGATTGTAGTTTTGGGTGTTTATTAGACTGGACCAAAAAAATCGACTATTTTTTTTAAGGGATACCGAAAATACTATTTGTGATTACAAAAAAAAATATTGTGAAAGTTAGAGCCCTTAGTACTTATATTAAGTATACCATCGCAACTTTCGTTTTTTATAGCAATATCATCTTTCGTCCAAAACTCCTAAACTATCAATTTGAAAAATTTGAGCAATACATATTCTGAAGAGAATTGAATTCTCTACAAAAAAGATCTTCTCATCATAATTTTACGTCAAACAAGATGTTTCCATGTCATTGTGCCTTGAACATTCATCTGTTTTTATAATTTTACATTTCAAATTTGAAATTTTGTAACTAATGAAAGAATCAATATTTGAAAAAATGCAATACATATTCTTAAAGGAAATTGAATGTGATATAAAAAACGTATCTCAACATTTTTCGTTAAATTCACTTCTCCCAAAGTTATTCAAGGTTAAAGTAGAATTTAAAAGTAATTTATCGCTTTTTGCGTTACACCTCATTTTTTTGCTTGATTAAGCAAGTTAAGGCTTGATATTAAAAATACTTTTTTTAAGTACAATCACTAATTTTTCTCAAAATTAATAATTTATTTGAATTTGCTTAAAGAGCTGTTTATCTACGAAAATTTATTTTACTGTATTTAACTAACTCTAAGAGTAAAACATATGCGGCTTTTTATTTATAAAACATTTATCTTTGATATTATATACTTTTATAATTATATATAAAAATTGAATTATGAATTAGAAATGAATAAATGGAGTAGACAGAAAAATCATTGATTGTTGAAAAGATCATAAATTTCTAATTACTAACAAATAATATGGGAGGAAAGCTTGAAAATGCGAGTTCATATATAAAAGCACTTTCACAATATTTTTTTGTCATCATAAATAATATTTTCGGTATCCCTTTCAAAAAAAAGTCGATTTTTTTAGCCCAGTCCAGGGTTTATGGTATCATTTGAAACTGATGGGCTGATGAACGCATCTTCTTTTTCTTCAAGGCACGTTCGCCGGGTAAAACAGAATGTTTTATTCGTTTCTGAAGGGTTGTGGTGGATCTACATTTAATTAATAGTCACGAATCATCACAGAAGTTAATTAGATTGAGTTTATATACGTCTAAAAATCGCTGAGAAGTGGTCAGTCCAATCTGTTTTTAGTTCACAGTGAGCAAGCATGGCACCCATAGGTTGATAACCTTCTTACGCTCAAATGTCCGTGCAGGATGTTCCGTATGCGTTCGTCCGATATGATCGGTCAACAGGATACCATGTATAATATAGACCATTCTTCAGTAGCGACCTCAAGTAGTGATCTTAAGTAGCGATCTTAAGTAGCGATCTCAAGAATCGATCTCAAGTAGTGGTCTTAAGAATCGATCTCAAGTAGCGATCTCAAGTAGAGATCTGAATGATCAATCCCAAGTGGTGATCTATGTAGTGATCTCAAGCAGTGATCTCAAGTAGCGATCTCAAGTAGTGGTTTCGAGTAGCGATTCCAAGTAGTGATATGAAGTAGCGATCCCAAGATCTCAAGTAGATCGATGAATTATGAAGACGCAAAGTCCGTATAATATTTTTTAAACTTTTCTTGGGATTTTCAACGCAAAAAGTACTGTTTAATCAATACACGAAATTTGTTTTTTCCATAATAGTAAAAATATCGTACTTATTTGCTTTCGAAGACTGTTAAAACAACACTAAATGTCATTTTGGCTTGAAATTCATGGAGAGTTACTAAAAAGGAAGCTACTTTTGAAAAAAATAAATCACGTTTACGAACGAAATCACGTTTACGAAAACGTTTACGCTATCTTTTAGAAATATATCTGTTTTTTCACTTTATACTAGTTTTTTATTTACTTTTTATATTTATTTCACTTTATACTAGTTTCCACATTCAAATACTAGTGGTGCCAGATTTTGGCACGTGGAATCGTAAACTCGAAGAGATTTACCACTAAATACCAAATCACTTTTTGAACCTTCGCGACGCACGTTTCGCTAACCATGTTAGCATCATTAGGAGATGATTTAATCCAATTCTGAAACTAAACTATGTTCTATTTATATGATAATTTTACCTAATGAAGCGTGCAAAAATTATGAACCGTGAAGTTTATTGAGTCTTACATTAATAATTGAAAAAGTTGACTGGGAATAGGTCCTTTATCCCGGTTCATGATTTTCTTACATGCTTTCAATTTACAATGCTTTACAATACTTTCATATGCATCCAAAGCTTTATTGTTATTTACACTTTTTACCAGTCTTAAATTTAATTAATATCTATATTGTGGCCATGTTCGATTATGCAACTTGCAATTGTGTTGGGCAACACAAGATTTTTCATTTCTCCCATATCTAATGTGGGCAATGTGGTCTTTAAAACTCATTAATATTGATGTTTTTGTTTGTCCAATATACCTTCGATCACAATCTAATCTTGACAACTAATTTCGTAAATCCCCGACTTTTCTTGTTGATCTACTTTATTTGGATTACCCAGGACTTCTTTTAATTTAATATATGGTTTGTACACAGCCTTAATGTCCACTTTATTCAAAATTTTGTCTAGCCCTCGTGCTAATTTGGCATCAAACGGTATTACCATGAATTTATTTTTGTTCTGATCCTTTTGAAAAGTCGAAGATTCTTTCTATAATTTTCTAAACTTAAATTTTCTAATTAATTTATCTACAATGTTCTTATTCTAACCGTTTACTTCGGATACCTCTCTGATTAATTTTAATTCTTTGTTATAATTATCTTTGTTTAAAGGCCCACATCAGATATGGGAGAAATGAAAAATCTTGTGTTGTCAAGAATGCAATCGAACATGACCACAATATAGACATATAGTAATATACCACAATATAGTAATTTAAGACTGGTTAAAAGCGTAAATAACAACAGGGCTTTGGATGTATATGAAAGCATTAAAATAGAAAAATGTAAGAAAATCATAAACCGGTATAAAGGACGTATTCCGTTCAGTCAACTTTTTCAATTATTAATGTAAGACTCAATAAACTTCACAGTTAATTTTTTTCTGTTTTGTTTTCTTTTTCCCTTTTTTTACTTTTTTCTTTTTTCCTGTATCTTTTTTACACGCTTCTTTAGGTAGGTAGTACGCTTCTTAGGTAGTGGGTTGGCAATTAGGGTTGATATATAAATAGTACTAATTGTCATATAAATAGAGCATAGTTTAAGTTTAGAATTAGATTAAATCATCTCCTGATGATGCTAACATGGTTAGCGAAACGTGCGTCGAGAACTTGAAAAAATGAATGAGGTTAGTGTTTTACACCGAAACTTCCAATAGAAAAATTCAATATTCGAAATGTTTTTGTTGCCTTCTTTTCAATATGGCCTTCAATTTGAACTCGGTTCAAATGAACAACAATGCTAATAGCAGAACAAAGAATTACAGTTAGTACACAAAATTGAAATTATGTGAAAACTTCTATTGGCGCCAATACTGGTTTGGCCAGTAAAGTAGCGTAGCATTGGCGCCACTAATCTTCGCATGTAGAAACCCAGCTTAATGCTCCAAAAAACAAACGATAACGAAATGAAACTTTATAATAATATGAGTTAGAGAATTTAATTCAGTCCACATCCAAGAAGATATGTTCATCAAAATATTAAGAACACATTTTTCAAGAGTAGAAAACTGAAAATGACTGACAATAGGATAATTCTTTTTCAAGCGCATTATGAGCGGATGGCCCTTTTGTTTTGCGTCTGTTTTTTTTATTTCGCTTCGGGTATATTCTGAACGAGTTTAAGAGCCCTTTTCAGAACTATTCCGGAATTTTTCCGTTTTTTTTGAGAGGATTTTTTATTTTCGGGGCGCTTTAACAATGTTTTTATTTTAAAAAGTCCGGCATTTCTGTGCGGTCGTTTAATATTTAAATTTGTAACAACTCGACAGCACGGAATACGATTTCGTTTTTTATCGAAAACCATTGCGAATTATTCGCATTTTTTTAAAACGGAGCAGAGGAAAAAATACTTAATATTTTAGGCCTTTTTAGTATCATCCTGTGTAATTTTCGATACTATTAAAATATATAAAACGAATATAACAATTTTTTTTCTTTGTTACCTATCACTTTTATTTTTTAACTTTGTGTGGCTATCTATCAGAATCATCACCAAAATATAACTTCTACCAAATATCCATTGATCTATCAAATACGGTTTTCACAAATAAATGGATGAATTTGAGTGAAAATGGCCCGAAATATAACCCAAATTCCAACCAATGTAAATTTTTAGAAAATATAATATCTGAATTAGAACTATCCCTTGAAACCATCCCTAATTTCAGTTTTACAAAAGAAAAAATTAAAAAGTCTCTAGAAATGAATCGAGAATAGCACAACAAAAATGAAGATCATGTTATCAAATCCATTAATTCTAAAATGACTAAACCAGATATAGGCAATTCAATTGTTATTCTAGAAAAGAAACTTACGAAACAAAAATTAAAGACATTCTAGATATGAAGACCTCGTCAAAATAAAAAATGACTCTACCACAAAAATTCAAAACAAGTTAAAATTAGCAATAAAAAATATAAACACAATTTTGTCAAACGAAGATAAATATAAAATAATCAATATAATAATCAATCCTACTCCTCCAAAACTGTACGGTGTAATTAAAAGTCATAAAGGAAACTTTCCAATAAGCCCAGTAGTTTTCTATACAAATAGCCCTTTTGGAAACGTAGCATTTTACTTAAATAATATTTTCAAAAACTTTACCAAATTTCTTGCCAAAACATTCAATAAAAATCTCGATGGACCTTACAAAACAACTTAACAAACTATCTGTACTAAAAACCGGTTCTCTAGCATCCTTTAATGTTAGAAACATGTTTCCGAATATTCCGAATATTCCGAATAAGGATTGCCAACAATGAATAGATAATTTACTCAAAAAATAAAATCAATCCAATTATTAAGCACGATATTTTAGAACTCTTTAACTTATGCATTAATGAAAATTATTTTCAATTTAACAGTGTTTTTTTACAAACAAAAGGATGGTCTAGCAATAGGTTCCCCACTAAGCCTTTTATTATAAGAACTGTTTATGTTAAACTTGGAAAATATTATTTTTTTTAACGGATGAAGCAAAACATATTAGTTTGGTTTAGATATGTAGACGACATTTTGGTTTATTATATTGGATACGACAGACAAATAGGAGAAACATTAAAGCATTTAAATATAATCCATTCAAAAATAAAATTTACACTTGAAAAAGAACAAAATCAAACCATAAATTTTCTGGTTCCTTCCAATATCAAAAAAAAATTATAATTTAAAATCTATAGAAAATCCACATACTCAGATATAACAATTACAAAACAATTAATCCACCTCATTACACATGAATATGCATCATATAAGTCTATGATTCACCGAGCTTTCATAATTCCACTATCCGAAAATAATCGAAAAATAGAACTGCAAAAAAATACTAATAGCCCAAAATAACGGCTCCAATGAAAAAGAAATTATTTACTTAATAAATAAAAAACGGAAACAATTATTAATTCACCAAGTATACCGAAAAGTAAAACAAACAAATGATAAAAAATACTGTAAGATTACATATTTCGGTCCATTTTCAGAACAAATAGTTCGCTCACTAAGGAAACATAATTTGCAAATAGTGTTGTAAAACCTCCCCAGTCAACTAGTAAATTTACATTTTAATGCCAAAGATAAAATATCACAAAATAAAAAATCTGAAGTTTATGTGTTAAGTTACGAGTGTAGTAGCTACTATGTGGGACAAACCGGGCGAAATTTTCAGACCAGATTCAAAGAAAACAAATCTGCGTACATATTAAAGAAACAAAATTCTGATTTTGCGAACCATTTCATAGATACCGGACAAATGTTTCCTGAGATTACAAATTTAAAAATGTTTACATAAACATTTTAGAAGCGATTGAAATAATAAACATCCGTCCAGACAGTTATTAAACGATCAGACAGATCTCCAAAATTCAACACTATTTAAAATATTGTAAAAATTAACCCCAATAAAAGTGTAAAATTAGGTACATAGGATAAACAGCTCTAATACCTTAGTTTTAAAGTAGTGTTTGATAATGTAACATTGTTTTATGAAACATTTAGGCTGGCGGGAAGTCGGACGCCATCCGACGGGAAGTCGGCGAAAACATTGGTTGTTGGCTGTGGATAGAGTATCCCTATACTTGATGGGGGAGCATGCGTAGGTACCCTGAAGAGTCTAGACATCAAGAGGCGAGACATATGCCCTCCAGTTAAAGGGATGGGTGGGGCTCGTCTCCAGTCATCAACCAACAAAAATGCTCATTAAGGCGGAGACGCAGGTTGTTGTGTGTTCCACATGAGATTGTTGAACCCGTGTTTGATGACACTCAACTGCTGTTGTCTTATTGGACGCGGTCCGAAGAAATCTGTCATTGCATATATATATATATATATATATATATAACAAACCTTATACTTCAAATTCTTGCATGATCAACGACTAGAACTTGCCATTTAATATACAATCGATTTAAATACTTGATTGTACTGTAAACAAGACAGAAACAAACTAAACTATAGAACACAATAAAACTGCCCTTAAATGTCCGTAGAATACTGTGGAAACACCACCTCTACGATCTTGTGGTAATTTCTACATTGTCCAGTCTAAAGTCAGATACAAATACTTTCAATATCGCCCCATGATATAAAGGAGAAGCATGTACTTGCAAATAGAACTTGCTAGGCAATTTTTGTGAGTTTAATAGCTACCTAAATGAGACGCAAAAAGAGCATTCCCATCAATGTTAAAAAAATCATGTCGACCTGTGTTATCGCCAGGCTTTTAACTTGAACAAGTACTAATAAATTAACAATAAAACTTTATATTACTCAGCCACCTGATCAGTGCCCCTTTTGTTTTCTCTTTACCGTATACTCTGAATGGGTTTAAGAGCCCTTCTCTGAACTATTCCGGAATTTTAACGTTCTTTTTTTCTCGAGACGACTTAATTTTCGCAACACTTTTCCAACGTTTTTATGTTAAACAGTTGAGTATTTTTGCGGGGTCGTTTTTTATATCAAATTTTTTTATATCAAATTTGCAACAACTCTACAAAGCGGAATACTATTTTGCTTAATATCGAAAATGACTGCGATTTTTTTTTGCTTTTTTTGAGTCCTGTACAGAAAAAAAAACGACTTAGACCCTTTTACAGAATTATCGATATTAATTTACAGTAACATTTAAATATTGTTTTATTAAAAGTAGTAATTAGAGATGGGCAAAACTGTTATTTTTAAGTAAGAATTGGAACTGTTACTGTTATTTTAAAATAACTGTTAAAAATAACAGTTTACTGTTATTTTAAAAATATTGTCACGTGTCAACTACATTGGCTCTTGTTACAGACATTTTACAACCATATTTACGCGCTATATACCATATAACAATAATTACTAAAATAACAGCTTTAGGTCGTTTCTATAAATTGTTAAATCAAATGCATAATGCAAAATACAATCGTAGGATTGCGCACTGAACAGATTTATTATATGAAAAAGAGTAGGTATAAAGCCACAATACAAAAATCGTTAAATGATAGATATAACCATTTGACTTTAGTAATAATTGTTTAGTAGGAAGATTCTGATAATCTGAACAGTGAACACATATTACAAAAATGTAATTTTATTGCGATTTTTTAATATTCCTATTTCTTATATATTTACTCTTAGTTTGACTTACTTTGAATACATATAAATGTATCAATGTAGTTCATATTACTAACAGTAACTAGTAGGTATTGTTATTATTATTATTCACGTATGGGCCCGAGTGGACAACGCGAAGTACAATTAGAGGCGTTTGTTGTTGTTAGCCTTCCTTTGTACCCATACTAATTTCATTCTTTCGCTATGAGCTTTTCTCCTTTCGTCAGATCAAGTTGTTCCAGTCTTCCTACATTGTTCTCTCTGGCCAACCTTCCAAACCTTGTGTCTGAAACAGCCTCTATCCTGAATTTCACTTTGTGTAATATTTGCTGATCTTAGGTCCTCTTTAATTGCCGCAATCCATTTAATTATTTCTACTTTAGCTCTACTCCTATTTTCATAAAATTCGACTATTTGTCTAGTTAGCCTACTCGGATTCATCCGTTTGATGTGGCCGTAAAACTTAAGTCTTCTTTTTCTCATATCGCTATGTATATCTGTGTATTGTTTGATTTCTTGGTTTTCTCGAAGTCGGTATGTTCTGTTATTTATTTGTTTGGGGCCTAGGATTTTTCTTACGATTTTTCTTTCCTTCTTTTCAATGTCCTCGATGTCACTCTTTCTATTCAAAATGAGCGTTTCTGCAGCATATAGACATTCTGGCTTAATAACTGTGTTGTAATGTCTCAGTTTTGTGTTTTTAGATAGGCATTTTTTGTTGTAAATATTTTGTGTAAGTCTCAATGCCGTTTCCATTTTTTGACATCTACCCTTATTGGCAGCTTTTTCCAACCCATTTTCCATGATTATTTCACCCAAATATTTGAATTGAGAGACTCGTCTGATGTTACCATATTTTGTTTTTAGAAATGGCGTTCTTAGTCTGTTGCAGGTCATGTATTGTGTCTTTTCAAAGGAAATTTGGAGTCCTACATTTTCTGCTGTTTCTTTTAGGATTTCAATCTGTTTCTTTTAGGATTTCAATCTGTTTCTGTGCCGTTAATACATCTTGAGCTAAAATTGCTAGATCATCAGCAAATGCCAGACAATCAATTTTGATGTTGGTTCTCCCCAGTTTAATGGGCTGGTCAATATTCAGGGCCGACTTTTTTTCACGCCACTCCTGTATTACTGTTTCTAGAACACAAGATAAATAAGAGTGGCGAGAGTCCATCCCCTTGTCTCACTCCAGTTTTAATTTCGAAGGGCTCTGAGATCTCACCCATGAATTTAACTTTTGACCTTGTGTTAGTTAACGATGCTTTAATAATTGCCAGCGTTTTCAGATCTAGTCCTTGTTCTTTCAAGATTCGGAATAAAGATTCGCGGTCAATAGAATCATATGCTTTTTTGAAATCCACAAATGTACAGACGAGATTTTTATTGTACAGTTTTTGATGTCTTAGAATCAACTTCAGATTCAGGATCTGTTGATATTCACCAATGTTAGGTTCTAAGTGTCGCTGTGCTCTGTCTAGTAGACATTGAGATAGAATCTTGTAACAAACTGGGACAAGAGATATCCCTCTATAGTTGTTTACATACGTTCTATCTCCTTTCTTATGTAGTGGATGGATTAGAGCCACTTTCCAATCTTCCGGAATCCGTTCGGTTCGCCAAACTTCTTGTAGAATTTTGGTTATTTCCTTGATTGTACCTGGACCAGCGGATTTCAAAAGTTCAGCAGTGATTCCATCTTCACCAGAAGCTTTGTTATTTTTAAGCCGCTTGATTTGCCTAATTATTTCCTCTTCATTCGGTGCTAATGAATCTGGGTTTGTTTGTTTAGGGTTTAGTGTTGCTAATTTGTTTAAAGGCTCAGGACAGTTTAGTATTTGTTCAAAATATTTCGCAAGTTCTTTGCAATTGTCTTGGTTATTTAGAGCCAATTGTCCGTTTTCCTTTTGAAAGCATAGGCTCTGCGGTTGATAGCCTGTTAATTTAGTTTGAAATGTTTTGTAAAAGTTTCAGGTGTTATTTTTTTGGAAATCTTTTTCAATTTCATTAAGTTGATTGTTTTCATATTTTCTTTTAGTTTGTCTAATTAGCTTCGATGTTTCTTTTCTTACTTCCAAAAAGATGTTATAGTTTATTGCTGTTTTTTGACTGTTCCAATCTTTGAATGCTTTACTTCGGCTTAATACTGCTTGCTCGCAAACTTCATCCCACCACGGATGTTTTCTACGTTTTTGTAAAGGGACCAACTTTAAGGCCGTTTTAATAATTTTTTGTTTCAATTCTTGCCAGTTCTGTGCTGGTTGTTTATCAAGCTCTTCCCTTAGGGCTGGTTTTATTTTCGTTGGGTCAAACTTTGGTATTAGCAGCCTCTTTTGAATAAGTTTTCGAGGTTTTAAGCTAAGTTTGATTCTAGTCAAGTAGTGATCCGTGTCTATATTTGCTCCTTTCATGACTTGAACATTCAAAATCTCTTTATAATTGGGGTACAAAATGGCAACATGGTCAATTTGAAATTCACCCATGTACGTGTTTGGGCACCTCCAGGTCTTTTGTTTTGATATTTTCTTCTTAAAATTGGTTGACATTATTTTTAGATTGATCTTGGCTGGATTAAACACGGTGATAATGATTTGAAACATTTTTACGCAAAGGTAAAATCGCATTCTATTTCACAAAGACATTTGAAAAATGAGCTAGAAATTAGTATGTTGTGGAAGACAGACATTCCTTTTCAACTATGTAGTGTACATCGGGACTCTATTAAAAAGCACAATAAAACTGTTGATAGCAATCGTTACATATTGTCTAAGTTATTTGACGGTATAAAATTCTGTGGGCTATTTGAGCTTGTCTAACGTGGGCATGACGAAACCTATACTTCAGAAAATCCTGGCATTATCAGAGGGCAAGTAAATTTGATGGCCGAACCAGACACTATTTTAGAAGCTCATTTAAAAGACTCTAAAAATAACTTATTTCTAGGCATCTCCAAACAAATTCAGAACGAATTACTGGATTCAATGTTGAATGCTTGTCGCGATTTATTAAAAAAGAAAATTCACACTGTAAAATATGTTGCCATACAGGCCGATGAAACAATCGATACATCTACTCAAATGCAGATGGTTTTTAAAATCAGATACGTTAAAAATGGGGAAATTTACGAGATATTCTGGAGCTTTTTGATACCAAAAAATTACACAGCAGATGGAATTGCAGACGAAATTTTGACGGTGCTAAGCGAGTTAGGAATCAACAAAGAACCTAAGAAACTCATAAAATAAAGCTTTGATGGTGATCCCGTGATAAATATTTATAAGAATGCACAGTATATTCACTGCTATGCTCACCAATTAAATATAATAATTGAAATGTGTTGTACAATAGAAAATGGTGTAAAGGTGATTTTTTTGCAAATCTGCATTTCCCACTTTATTTTCTCGATCATCCAAAAGGACAACTGTTGTGGACAGCATCGTGAAAAAGCGTTTACCCCGTGCAGCCCCTACCAGATGGAACTTTACGTCTAAATGTGTGAATACTATTTACATTTATAAAGAAGAATTGCAAACATGCCTTGCAGAAATTATGGACGCCGAGTCGGATAAAAATTCTATTAATTAAGCCCAGGGGTTAATAAATTATTTGGTGGATGATAATTTAAAATTTTGGTCGTTTTTCTTCAAACGGAAATTTACTGACAAGGAGGATCCCAATCCGAATGTCAGGATATCCAAGGAAATCTGTGATACCTTAACCATACAGGTTCATGAACGTTTAAGTTTCGATGTACACCTAACTGTTGCAAATTTATTTGAAACTGAAAAATTTGGTGAATATCGAGTCGTCTTTCCAAATGAAGACTTTAAAACTGTGTGTAGCCTGTTTGCAAATGTAAATTACTTAAAATAAAAAAATGAACTTTCGGTAATGTACAAACGGGACGATTTTATGAAACAGTGGGGCGGTGCCGCTGTTACAAAAGTTTATCCAAAACAATTTAACTTTAGCATTTAGTGAATCTGTGGAATTGCTGATTGTTTTGTGTAACGTTCCTATGACGACTTTGGAAAGCGAAATATGTTTTTCAATTTCAAATTTTAATAATCAAGTCATCGACCACTTTGCTGCTCAGGTATTTAGGAGGATGGACTTCAAACTACAAACAGATTTAATGGTCATGGTCCTATACCATGAAACCTATTTGAAAATTTGATGTCTGAAAGTTACACTCGTATTTCTACACAGGAAAGTGTGTGTATGATACTAAGAAATGTAAAATTTTTTGTTGCGACGTATTTCACCATACCCATTCTAAAATTTGGTTATAGTTGCCCCACATGTTTTTCCCCACAAACCGCCGCAGTTGCTCGTATCGAATGTTGTCTCAAAAATTGTAACAAAAAATAATTGAAATTAATTTATACATATTTTGGCGAAATAGATAAAATTTATGAAAATAAATTGTGATGGCGCACGACTTTTTTTAATCTCCCATATATAAGCAATCTATCAAAAGATAATAAGCAACAACACTTACAACACTTAGAGCAAGGTGGTGAATTGGCAAGCAACAGGGGTTAGGGCATTAAAGGCTTAAGATGTACAAGAAAATAGGTTCTTTAAAACTAGAATAATATCTTAATATCTTAAATTCTATAGCTTATCTCTAAAAGATCATAGGGTTTCAGCCTTTGCGTCTTTTGTCTATTATCTAGGAGGCCGACAGCAAGAGAGTTGGGTGCACTTGCAGTAGCCCACAGTTATATGCCGTAACTCCATGTGAATTTGGAAATCACTTTGTAGATGGTTAACTTGTTAACCAACCATAGTTGGATTTTCTACCTATTAATCGTTAGAGTTTGGATAATTTTATAGCCAAGTTACTTCCTCCTCACTCTATTTCCAGCTTAGCCTTCGGTCAAAATATCTTGGAATGAAATATTTTACACAATCTGTCCGGAGTGACTTGATGAGATTTTGCCTTGTTGATTTTTAGGCGCCATTTTTTTACCCATTCTTCTATTTTATCAAGAGCTTCCTGAAGCTTCTCAGATGCATATCTTGGTACCTTACTTTATTACCATAACCATGGTATCATCTGCAATGGTGACTATATACGTGTTCGGTGTAGTTAGTAGACCAGCAGTGAAGATTTGAAAAGGCATGGGACCCAAGACACTACCTTCAGGTACTCCTGATTTTATCGGATATATGTTATCATATGTTATTTGTTCTTTATATTTCACAGCGAAGTATCTGTTCGTCAATAATGATAATAATACGTGATAGTATGGTGCAGGAAATTTTGATTTAAGTTTGTATTGTAGGCCTGAGTGCCATTCTCTATCGAAGACTTATTTAATATTCAAGAATGCAGCCGAGCAGTACTTTTTATCTTCAAAAGCGTTATTAATAATTTTCACTAGCCTGTGCACTTGTTCGACTATTACGTGTCTTTCGCGAAATTCGAACTGGTGTTCGGAACAACTTCTCAAAAAGCTTTGACAAGACAGGCAAAAGTGTAATGGTTTTATATATATATATATATATATATATATATATATATATATATATATATATATATATATATATATATATATATATATATATATAGTATATATATAAATCAAATTTTTGCAGTTTTTAAGAAAGTACTATACTCATCCACCCTATTCTCCGCATTTGGCTCCCATTGGCATTTTTCCCCTTTCAAGCATGTAAAACTGGCTAATGAACTGGATGTAAATACATTGACATCATATAAAGAGATTATCGCCGAAACAGAGAAGTTCAGCAAGTTGTACTTCTTGGAAAGGATAAAAGAGTGGGAAAAGCATTGGGTGAAGTGTACCGAGTTAAAAGGTGAGAAAAAAATCAATATTTTGTGATTAATACTAATTTGAAAAGTGTTTGATTTTTCATTTTACCTTCGTACATTATAACACTAGGCCTTATTTTGCACCAATTGGGATTAAAAAAAAATCATAGATGGAAAGATTATATATAAGTTTTGTAACAAAACTATTTTGCTTTTTATTTTTTTTTCTTATAATTAAAAAGTTATATCAAATTGAAAATCAATTTTTAAACAAACCTATTACCTATCACGCGCCGACAGTTCCCGAAAAACCCCGTATGATATCACAATGTTTATTTCCCCTCAACATTACAGACAGCTGATACAAGTGTTTTAATTTTTAATCAACTTATTCGTGTTAGTATCATCAATATATTGATACATTTGTTGAAAATCTAAAAATTTAATTAGATATCGGGCCTGTTTCGTACGATTTTGTACGAACACTATAAAAACAACTCCCGAAAAAATGTTTTTAAATGTACCATAAGATGTTAAACGTCGAGATCAATAGTTCCAAGCAGCACGACGTATTAATCCTAAAACATTACATTTTTATTCACCAGACTTGAGTCTTTGTGACTTTTTCCTTTCCCATATCAAAAATTCACTCAATAGGACACCATTTTGGGACATTGGAGAATACTGAAAATCCTGCCATATCCGAGCAGCTGAAGACAATTCCTGTATCCTGTATAGAAGACAAACTTTGTCGAGCACTGTGTGGCTTCCCAAGGTAACTACAAGGTATCCCAAAAGAAAGTTTCTTCTTGATATAGCGATATTATTAAAAGAGAGACGTCCATAAAAAAACGTTTATTAATTAGGGAAATACACATTTCAGGAAATTACTTCATACTTTACAAAAATAATGTCATTCAAATGTACCAGGTATGTAAATATAAGACCGGAATTTTTGAATAGAACATACACGTTTATTGTATGAAAATTATAAAAAATATTTTATTCGAAGTGTTTCCCGTCGCTAGCTATAGATTTTATCCATCTGTTTGACAATTTGTGGATGCCACGCTAAAAAAACTCCTTCGATCCATCCATCCCTCCATCCATCCATCCATCCATCCATCCATCCATCCATCCATCCATCCATCCATCCATCCATCCGTCCATCCATCCATCCATACATACATTCATTCATCCATCCATCCATCCATCCATCATCAGCCTATTGAAGTCCACTGCTGGGCGTAGGCCTCCCTTAAGAGCTTCTACTGCGTTCGGTTCAGCGCTGCCTGCATTCAGTTTGTTTTGATGCGTTTTAGGTCATCAGTCTATCTGGCGGGGGCACGTCCTCTGTTTCCGAAGGCTTCCGATATTGGTCTCCATTCGAGGATTCCTTTTGTCCACCTGTCATCAATAGCCATCGCAACATGACTCGCTCAGTTCCACTTCAACATCGCTATTCTTTCTACGGAATCAATCACATCCGTTCGTGTGCGTATTTCTGTATTTGGTATTCGATATCTGAGATAAACTTCCAGCACTGTCCGCTCCATTGTGTCACCCGTATCTTTCTAATTGCCTGTGTTGTCATTGTTGAAGTCTCTGCACCATATGTGAGAACTGGAAGGACACGCTGGTTGAACATTTTTCTCCTCAAACAAACCGACAATTCTAACTTTAATATATATCTTAGATTTCCGAAAGCAGTTCAGGCTAATTCGATTCTTCTGGAGATTTCACGAGTCGGATTGTCTCAGCTGATACGAATCTCGTGTCCCAACTACTTAAAAGGTATAGTTTACTCTACTCTGATGTTAATAACGTAGACGCCCCTGCCAAGTAGTTGAAGAGTAACATGAAAGCGAAATTTTGAAAGAGCCACTATGATTTACGCTCTAGTTTCCGAACGAATGATGCAGCAATTATAATTTTAAGTTGTCAACACTGGCCAGCTGTCACCCACAAACATTGGACAGTTCACCAAAAACAAACGGCGCCGGTGCATCATATTGAAAATTTTTTCGTTAAAAAGTAAGTTTTTTAGTTAATTTTATTTGATTTCTGACATGTACACTTACAAAACTACCAGCAATATGTTTATACTATAATGTTATTGATATATTAGGCCTTTTAATAACCTACATATTTTGCAGACAAAGCTTAGATTGAGTACTAATTTTCGAGGTTATGTTTATTGGGAGAAAACGTTTTGAAAGAACTGTGTTACGGTATGATGAAAAAGCTGACTCTTTCATGATTGGCTTTTTCAAGGTCTAATTTTCATTATGTTTAAAGACCTATATTTATTAAGTACAGTAACAATTCAATTATTTTTTTTCAACCGACTTCAAACAAAAGAGGTTCTGAATTCGACTGAATTTCGTTTTTGATTTTTTTTTGTGTGTATGTTCGGGAATATCTTTATTCCCGCCAAATGTAAACCGATTTTCATTTTTTTTTCATTTAAAAGGTATCAGCTTAAGCGTAGCTCCATATAATTTCATTTCATCAAAAAAAAACCGTCTCTCAAGTTAGGAACATATTTTTGTTTAGTCATTCAATTTTTAAATATTACTATTATTATTTGATATATCATTAAAATAGACCGTTTTTTTTATACTTTAGATAACAGTGGCATCTGAAACAGCAAAACCAAAGAAGAGTAAAAGACCCTCAGCATCTGTGATAGAAGAAGCTGCTATTGAAGTGATCGAGAAAGGACAGTGTATAAAAAAAAGGCCTTTTGTTTGATATTTCTAGAGCTTACTTAGCTAAGATTGCCAGGAAGGTAAAATCTTCTGGCAAATCGTCTTACAAACATAACACAAGAGGGTTTACTAGCAGATTATTTGAAAATTGCATCTAAAATGTGCCACGAGCTTACGAGACAACAAACCAAAAAACTTGCATTTGATTATGCGGAAGCCAATTCTGTTTGTCCAAATAAATGAAAGGATATTCAAAGCACAAGCAAAGATTGATTGAAAGACTTTATGAGCTGACACAAAGAATTAGCAGTTAGAAAACATGAAAGTACTCCACTTTCTAGAGCAACTAGTTTAAAAAAAAACGAACGTAAGCACGTTTGCATGTAAGCACATGATATTTAACACAGACGAAACAGGCTGCAGCATTGTAACTAATCCTCCCAAAGTTATCGCTGAAAGAAGGTCAAAACAAATAGGACAAGTGGCATCAGGTGAAAGAAGAACTTTGGTAACAACTTTGTTTTTCATTAATGCTGCTGTTGGCTTTTTACCGCCAATTTTTGTTTTCCCGCGGGTAAATTATAAAGATATTTTGTTAGTCAGTGGCCCACCAGAAGCTTTTTGATTGGCAAATATTTCTTAATGGATGAATGAAGAATGTTTTATTAAAGCTCTCTAATAGTTTGTAGTGCATGTGAAGCTCTCAAAAGAAAATCCGGCATTGATCATTATGGACAATCACAGTTCACATATTAACCTCAGAGTGGTTCAATTTGCTAGAGAAAACTCTATTGTAATAGTTACATCCCCACCACAGTGTAGTTTTAAGCTACAGATTCTTGATGTCCACAGTAGGTATAGAATAGTACAAAGTAGGTATAGAATTGTTATAAATGAGTGGATGTTGTAAAATCCCGGTAAAATCCCCTTCACAATATTACTCAAGGTTTTCTGAAAACCAGTATTTATCCCTTGAATTCGAACGTATTTGGAGAAGAAGACTTTCTATCATCCTTTGTGACTGATAGTTCAGATCCATCTGCTGAAGTCGATTCCAATAAGGAAAAAAATGATAATAACAACGTAACTGAAATCGAAGAGAATTTGCATCTACTGCCTTTACCTGCTTGTACACATTCATTACCAATTTCAAGAACTTCAGAGATAGAAACTGTATAGTCAGATAATTTAAGACCTGTTTTATCTTCGCCTACTTCGGCACCTATCGTTTCTGTCGCGGGCACATCCGGGCAACTAGTTATATCACCACAAATGATTAGGGTATTTTCAAAGGTAGGTTTCAGAAAAAACACGGTTCGTAAGAACCGGAAAATGTCATGTGCTATCGTAACGGATAGTCCTGAGAAAAATAAGATAGCAAAAAAAGACCCGCCTCAGCAAAGAAAGAATGTGAAGAAAATGACTACAAAAAATCTATAAAATTGCTTACTAAGAAATCTAAAACAAATAATGATATACTCAAATACATCAAACTCGGAAGCTAATATAGTATTGTTAGAAGTAAAAAAGGTTCCAATTAAAGATAAAAATAAAGGAGGAAGAGAACAGGATAATAAATGTGTAGTATGCAATGAAAATGATGGTAATAGCGATCAAGAATGGTACCTGTGCAAAATTTGTAACGGTTGGGCACATGAGTCATGTGGCGTAAAAGGGAATCTCCCCATTATTTTTGTCAAAACTATTTTTAAGTTTTTTGAATTATTTATTTTTGTTTTTAATTTAGATTTTTCAAAAGGGAGATTGCGTTATTTATGCCAAACTGTTTTTAAGTTTTTTGAATTATATTTTTGTTTTTAATATAGATTTGTTTATAAATGTTTTTAAATAACTCTATAGTAGTTCCTAAAAATACCATAGCTAATGTGAGAGTTTCTTAGATTTAAGTAAATACTCTATCCAGAGTTTGTATTTTATGAAACATTTTATATACTTAATAAATATTTTTGTTAATTTACGGTGTAAGTCCCGTAATTAGAACTTGGCTTTTTCAAAACTTGGATTGACTCTTTCAATGCCTATGTGTTATGAATGAGTCGAATTTCATTCTTTTTATAAATAGTTAAAAGTCCAAGAATATTTTTGATTTTGGAAAATGTTTTATGACATTACGTACATAAACTACTTATGATACTAATTTTATTATTTACTTATTCCCTTTTGTGTTTTCCCCTTTTTTTAACTGGCTCTTTCATGCCACTTTTCTTGGAGACTTACATCAGAATACCGTTATCCAGATGGTCCGCATTAAGACTAGGTTGTCGGCGAATCTCAAATGGTTAAGGTTTTCACCGTTAATGATCACTCATAAACCGTCCCGTCGTGTATGCCATGTTTGTACATGTATTGAAATGTTTTGGTGAAATGGAGTCATTTTGGCGAATACCTCTTCTTATATCAAATTTGTCTATGTTGTCGTGAAATCGGATATTTTGCAGTGTCGTTTTCATAAATGTGTTTGATGAGTGTAGTGTAGCGGTAATCAATTCTGCAATCTAATCTGATCTGATCTGATAGAGCTGATAGAGCTGTTAACATCGTGTACTGATCCACTGTGTCGAATGGTTTTTCGTAATCTATAAAGATAAGCATTATAAGTTTATTATACTCCATCGACTTTTCTATGAGGCTTTTCAATACTTGGAGGTGGTCATTAGTACCATAGCCTGTCCTGAAGCCAGTCTGTTCTCGCGGCTGGTATTATTACATAGCTAGCTTATTACATAGTCGATTTGTGATTATTCTGGTAAACAACTTATATATGTGTGTTAAGAGACTGATAGTTCAGTAGTTTTCAATATTCGTTATGTCTCCCCTCTTAAGTAGTAATATTATCATTCCATTGTTCCATTGGGATGGTTTTGTTCCCTTTGAAAGACATTCATTAAAGATGATTCTCAATGCTTTTAATAGTTTGTTTCCTGCCATTTTGATAGCTTCTGTGACTATTCCATCATCTTCGGGAGATTTAGTGTTCTTCATTTCAAATAGTGTTCGTTTTACTTCGCCCAGTGTAATATCTGAGATGTCCTCTGATCCTTAGTTTAAAACTCTGGTAATTTGGTTATCTAAGGTTTCTTCTGTTTGTCTTTTAAATAAAACATTTCTACCATTTTTAGAATTTTTTTCTCTGTTAGTTTTGACATTGCCCTGTTTGTCCACGAGCTTACAAATGTTTTTCTTGCCTTGAGAAATTTTAAACTTTTATTCTTCTCTATTATATTATTTATGTTCCCGGAGTTAAATCTACTTATATCCTTTCTCACACTTCAAAAAAGTACGGACCGATAATTTCTCGCGCTGACATTGCAGCCGATACAGTACCTTAAGCGACTGTAGGGGTTTTGATGCTTGTCGAATTCGTCGCACTCCAGTAACGACAGTTCTGCTTATTTATATGACTGTTGAGATGAAAATGATCCTCAAATCATTATTACTGTACATTTATGGATTTCAAAAAAGCATATGGTTCTATTGATATATGAATCTTTATTCCAAATCTTGAAAGAACAAGGACTAGAACTGAAAACGCTGGCAATTATTAATGCAATACTAAGTAACACAAGGTCAAAAGTTAAATTTATGGGTGACATCTTAGAGCCTTTTGAAATTAAAACTGGATTAAGACAAGGGAATGAACTCTCGCCACTCTTATTTAACTGTGTTCTAGAAAAAGTAATACGCGAGTGGCGTTCAAAAAAAATCGGCCCTGAATATTGATCAGCCCATTAAACTGGGGAGAACCAACATCAAAATATATTGTCTGGCGTTTGCTGATGATCTAGCAATTTTAGCTTAAGATGTATTAACGGCACAAAAACAGATTGAAATCCTAAAATAAACAGCAGAAATGGTAGAACTCCAAATTTCTTTTCAAAAGACACAATACATGTCCTGCAACAGACACCATTTCTAAAAACAAAATATGGTAACATCCGACGAGTTTCTCAATTTAAATATTTGGGTGAAATAATCATAGAAAACGGGGTTGGAAAAGCGGCCAATAAGGGTAGATGTCAAAAAATGGAAACTGCATTGATACTTACACAAAATATTTACAGCAAAAAATGCATATCTAAAAACTGAGATATACATTACAACACAGTTATTAAGCCAGAATGTCTATATGGCGCAGAAACGCTCATTTTGAACAGAAAGAAAGACATCGAGGAGATTGAAGAGAAGGAAAGGAAAATCATAAGAAAAATCTTAGGCCCCAAACAAATAAGTAGCACAACATACTGACTACGAGAAAACCAAGAAATCAAACAATACACAGATATACTTAACGATATAAGAAAAAGAACACTTAAATATTACGGACACATAAAACGGATGAATCCGAGTAGGCTAACTAGACACATAGCTAAATTTTATGAAAATATGAGTAGAGCTAAAATAGAAACAATTAAATGGATTGCTGCAACTAAAGAGGATCTAAGATCAGCAAATATTACACAAAGTGAAATTCAGGAGAGAAACTGTTTCAGACACAAGGTTAACGTTTGGGAGATTGATCAGAGAGCAAAATGTAGGAAGATCGGAACAACCTGGTCTGACGAAAGGGAAAAAGCTCATAGTGAAAGAATTAAATCAGTATGGGCGCAAAAGAAGGCTAAAAACGACAAACGCCTCTAACTGCACTTCGCGTGGTCCACCAGGGCTCATATGTGAATAATAATAATAATAATAATAATAATATATATGCAGTGTCAGATTTCCTTGGACTACGTCCAATAAGAACACAGTAGTCGAGTGTCATCATACACCCAGCCGTTGGGTTCCACAATCTCATGTGGAACACACAACAACCTGCGTCTCCGCCTTAATGAGCATTTCTGTTGGTTGCTTAACTGGAGACGAGCCCCACCCATCCCTTTAACTGGAAGGCATATGTTTCGTCTCTTGATGTTTAGACTCTTCAGGGTACCTACACATGCTCCCCCATCAAGAATAGGGGGTTCCACGGTGGTATGATGACACTCAACTACTGTGTTCTCACTGGACGCAGTCCAAGGAAATCTGACACTGCATAAATGCGCCATCCGACGGGAAGTCGGCAAAAACATTGGTTGTTGGTTGTAGGTAGGGTCTCCCTATTTTTGATTGGGGAGCATGTGTAGGTACCCTGAAGAGTCTAAACATCAAGAGATGAAACATATTCCTTCCAGTTGAAGTGATGGGTGGGACTCGTCTCCAGTTAAACAACCAACATATATATATATATATATATATATATATATATATATATATATATATATATATATATATATATATATATATATATATATATATATATATATATATATATATATATTTAATTGGAAAATTAGAAGTTTTCACTTCTATAATGTGGTGATAAGCACACATCCGTTTTTTTATGTCTCGCACACAAAACGCACGGTTTTGCGCGCTCCTTATAGTTGTTGCATTTGCACAATGAGCCAATGAGTCAAACTCTATTACACACCTTGTGCTTTGAAGGAAATAATGTAAACTTGTAATTTCAATGGAATAAAATAATCATTAAAAATCAGTCTTATTACTTTATTTACTAATCTCCTAAATCTTTCAGTAATACACATTTAGCACATACATTCTAATTATTCCGCTCTATTTAATTATGTTCTAATTGAAAAGTCATGTTTTGTCTCATTAAGAAGGAAAAAAACGAGATATTAACCCGGAGAAGAATGAGTTTTATCCATTTATGCCCATAATCATTCTCCCAATTTGTTATGACTTATGGCCCGTATATTTTTCAAAAATAAAATCGAAAAGCATAAAAACTTCCGCAGTTTACCAGACGTATAGTGGGAAAAGTTCGGCGAGTTCCCTATATTGTTAGGAAACTTCTTTATAAGGTTCATATCTCTCTTTCGCACTTTTGCCGGCGTTGCTAAAATTTCTCGCGATGTCTTAACTTTATAATTTGACGTAATGCAACTTTGCGGTGAAGTTTTTAACCGGTTTTTGGGATGATTTTCAAGATGGATAACAGGAAATGCGAATAAATAAAGGGTAAATAACAGTATGTTGATAAACATAACATAATGTAGAGAAATGTATAAGCATAATGAATCAAAATCAACTTAAGAAGTTTATTACAAAGGTAGGATTATATTATTATTTATGCGACATTGATTTGATATAACTAATTAATGAATTATGAAATTGACCTTGTGCTCCAGTAATGATACTATCAGGTGTTAATATCATGATTTTAATTTTTTCTTTAAAAAAACACGTTAAATTTCAGAGAAAGGCAAATAATGGTTTAATTAAAGTATGCACCCTTGCCAGCTGCACATTTTCCCCATCTCTATGGCAATTTGTGGAAGCTCTTCGAGAAAAACCATCCATCTTTTCAATTCTTCTATTGGAACCTTTGGTGTGAAACACTAAACTTGAAGAGATTTACCACTAAACACCAAATCACTTTTGTTTAACTTCTCGATGCACGTTTTGCTAACCATGTTAGCATTATCAGGAGATGATTCAATCTCATCATCTCCTGATGATGCTAACATGGTTAGCGAAACGTGCGTCAAGAAGTTTAAAAAAAAAGTGATTTGGTGTTTAGTGGTAAATCTCTTCAAGTTTAGCATCCATCTTTTGATGTGGTCCAGTCATTAAGCCATTTTTCGACATCTCCGTAACTATTTCATAGAAAGTGCGTTAGACATCGATGGAAATAAGTGGTAATTGGAAGTGATCAAGTCTGGTGAGTGCGGCGGGTGGGCAAGAGTTCCCAGTCAATGGTGTTTCTGACCGCTTTCGCTGTATGTGACGGGGTGTTGTCTTACTGCAAAATCACTTTCCCGTGTCTTGTAGCCCATTCTGGTCGCTTGTCGATCAATGGGTGGTTCAAATTGATCATTTGTTGACGGTACCGAATGGTATTACCTATTTCACCTGATTTCATATGCTACTGGTACACGATACACTTCTGTACCTACCAAAGGCACAGCATTGTTTTCTTTCCAAAGCGATTCGATCTTGCGATCGATGTTGATGGTCGTCCTGGGTCAACCCATGATTTTATGCGTTTTGCAATTAAAATCTTTATTTCATGCCGAGAAAGCAAACTTCGAACACCGTTTTTCGCTTTTCCATCTGTCTGTCATATAGCTGCTGTGGTACTCATTTGTGGTACCCATTTTCCTGCCTTCTGGGTTTTTCCCATGGCATTCTGATGATCACAAATGGTTTGGCGACCAATGTTCAATCTCCCTGCCCTTTTGTTGTTGCATATCGTATTGTTAGATTTGCATATTGTCTTATTCCAACAATACTTACAATTCGGCATCTTCAAATTTTTTCAGTAGGCCTGGGCGTTCTTTTTATTTCAAGTCGATCACCATTTTTGAATCGTCTAAATCAACGCCCTCAAGCGTCTTGCGTTAGGATATTGTAATAAATAAGTTTCCACAAGTACATGATGGTTTTCACTCTTGTTTTTTTTTGACTTAACGAGAAAAGCCGTACGTGTCGCAAATACTCTTTATTTAGCTCGAAATGTGACATGTTTACCACACGAAAAAAGTATAACGTTAACTCGAAATCGTTAAAATATCAATGACGTTTTGAACGGTACGGTTGTAGCAACAAAATATTATAAAAGATAACATAGACTATAAACCGATCCTAGTATCTAAAATAAATGTCTTAAAAAATTAAGAAGTATTAACCGCTACACCTGGTACCTTTTTTGTTACCGTATTACAGGGGGTGGAGAAAAAAGGAGACGACATAATTTTACAATCAAATATCTAGTTACTATAAACATGTAAAGTCTATGCAAAGACCTTATTGAGGATTATGTGAATAAAACATATATTTTATGAGATGTCATACCCTGACAAAAACTTCCATTTTTCCTTTTGTGTTCTCTAGCATCATCTCATTTTAAAAACCATCAGTAGTCGCCCAACATAGCTGAGTGCAGGTGTACCTGGTATCTGGATTCTATCTTCCTGATGTCCTGGTGAAACCTCTCTCTTTGTTCGTCGCTTACTGCACTCAAATTTTCCGAAAAAAAAATTTTAAGCTTTCAAGAGTTCATCTGTCAGGTTTTGATAGTTTTCATCTTTCTTGTTGCCCAGAAATCCTTTCACTACGCTTACAAAACACTCCCAAGCTGTCAATTCCTTTTCATTTAATTTTCTTAAAAACTCTTTCTTAAGGTCCAATAAATATGCCTTCTTTTAATTGTGCATCACATAATTGAGGAAATCTTTCTTTTAAGTACTTCAAACCATGACCTTCTTTGTCCATGGCTTTAACAAAGTTTTTCGTGAGTCCAACCTTAATATGCAGAGGTGGAAGAAACACCTTTTTTGGGTTAACATGAGGGGCATATTTTATGTTTGAAGTACCAGGTTCAAAAGAAGTTCTGCGAGGCAAATCTTTCTTACTCTAATGTTCTTTTGCTGCCTTACTGTTCCATAAACACAAAAATACAATAATACTTTGTAAAACCCTCTTGAAGTCCTAGCAATATATCCATCACGTTTAAATCCCCGCAAATATCCCACTGATACTGTTGACATAGGTTTCTTTCGTGGTCACTAGATGGGCCAAAGGAATAGATGGGTTTTTGTTTCCATCATGAAACAAGACTGGTTTTAGGCTGTATTTCGATGAATCTATAAAAATAAGCCACTCACAAGCTACATGTTTCATATTAAGCTCATGCATTAAACCATTAATATCAAAATAGACACATAAATATAAAAACCTGAAAATGATACAAAATGATACACTTGCATTTTTATCTAACAGGTTCCACTCTTAAAGCCTGGAACCATGAAGTTCCAATTTTTGTTTTTACAATATCAGGTTACGGACCAAATCATTTAGTTCGTTATGAGTTATTAAGTGAGCTTCACTGGTAGTTGTTAAAAATGTTGGGTCACAACTGGTGTTCTCAGGAAGTTGTGGGTCACATCCTGATGAAGAATTAGAATTACTGAGACACATATTGTCCAGGTTTAAAAGCGGAATCGGTACAGCTAGTTCCTGGCTATGCGGCCCTGGCCTAAGTGTAGAAGGCAAATTTGCATAGTGAATTTTGTCCGTTTCCTTTTTTGAAATCTCTTCTGTTTTAGTGAAACAAAAGTAGCATTTATTTACATAGTCAGTAGGTTCTCTCCACACCATAAGAATAGCAAACGGCATAGAATTTTTCTTGCGATTTATCCACTGCACTAAATTTACATGACAATTCACACAGCAAACATGAGGAGCCCAACTGTTATTGATCTCCAATTTGGCACATAAAATATAAAAGATAGGCTTTTTGACTTCCTCGAATATAGTTCTAGCTTGTGACTTTAAAATAAATCGTTCGCATATATAATAAAACTTATCGGCTGGATTTTTGCAAAATTGACAACTAAAACCTGCCATTTTATATAAAATCGACTTAAACACTTGACTATACTGTAAACGAGACAGAAACAAACTGAACTATAGTAAACAATAAAATTGCCCTTAAAGGTTCGCAAAATACTGTGGAATTACCCCCTCTACGGTCTTAGTAATTCTTACATTGTCCAGTCCAAAGCCAGGTACAAATAATTTCAATTACCCCAATTTATAAAGGGGAAGTAGATAGATAAAGGTGTTTTAATAAGATCTAAATGAAACGCAAAAAGAGCATTCTCATCAATGTTACAAAAATTATGTTGACCTGTGTTATTAACCACGACAGTAGCTAGTCGCAAAACATAAATGTTCAAACAACGCAATTTAAAAAAGAAAAGTTAAATATAACTAATTTGATATACATGTTATCAAATTATAATTAGAGCTGAAGAGTTGTTTAAATGAACTAGTTAGCGTATTGATAATTTTTCAAGTTCTATATTTTTTAGCTTACAGTGCACGTTCAATCTCCACTTGTCTTCTAGAGCACTATCCGGAATTGAAGGGTTCTCAGCGCGACAAGTCAGATATTTGCCATCGTCATCAATCACAGGTACAAAATTCAAGATGTTGAGGCTTTGGTTATTTTGTTCGGCAAACTGAAACAAAAAAAAAATTATTCTTTGTATGTGAAGAGTTGTTAAAATATTGATTTTATATACCACTATGATCAAAAAGTAAGGTGAATTAAATAAAACAAAGTATTTATTTATCCATCCAAATTTATTTTGTCTCTTTTAAAGAAATCGTCCCTCACTGCAATACACGTGTTTCAACGTTTTTTTTTCAGTCTTCCAAATAGTTTTTAATCTCAACTTATAGTATTTCCTTCAAAGTACCCAGGGAGCTCTCTTGATGACAAGAATTCACACTGGGTTATATCTGGTGAATATGTTCAATCGGTTTTTCAACAGCTACCAGGAAATCAACAAGTATCCCCCGAGACCTTTTTCTGGCCTTATATACTTCGAGTCGAACGTGAGAGCGACTAGACGGACAAGCCCAGAAACCATCAAACTAAATTTTCTAAATTGAACAAAAACGCATTACAATTAATTACTTTTTGAAAGAAGTTTGTTGATTCCTAGTGGATAAAACATAAAAGTCGGTGAAGCACTTCCCCCGTGGGAAGTTGTATAAAAGAATTAATACCATTTTTACGACTAATAAAGAGGGCAGGCTTTGAAGTTTTCCATGCATCAATTTGTCATTCAGAAAGAATAGCGAATTCAGATTGCTATGCTCGATCAAACAGGCTGCCAACGACTATAACTTTCTTTTGATGACTTTTTTTACCATAATTTCTTTGGTAATAATATTGGCTCTAGAAATTATACAGGGAACTTTGTTGTGATTGAATCACTGCATAAAAGCACATATGTATGTATTTCTGCATTGCCGGCCGCGGTGGTCTGGTGGGTTAGTCGCCTGTCTGGCAATCCAAAGGTAGCTGGTTCGATTCCAGCGCTCGGATGGGTGTTTTTCTTTAATTCTTCCATCCGTCTTACTTCCTACCCTACACACATACTTATATACGCTCACATTACACACGCACGCCCATACATATCTACGTCTAAATATCTGTGATTGTTTCTAGACACGAGTGTAAAATCCAACAACGAATTACCCCTCAGTCACGCCAGTTAAAAGCTGGGTAAGGCCGGATGCCTTCTGAGAAGTGTTCTACGTTGGTCACTCGCCAGTCGGTAAGCTTCCTGATATACTTAAGGGTAGGCACATAATCAAGGGTTATAGCCTAAGGGGGGTGCTGGCCTGGGTTTGTCGGTAGCTGATGACCGTGGTTCGGAACCCACGTTAAGCTGTAGGCCCAGTTGCTAAATAGCCTAAGGTGCTGATGCGCCTCTAACTGTAAACCCTTTCCTTGTTTTTTATTTCTGCATTGTTAATAAAATTATTCTAAACGAATTTATTATCGTTTTAAAGTTACTAGAATAAATCATATGGTTTATATCATTGTACTATATACTTATCGCCATACAATTTAAGGATATACATTACGAAGATAAACAAACATAATAATGACCTTTTTAAAACAATCGATATATTAAAAATCATCGATAACAATAATCATATTCAGCAGAAACAAAAGAAAGAGCAAATTAAATATAAACAAACATTGACCCAAAGAGAGCTCCTGGCTTGATGAATACTGGAGGAGTATTAAAACAATGCCCTGTTCAGATAAATTTATGTTCCTGGGATGTGGAAAGTGGCAGAAGTCGTTATGATCCCTAAGCCAGGAAAACCTCCTCACGAAGTGTCATTATAGCCCCAATCTATAGAGGCCAATCTCTCTACTACCTCGTTCTCAAAAGTACTTAAAAAAATATTCTTGGAAAGGCTGAAACCCTTTATTGAAAAAAGGCTCCTAATACTAAATCATCAGTTTGATTTTAGAGAGAGTCATTCAACCATGTATCAGGTACACAGAATAACTAATGTAATTGAAAAAGCGCTAGAAAACAAAGAAGTCTGCTCAGCTATTGCAACTGTAATATTGTATTATTCGAGTCTTACATATTAGACAGATACTGAGTAAAGCTAGAAGAAGTATACACAGAGTTGAAAGAAATTGGAGCAGGAATGCCACAAGGAATATACTATATCTAATCTACACAAGTGACATTCCGCAACTAGAACAATATGCAATAGCCACATTTGCAGTTAACCAAATAAACAACTGGACCAAAAGATGGTGTATCAAACTGAACAAGACCAAATCTGTACACATCAATTTCACAAATAAAAGGAAACAAGATTCTAATTAATATAAATAATGTCCAGATCCCCTATACAAACGCAGCAAAATATCTAGGCATTATAGTAGATGCAAAACTTCACTAGAAGGTTCCAAAAGAAAAGAGGAGAGCTTGAAATAAGGTAAGAAAATATATTAGCTACTTGGTAGACACTTCAGTCTATCTACCAGTAATAAAATACTATTGTATAAACAAATCCTCAAACCGGTGTGGACCTACGGCATGCAGCTCTGGGGCTGTGCCACCAAGAGTAATATTCTAATCATCCTGAGATTCTAAAACAAAGTATTGAGGAACATCGTCAATGCACCATGGTACATAAGAAATAAGGATTTCCGTCGAGACCTTCAGTTGGACACTGTTAACCAGACTGTTACCAAACTCGCACAGAGTCATGAACAATGGCTCCATCAACCCGTGAACGTTGAGGCAATCCAACTCCTCGATTACACCAATCTAACAAGAAGATTCAAGAAAGTAAGGCCTTTCGAGTTAGCTAAGTGAGTGTGCTAGTGCAAAGTAGAGAATAGTGCGGTTGTGCGTTAAAGATTAGTTTAGCGTAAACAAGTTATTAGACTCTAAGGTATTCGAGTGAGTAAGACCGTAGGTTTAAGTTGATTTACATTAGATCAGATTGTAATATCAGTAAATGTCCAGGGTCTCCTTCAATTTTCGCTTCCAACCTGATCAATCTTTAGTACCTCCTTGCTAGTTTTTGATGTGCAATCGTTTTTCAGCATCTCTCCTTCTCATCATCATCTCTCTCTCTTCAGCATCTCCCACCAAAAATTCTCCTGAGTACTCTTCTTTCAAATACTACAAGTATCTCTTATATTTTCTTTGTGAGAATCCACATCTCTCTGCTATAAGTGACTACTGACCGAATGAGTGTTATATATATATATATATATATATATATATATATATATATATATATATATATATATATATATATATATATATATATATATTTATATATATATATATATATATATATATATATATATATATATATATATATATATATATATATATATATATAGCTTGCAGACGTTTCCCTAATCTCTAATCTTTTCTCCCTAATCTCTAAGACCTTAATCTCAAGATCCATCCGCCTTACGGACAACGATGCACAGCAGGCAGAACTCAACAACATAACGAACACTCTAAAACAAAACGGCTACTCAAAAAAGACAATCAACCGTGCAATACAACAACACCAAACACAAAAAACGACAGAACAAGAGAACAAGCCGAAGAGACATTCAACGTAATACTGCCATACATCAAAGGAACAACGGACCGTATCGGAAGACTTTTAAGAAAACACAATATAAGGAGAGCATACAAACCTCACCGAACAATAGGCGCATCCTTGAGAAACCCGAAAGACAAGGTCAAGCTAGAAAATCAAGGAGTGTACCGCATTCCATGCTCAGGCTGTAACAAAATCTACATCGGGCAAACAAACCGAAAAATATCTGCCAGAATAGAGGAACATAAAGTAAGCATACGGAACAAGCAAACAACATCGGCATTATTCCAACACCAACTAGAAACAGGCCACTTTGATGATTGCAACGAAATAGCCAACATAAACCATTTTCGGACACGTCTGGTCAGAGAAGCCATAGAGATCGAAAAGCAGAGAAGCCTGAACAAGAGGGACGACGCTCTACACTTGCCGCCAACGTGGAAAAGCGTTCTTAGACCAGCAGCACAACATCCGGACCGGACCGGACAGCACAACATCCAGAGCACGAAAACAAAGACGTTGCAAACGCCTCAGGGGGCGGAGCTAGCGCCAGTGCCAGCCAATCGCTACCGACTAAGACCGAGGCCAGAAGACATAAGCGACCAGAAGACACGGCGAACCGATATCTCTCAGACAGTCACGAACCTCGCGACAGTAAGCACCGAAGATGCCAAATGAGATTTTGGCGAAACGTCTGTAAGCTCCCGACAACCGGATATACTCCCGGAAAAAACCCAATACATGTTTATATATATATATATAAACCCAATACATATATATATATATATATATATATATATATATATATATATATATATATACATATATATATATATATATATATATATATATATATATATATATATATACATATATATATATATATATATATATATATATATATATATATATATATATATATATATATATATATATATATATATATATATATATACATATATATATATATATATATATATATATATATATATATATATATATATATATATATAATAAGTTTAGATCTTAGTACAGAATGCAGGTATTGTTTTCATCAAGTTTGCTTCCCAGACGTACATTTTTTCGCAACTGTAATATTGTCATCGTCTGTTATCCAGTGCTATTGTTTTCTTGGATTAGTTCTTTTTTCCATCACCTTTATTTTGAATACATTTAGTTCGAGCCGACTCTTTCGCTTTAATTTCATCACAGATGTCCCTTAATATTTTTTTCTGTCATGTTAATACGTTTAGGTCATATGCATGCCCTACGATGTGATTTTCTTTATTTATCACAGTTCCATTAGTGTTGTTTTTGTCTCTTTCGCTGATGCCTTGTCAGAGAAGCCATAGAGATCGAAAAGCAGGGAAGCCTAAACAAGAGGGACGACGCTCTACACTTGCCGCCAACGTGGAAAAGCGTTCTTAGACCAGCAGACCCGGACAGCACAACATCCAGAGCACGACTGAAAACAAAGACGTTGCAAACGCCTCAGGGGGCGGAGCCAGCGCCAGTGCCAGCCAATCGCTACCGACTAAGACCGAGGCCAGAAGACATAAGCGACCAGAAGACACGGCGAACCGATATCTCTCAGACAGTCACGAACCTCGCGAGTAAGCACCGAAGATGCCAAATGAGATTTTGGCGAAACGTCTGCAAGCTCCCGAAAGGGACCAACCCGACAGCCGGATGTACTCCCGGAAAAAACTCAATACATGTTTTTCCATCCGTGAAACAGTACGCACAAACATATATATATATATATATATATATATATATATATATATATATATATATATATATATATATATATATATATATATATATATATATATGTATTTCCGAGAGACACGCGACGTCGCATGGCTGACAGTTCGGCGAAGGCGATCCGTGGCACCACGTGGAGAAAGGGTGAAAGATTTCTGTAATATTTTCCCTCCACGGTTCCGTTACGCTGCCTTGTGGGCATACCTGGTACTATACCCGAGGTTCCAGGCAGAATGTTACGAGCGGTCCTGACTGCTACGAGCATTCGCCGTATGATGGCGTGAGTTGTGTGCGATCACGACCCGTCATTAAAATGGCCAGTTGATCTGGTCTGGCCCCGATTGATTCTCCGAACTGCTTTCCTTGCGTCGTTCGCCTAAAGCTCGGCTGATGACGGCTGAAAGGCTAGAAACCGGTCCCGAGAGACACGTGACGTCGTATGGTTGACAGTTCGGCGAAGGCGATCGGTGGCACCACGTGGAGAAAGGGTGAAAGATTTCTGTAATTCTTTCTGTATATATATATATATATATATATATATATATATATATATATATATATATATATATATATATATATATATATATATATATATATATATATATATATATATAATAAGTTTAGATCTTAGTACAGAATGCAGGTATTGTTTTCATCAAGTTTGCTTCCCAGACGTACATTTCTTCGCAACTGTAATATTGTCAACGTCTGTTATCCAGTGCTATTGTTTTCTTATGTTAATACGTTTAGGTCATATGCATGCCCTACGATGTGATTTTCTTTATTTATCACAGGTCCATTAGTGTTGTTTTTGTCTCTTTCGCTGATGCCTTGGCTTCTACTTTTTTTGCAATCTTCCCAGAGAGCATTAAGCGTTTGCTATAACTAGAGGGTAATGTCAAGTAGAGTATCATACCAGTAAGTGATCTTTAAAAATTAATTTAAAACTTAAATCTAGAGTTTGTAAATGTGCTGAACTTATCTGAGTCAGTCAGGTCAGGTCTGATGGCAGCAGACGTTTTAGCCTACGCACTTCACTGATATCGCGCACATTTAACTGATTGTCTAGTAGATTGGGGTGTACGGACACTCTTTCAGAATACTTGATACTGAAACGGTGTATGACCTATTTGATGAATTCCAGAGGGGTATCGTGTCGAATCACCTCGTTGAGGACGTACTAAGGTGCGTCGACTATAGCACGCAACACTTTGTTTTGGAATATCTGAAGGATGGCCACATTGGAGTTACTGGCAGTAGACCACAGTCGAATGTTGCTAAAGATTAGATCAAATGCGGGTGCTTTTCTAATGTTGATTTGTTTCATTATTGTTTGTTTTAATTGTTTAACCGTAAATTTGTTATGAGGCAAATCCATTTGGAATGGTACATTTAGAGAATCGGTTATTTCGTTTTCTTCACACTTTTTCTTCAGACTTTAGCTTTTTCTTTATCGTTCCTGGCCCAATTATTGTCATCATTTTGAATGGGTGGATTATGTTATTGGGACCTTTTGAGTTTTGAGAAATCTGTGGCCCTAGTTGAAGTTAGGCTTTTTAGGTATTCTTGATTTTTTTTTGGTTTTGCCGTTCACGGATTAGGTCCATTAGCTGTTTTGTTGCTTTGTTAAACTTTCTCATGTTTTCTTCCGTACTTGCTTGTTGCCATTTTTCCGTATTTGTCTCTTTTCTGTTACTTTTTGCTTAATTGTAGGTGACATATTTCCTCTTGGGGGTGCAGCACTGTCAGAAGTCACATACCACGCTGCATCTTGTATGTTATCAGATGATAAGTCAAAGCATGATTCTGCTTTACCTTTTATGGTAACAATGCTTTTCGTAACGCAAAAGTCTATGACATCGGGAATTTTATTTCTGTCTGATGGCTAGTATATTGGTTGGTCAGTTGAGATTTGTTGTTAATTGTCTGCTTTCATTGTTTTGACTAATTATCTGCCTTTTGGGGTTATTAGTTTTAAGCCCCAAATTAAGTGTTTAGTATTGTAATCTCCTCTGGTAATACATTTATCACCTTTATCAAATTTATCACATTTATCAAAGTATTGTTGTTTTAAAGGTTGGAAATGTTTTTTTGTTGGTGTGCTTAGGTGGGCAGTAAATGGCCGATGTTGTTATTGGGCCAGATTCTTCTTCAATAGTTAACACTGGTGGCTTGTAGATAGTCCTTGATAAATTACTCCATTTTATAATGTTTGATGGTATAGCGTATGATTATGGCAGTTCCTCCATGTGCTCCGTCATCTGGGTGTTTAGTATATGACAGTTTATATTTAAGAATTCGCAGATAGTGTTTGTCTGCGAAATGAGTTTCAGAGTCCATTATGATGTCGATATTTTGTTCACATAAAAATGTTTTAAGTTCTCCAGCGGGTTGCTGGAGGTCATTGACATTCCGAACTATTTTGTTTTGTTTGTACAGACATTAAGCTAATTTACTGACTACAGTAGTGAGCAAATTAAGTATTGTGACCATTTGCTCCATGAGCTTGGTAAGCATTTCTTAGAGCTTAGTGATATTGTTGATAGACTAGTTAGTTGCTGGTATTGTTTGGTTATTAGGATTATTTTCTACTTTATTATTGTTGGCTATTTGTGCAAATGTCATATCTGATTGAATTTGTTGAATAGTTAGTTATAGGTTGAGTTTGTAATTGCATGTTTCTTTGCTCTCTTAAGATAGGATATAGCTTTTGCTGTAGTTGTTTGTAGACTAAGCATCCCCTGCAGTCAGCTGGGTGATCGCCATTACAGTTGGCGTTCTTTCGTTTCTTTTGCTTCTACTTGATGGGATTATTTTTACTTTTCTTATCAAATTTCCACTTTATTATGCTCACTTTTGATGCATTTTACTATCAAAATATATTTGGCTTCATCAGAATAATATTAACAAATGAATATTTTACCGTTCAATTATATAACATATTAATATTTTAACGTTCAAACAAAAATATTTAGGGGAATAAACCAGTAGATTAATTATTGCCTGTACAAATTGGTCTGGCTGATCATCGAGGATAATAACCTTTTACTAGATTACTTTTAAAACTTTCTACATGGCCAGGTTTATGTTGAACGTGTAATATTTGAAATCACTATTGAAACAATTATTTTCATTTGACAAATATGACGCCTAACTGGAGTTTCTGAACCTATTTTTTGTAATGGTCTAATCAATCTTGCATAACGATAAGTACTACAAAAAAACCAAAAATGGTTGTTGTAAAAAGTAACATAAAAATGAATGAGGTGATTCTTTTTAAACGTTCCTACTCGGGCGATCGGGCAACTCCACTCCCATTAAATATTTCAACAGTTTTCCGGGTACATATTAAACTTTTCCACAAGCTTCCTTTCCCCGAACGATTTGACCTCTCATGTCTTATTTTTATCCAATCGACCTTTTCAGAAAATGAACGAGATCCTAATTTTTTTCCGAAGTGAAAACTTTCAAATTTTGACCGGAAATTTTTTATTTTCTTTCGATTAGGCCAATGCCAACTGTGCATAGATGCAAATGTAAAAGTTACACCTAGGCGATGCGGTATAATATTATAACCAAAAAGACTTTTTTGTTTTAAAAAATTGGGTTCTTTACGTATCGCTATAACCACTTGTTTTTGAAGTTGGTATGACTGTGTTTCGAAAACCGAAATTCAGCACGCTATAAGAGCAATAAAAAAACAACAAAAGCCCAGGACCGGATAACATACCTACAGAATTGTTCCAAACAGATCTTGGGCCATATTACGAGTTGCTACAATCTTTAATAAAGCAGATGCATCCTAACGAGATTGGTAGGACATATAGAACCCGAACCTTTAGACTAGGTCATTTGTGTATCGATCACATAAAGGCTGTTGGTTAATACTACAACAGTCAATGAATGAATTTAATTTATATATTTATATTTGACAGCTTAGCCCACCCTATCATATGGAAAGTTTTCAAACAAAAAGCAATACCTGAAAAAAGTATACGCTTTATTTGGGAAATGTATAGGAATGCTCAGCGCTGTGTAGCCTATGGTGGATACAGAACCGTGCTCTCTTGTGCCCTCTTCTCTTCAATATTTTGCTCGATTATGTCCCTAAAAATATCAACTAAGGTCAGTCCAGCATCCAGTGGACCCTCAATTCTACCTTGATGGACCTTGAATACGCGGGTGACATATGCCTTATGTTGCATCAATAAAACAACATGGCAAATATGCTAAACAGACTTGCAACAGAAGCCAAGAAAGTGTTTAATATAACAAATACCAACTCGTTAGGAATCAAGATTAGAAATTTTACCCTTTTTATCCTCAACCGATTACACATAGAAGATGTAGAGATCTTTACATTTTTGGGCAGCATTCTCATAAAGAATGAAGGTGCAGCTCAGAATGTCAGAAGAATAATAAGAAAAGCTCAAGAAGCTTTTGGCGTACTGGCGTGTCGATGGAGTTCAACACAGTATTCGATGCAAACAAAAATCCGTACATTTCACATCAGTGTTAGGACTGGTGTCTTGCTCTATGAGTGTGAATAGAGGAAAATAACGACGACAATAACAAATAAACGTCAGGTCTTCACAAATGATGCTTGTAGACAATACTGCTCCTTTTCTGGCCGGACAAGATTCGAAACAAAGACTCAAATCAAAGTCCTATCCCATCTTTCAAATCAAAAGAAAATTAAAAATGACATAGCACATCGTTAGTGGAGTCGAATTGGATATACTCAGAGAGCAAAGTAACTGCACTGACTCTGTGTACCATATCAGGTAGTATGGCGACTATGGTTACTCGAATGTTGGCTTCAAGTTCATCAAGAGTCTTGGATTTGTTAGTGTAAACCTGTGATTTAACATAGCCTCAAAAAAATAGTCTTAAACTGTTAAATCGCAAGATCTTGGTGGCCAGTTCCAAGGGCCATTCCGTGAAATTACCGATTCTCCGACTTGATTGCTCAATATGTGGTGTGTGGCAAATTTTGTTGAAAATATAGTTTTCCGTATCAATTTTATCAATTTTCAGAAATACAAAATCGGATAACATGGCACGATAGCGTTCTCCATTCACGGTGACGTTAGGTCCTTCGCCGTTCTTGAAAAAATACTGCCCGATAATGTCACTGTACTATAATCCACACCAAAGAGTGGTTCTTTCGGGATGTAATGGAACCTAATGAATCACTTGCGGGTTTGACTCACACCAATAACGATAATTTTGCTTATTGATGTAGCCTTTTATCCAAAAATGAGCCCCATCAGAGAAAGGTGATCTTGCGATGAAAATCCGGATCGTTTTCCATTGCTTCCAACGTCCAATCTGCGAACTTCCGACGTAATCGATGATAGCTTAACTTCTTGTGCCAATACAATGTTGTATTGGCTTTTGACACATTATCGTTCTCGGCAGCACTTTGACAAACAACCGCGATATTTTCTTCACTATGGCCACTACGAAGTCGTGACGATGGCTTTTGGTCATGAAGACTAAACTCACGTTCAAACTTATCAATTATACGGCGAATGGCTTGATAAGAAGGAGCAGAATGACGACCATGTTATGAACATTTCGTTTAAAACATGGATTCAAAAGTTCTTTGAGTAGCAACAAAACTTTTCGAATTTTGATAAAATATTTGGACAATTTCCAAACGTTGTGGCAACAAAAACTTGTTCATTTTGAAATGGCAAACCTTAACAATTGACAGCAAATGTCTAGAATTGGATATCAAATATCGCCGCCATTACTGTTAAAATCCTATCGTCTCTATTGGGAATCTCTTTACAAGGATTTTAGTGATGGCAGAGAAACAATTGAAGATGAACTCCGTTGAATGAACTCCTACGTCAACCATTGAAGAAAACCTAACCGAAATGAAGAATATTTTACTGAGTAATCACCGATTAGGTTTAGATACATTGCAGAAAAAAAAGTTTAAACGTGTCGTAAAAAGTTTTCGTTTTTGCATTACGATAATGGTTCGGCAACTTTTCCTTAACAATTAAACAAACCACCAATCCGTAAGCACATATTCAGTAGATATGACACCTTGTGACTATTTTCTCTTCCCTCGATTAAAGAAACAACTTTGAGGACGCTGTTTTGAATCCATAGAAGCACTTCAAAAGAGTTGGTTGGCCGCTTTGACGGAAATGATAGAAGTCGCATTTAAAAACTAAAACGGGTTACATTGAAGGAGACAAAGCTAATTTGGATGAATAAATAAATATCACAATTGTTCGTCATTTACTGCACTCAAATTTTCCAGAAAAAATCCATATGGGAGTGTAAAAAAATGCATTTTCAAGGACATGCAACACTCTAGTATTTCCTAGGCTTTCAAGACTTCATCTATAAGGTTTTTATAGTTTTCATCTTTCCTGTTGCCCAGAAATCCTTTCCCTACACTTCCAAAATACTTCCAAGCTGCCATTTTCTGTTCATTTCATTATTCTTGGAAATGAAAATCACTTAGAAGCTTCCTTATTTGAGGTCCAATAAATATGTCTTCTTTTAATTTTGCATCAATTAATTGAGGAAATATTTCTTTAAGGCACTTGAAACCATTACCTTCTTTGACCATGGCTTTAACAAAGTTTTTCATTAGCCCAAGCTTAATAAGGAGAGATGGAAGAAGCACCTTTTTGGGTTAACAAGGTAGGCATATTTTATGTTTGAAGTACCAGGTGCAAAAGAAGTTCTATCAGGCCAATTTTTCTTACTGTAAAGTCCCTTTATTGTCTTATTCTTCCATAGACACAAAAAACAGTAGTACTTTGTAAAACCCACTTGAAATCCTAGCAATATACCTATCAATTTTAAATTTTAGCGCGATTTACTATGGTTGCTAAGTAACCTAACTTGTAACAGGTTTCTTTCATTGTCACTGAATAGACTAAAGGGATAGATGGGTTTTTGTTTCCATTATGAAGTAAGACTACTTTTAGGCTGTATTTCTATGAATCTATGAAAAAACGCCACTCGGAGGCTACATGTTCCTTATTAAGCTCATTCATTAAACCATTAATATCACAAGAGACACATAGCGATCCTTCCATTTTATAAAAACTTGAAAATGTTTCATTCCGTTTTCGCTAAAGTGAAATACTTGTATTTTTATCTAAGAGGTTCTACTGTTAAAGTCTGAAACCAAAAAGTTTCGATTTTTGTTTTGACAGTCCCAGGTCACGTACCAAATCACTTAATTCATTCTGAGTTATTAAGTGAGGTTCACTAGTAGTTGTTAAAAATACTGGGTCACAACTGGTGTTCTCAGGAAGCTGTGAATCAAATCCTGATGAAGTATTAGAATCACCGGGAGGCAAATCACCGATCCAGGTTTAAAGACGCAATCGGTACCGGTAGTTTCAAGCTATGAGGAACTGGCCTAAGTGTAGAAGGTAAATTTGGATACTGAATTTTATCCTTTTACTTTTTTGAAACCCCTTCTGTTTTAGTGATACAAAAGTAGCAACCACTTACATAGTCAGTAAGTTCTCTCCACACCATAGGAACAACATTCTGTATATAATTTTTCCTGCAATGCATCATCTGCACCAAATTTACGTGACAATTCACACAGCAAACATGATGAATCCAACTTTTATCTTGATCTCCTGTTTGGAACTTAAAATAAAAGATAGGCTTCTTTGACTTTCTCGGATATAGATCTAGCTAGTGACTTTAAAATAAATGACTGGCTGTATTTGATTTAAACACTTAACTGTAGTGTAAACAAGACAGAAACAAACTAAACTATAGAAAACAATAAAACTGCCTTAAAGGTTCGTAGAATACTGTGAAAAGTACCCATTTACGTACTTGCGGTAATTCCAAAGTTCTGTCCAACGTTAGTTCAGTCCAAACAAATAAATTCAATAGCTATGATATAAAACAGAAGCAGGTTGACTACCTAAGTGACTACCTAATTGACTACCGAATTGACTACCTAATTGAAACGCAAAAGAGTATTCTCATCAATGATACAAAAATCAAGTCGACTTGTGTATTTTGTCATTTAACTTAAAGTCACATTATTTTGTAATCATTGTAGTACTTACTTTGTACTAAGGTTGTTACTTTGTATAGAGTGTTTCTCTACAGAGTAAGATTTCGTTGAGTTAAACCTTTTCTATTATTACCACATATAAAGACGTAATTTTTTATAGCATAAAGCTATTCGAAAATATTCCTATAAAATTTCACCATTCTCAAAGAATGCAGTATTATGTGCATTCTTACTTTCCTGATAGGCTTCTCACATTTCCTAACAATAAATTCAGGAAAAATATGTTGCGAAAGATCGACGATGAACCGGTATGGCAAAATAAATAGATACGGCTTTAAAAGCTTTAGGTGAAAAATGGGCGCTTTTAAATTAAATTTTTCATCAAACCGGAGAGGGCTTAAAATGCATTGGATTTATGGAGGATTAATAAAAATAAATTGGTTTATGATGAAATGGAGATGGTTCTGTACGCACTAATACGACATTTATTTTTCTTTTTTAATAAATGTCAGTGTTAAATGCATTAAATTGTTGTCGTACTGAATCATAGTATACATAACAAATTTAATTTTAAAAAAAACTCATTCAAATACCATTTAAAACACCTTTAAATATTTTCTTAAATCGAGATTGCCTCTATATGGCAAACTCTAGGATCTGAGGGATCATCATTATCATTGATAAGCTACCGAGTTGGTTTTGAATCGTTTTAGATCATCCGTCGATTGGGTAGGTAATTTCCCTCGACATCTCTTGTATAATCGATTTGTCGAATGTCTTTATTCGATTATATATTCCGTTCATTTGTCGTCACTTTGTCTCGCTATGTGACCATGGCGAGCCCATCGCCAATTTAATGAGTGCGCAATCATCTATATATATATATATATATATATATATATATATATATATATATATATATATATATATATATATATATATATATATATTAGATTTGCAGATGATATTATTCTCATTTCACAAGACCCAGAGGAGCTGCAAAGACGCATACAAGAACTGCAAAGGGCTGGCGAACCATTTGGCTTGAAAATAAACCTGAAAAAGAGTCAGGTTATGTTCAATAACTTCGCTCAGGACAGAAGAATTTCAGTTTTAGGAAGGGATTTAGAGATTGTGGACAGCTTTGTATATCTTGGGCAGAGGATTTCCATGGAGGGGAATACCGCCCGGGAGGTGGAACGGCGTGTTAAATGTGGCTGGCAGGCATTTGGTAGGCTCAACATAGTGTTTAAGAGCAGACTCCCACTTTGCCTGAAAAGAAAAGTATTCGATCAGTGCGTTCTACCCGTTATGACATACGGAAGTGAAACCTGGACACTCACATCGCAATCAATTCAAAAACTTCGGGTGGCACAGAGGGGAATGGAAAGATGTATGCTTGGCATTACAAGACGAGACAGAAAGTCCTGCGCATGGATCAGGGAACAAACAAAAGTCTGTGACATCATTGGAAGAGTAAAACAGTTGAAATGGAGATGGGCAGGCCATATAGCGAGGCGATGGGACGACAGATGGACCAAGGCAATACTGGAGTGGATACCGCTTGATCGCAAACGTCCGCGAAGAAGACCGAAAGCACGATGGACTGATAACATCGTTAAGTATATTGGACCCGAGTGGCAGAGGAAAGCCCAGGACCGTGAAGGTTGGAAGCATGCTGAAGAGGCCTTCATCCTGCAGTGGATCGATGCGGGCTGATGATGATGATGATGATGATATATATATATATATATATATATATATATATATATATATATATATATATATATATATATATATATATATATATATATATATATATATATACACAGGGTGTTCCATAACTTATCCGCCATAGAGCAACTAGATCAAAATATGAAAATGTGTTGGCAAATGTTAGTCATTAAAGAGCTACAGGTTGTTGAAAGTGAAATTACATTTTCAAAAAATTGAGATAATTTAAAAACGGTTAAAGAGATCAGGTTCAAAATCGGGGTAGTCGGGTTTTTAAAGGCGACAAATCCGAATTTGGCACTACCTTGAGCCTAGGTCCTAGAGGGCGCTTGCTACCTGCGTTGTGAGGAATTATCTTGCTCATATTTTTTTACCACATAAAGCTAGGAATATTTTGAGAAGAGTCATAATTTCCATGTAAAAAAGGTACCCTTGATTAATATCGATATCTCATGCCGTTTGCGAGATATGCGTGTTCGAATATTCCATTACATATCTTGTCGATGGCTGAAAAATATGCAATTCATAAAGTGTGCCTTGAATATTGTGTACAAACTATTACGTCTCGATGACAATTGCCATTGTTTTCTATCTCTCCTATTAAACGTAGGTGGAAACACGTTTGTCCAATCTCGAGTTGGTATTAAATTTCTAAATTTTTAAATTATTTCTTATTTAGTTTTCTAACCTAACCTAAGTAATTAAAGGGATATGATCTGCGTTTAAGCACAAGTAACTTACAATAGCTGTGCTGCAGTTAGAAGGTATGAAGAGCTCTACCCAATCAGAATCATCCCAGATCGACAAATTGTTCAAGGAATTTTCAATCAGTTAGGCGAAACAGGTTCGTTTTATTTCAACAATCGGTGGACGACCGAAACGTATACCGGTAGAACAAGAAGAGGACATTTTGGTTAGTTTCGCGGAAAACTCTAAACTAAGCACTAGGCGTTTGGAGACATCTAAAACATACTCGCAAATCTACCATTTCAAGAGTTCTCCATAAAGAAAAATTGTTTCCCTACCATTTTTCGCCAGTTTAAAATTTATTGCCACAAGATTTGCAGGCTAGATCAGAATTTTGTCAAAATCTGCTAGATAAAAAAAACGAAGACCCCATGTTCCCTGAAAAAGATATTGTTTACAGACGAGGCAACTTTTACTAGACGCGAAATTTTTAACTGGCGAAATAATCATTACTACGCCCTGAAAAATCCACACCCACCAAGCGACATTTCTAGCACGAATTTTCAATTAATATTTGGTGCGGCATTATCGACAATTTTTTAATCAGCCCATTTGAGTTTCCGCAAAGACTGAATGGAGATCAATATGTACAGTTTTTAGAAAATGATTTATTAGACCTTTTGGACGGTACAGCTCTAAACTTAAGACACCACATGTGGTTCATGCAAGATGGGGCGCCACCCCATTTTATTGTTGCAGTGCGAAATTATTTGAATCAGTGTTTTCCACATCGATGGATTGGGAGCAGTGGTAAGTTTCCTTAACCACCTCGAAGTCCAGACATTAATCCGTAGACTTTTATTTGTGGAGTCATATGCAGTCTTTAGTTTACCATGATGAAATCAATACACGAGACGAGCTTTTACAAAAAATTCTACAAGCGGCCAATGCTATAAGAAATGAAGATAATATCTTCTCAAATGTGAGGCGTCACTTAACAAAGAGCCTGCGAAAGTGTATTGAAGTAAACGGTGGACACCTATTGAAGTAAATTTTAAAAAAATGTTATTTTGAATAAAGTCCGTTGAATTTTTGACAGCTTAATGTTTTTTCCTCGTATTCAAAGCACACTTTGTGAATTGCAGATTTTTCAGCCATCGACAAGATGTGTAATGGAATATTCGAACACGAATATCTCGCAAATGGCGTAAGATATCGATATTGACCAAGGGTACCTTTTTTACGTGGGATTTATAACTCCTCTTTATTTTGAAGTCAAAATATTTCCGGTTTTATAGGGTAAAATAATATGAGCGAGTTAATCCCTCACAAAGTAGGTAGCAAGCACCCTCTAGGAACTAGGCTTTAACTAGTGGAAACCTTTGGAAAGCCAACTATCCCGATTTTGAACCTGATGTCTTCAACCGTGTTCAAATTATTTCAATTTTTCGAAAATTTAGTTTCGCTTTCAACACCCTGTATCTTTTTAATAACTGACATTTGCCAACACATTTATTAACTAGATTATCCTCTTATTTTGATCTCTATTGTCACCAGTTGCTCTATGACAGAATAGGTATTGGACACTGTACCGTGTATACCACTGTACCATATATATATATATATATATATAATATATATATATATATATATATATATATATATATATATATATATATATATATATATACTATATATATATATATATATATATATATATATATATATATATATATATATATATATATATATATATATATATATATATATATATATATATATATATATATATATATATATATATATATATATATATATATATATATATATATATATATATATATATATATATATATATACTATATATATATATATATATATATATATATATATATATATATATATATATATATATATATACATATATATATATATATATATATATATATATATATATATATATATATATATATATATATATATATATACATATATACATACATTCTCAAACACTACTTTAAAACTGTTTGAGAATGAAAAATCGTTTTACGAAACTATAGTCACACAAATTTTTTAAAAAAAATAAAAGTGATAGATAACAAAGTAAAATTGTTTTATTCCTATTTAAAAAATGAACTATCACAAAGTAACGTACAAATCAATCAATAATGTGGTATTATGTTATCAACCAGTATGTGGTGTTATATTATCAACAACATTTTTTTAAACAACAAACTGGTGGATTGGATGAGGTGGTCCGCACAATTGGGCTTTTGAACAATTTTTTTTTTGTCATAAATGGAAAGATCATAAATAAGTTTTATAACTAAACTATTTTTATTTTTATTTTTTTCCTTATAATTAAAAAGTTATATCAAATTGAAAATACATTTTCAAACCTAGCACCGATGACACGCCGACAATTCTCGAAAACAATCGGAGCAATCTATGACCACACAGAATGTACCGAAGGCCAATCGGTTCAGCTCGGGGCAATTCGGTTACTTAATACCGAAATATTTTTTCGCCCTGTTTCTGAACAGACGTTCCGAAGGACTCGGAGTTTCGGGCAAATAAAACAATTTATCGATCTTTAGTCATTGTTCTATAGGTTTAACCTATATCTGTGACTGTTGGTTTGCGATTGATTTGCAAATATACTTGCTTTTAATTGTTATTTAGGCTTTCGGTGCTGTTTTCGACGTTATTCTCATATATATGGAGGCTCAAAGGTAAGTTCAGAATGAAATCAGATTAGGGTTCCTTTTGTTTTTTGCATTCGTTTTTATAACTTTTATTTTTATTATTTAATTCATGTAGGGATAACAAATTAATGTGCCAAATTTATAAGAAGGAATATTCCTGTTTCCGCAAATAATCTACATGTAGCAACACAACCGAGGGTAGTAACAATAAAAAAGCCTTACAGGATCGTCAATTTTGTAGGATAGGAATAATCATATTCAAGAATTAGACAAGAACAGACAAGAACAAAATTCGACTACCGATTGGGAAGGTAATCGTATATGAAAAGTCTTATACTTATGAGAGTTTTATAGGATAATCTAATTTGTAGATGGTCGAAGTGTACATAAATTTGTGTGATTAGTTGGATGAAGACTAACTAGTGAAATTAAGGACTGGCAAAGCAGTTTTCCATGGAACCAAAACAAACATCTGAAGGAGTATGCAAAAAAGAAAATAGAAAAGCAAACCTACTATCCAAACAAAAAGTAAAGAAAATGGTATATTTATATTCTAAATAAAAACGAAACAGTTAAAATATTTTGTTTTTCAGGATTTTGGTACATTTCATCTATTGATTGAACATATTCATTTGATAGGGTATGTTTAAACATAGATTAGAAAATTATTCAGTGGTTTCAGGATATGTTGTGGTACATAGTGGGTAGACCTTAACAGGAGAGTCCCACAGTTCGACTATAAGTTTTCCACTCAAAAAAAAAAAAAGGTTTAGATGCCTTCTCTTATTTAGGAAATCTCTAGCAGGTCATGCATTAGAGCTAGTTAGCAGCCACATTTATTTATATTTGCAAATATTATTAAATCAAGAGTCTAATGTAGTAGTTTGTATAACATGTAAGGCAAAAAATCACTATAGTTTTAAAAATACTGAAAACTTTAATTAAAGCAATAATGTAGTATGGGTGGATTTTTTTTGAAAATATTGTTAATAGAGTTTAGTATGATGGTTTGAAGAATCAGTGTGGTTTTAAAAGGATTGCAAACTTCAATGAAAGCAATCAAATAAATATGTATATAATTTTGGATAGTGATTGTTTTTATTCTGAATTGATTATTAATGTAGTTTACATATTATAATCTAATGTAATATATTATCCTAATTGGGGGAGTTTTATTATGTATATTTAACAGTGTATTCTTTATTGAAATAAAATTAGCGATTTAAACAGTATGTATGTGTTTTGTTTTTCTAATTATGATTCATATTGTTTTTTGCTCAAAAAATAATTACAAAACTAGAAAATATCTTTTGGTTATTCAATATTTAACATTTTTCATTATTTTTGAAAACCAGTATTACAAATATATAACATATAATTTTTTTTGTTTAAGTATTTATTATCTGCTGAAGCTGCACAATTGTGACATTGAGTGTCTTGAACTTTTCTTAATTTTTCATTAAGAGTCCAAGTAACTGTACAAGCTTTACTTCGAACTTTATGTGCTGGATATACACATACTTTTACAATGCAAATACCATTTTTGCGGTTAAGTTGAACAAAACCTATAGCCTTGTCACCGTAACTTTCTCGTAACACCCTACAAATAGTTTAATTATATTTAATAGAAATATTTTGTTTCTTATTTACATTTACATTATTATTTTTTAAGAAACTTATATCGATGCTTTAGCACCTCGAACTTAAGCTGAATTGAACCGAATGTCATTTTTCAGAAAATCTGCGACCATAAAAATATCTACTGCAGGTATATTGTTAGAATTAGCTTTTATGAACCCTTTGTCACTTAACCAACAATCATTTTGACAGTATATACACGAATAGATGTATGCTTGGCATTACTAGACGGGCTAGAAAGACCTGCACATGGATCAGAGAACAAACGAAAGTGAGTGACATCATTGGAATAATAAAGCAATTGAAATGGAAGTGGGTACGCCCTGTAGCGAGGCGATGTGACGAAAGATGGATCAGATCGGTCCTGGACTGGATACCGCAAACGCCCACAGAGAAGGCTGAACAATGGGCGATGACATTATTAAGTATACTGGACCCGAATGGCAGAGGAGAGCTCAGGACCGCGAAAATTGGAAGCATGCTGAAGAAGTTTTCAACCTGCAGTGGATTGATACAGGTTGATGATGATATATATATATATATATATATATATATATATATATATATATATATATATATATATATATATATATATATATATATATATATATATATATATATATATAGCCCCTAGGTTTTATCGACTGCAGAACCTATTCGAATCAGAATTTTTTCCCGTCGTATAGTTGTTTTAAAGCGCCATCTTTTAGCTGCAAAACAAGGTATAATGTATGAGCCTACTGTAGACACGCTGTCGTTCGAAAAATTACATTTGATGGACTGCTTTCTTTCTTTTCGCTTTTCAACTGAAACAAAATGCAGCGGAAGTTCAGGAAATATTTTCTGCAGCTTTGGGAGATAATCCTATTACGTATAGTGATTGTGGAACCGGACACTTTAACTTAAACGATTCATAACGTCTAGATCAGGTAAAAAAAGCGGATTTTATCGAGTCCGGCATATTCTTCAGACTTGTCCCCTTCGAAATGTCATCTCTTTCAATCCCTACAACATTACCTGATTAACAGACGCTCTAAACCTCTTGAGAAAGTGGAAAAAAGTCTCATCAATTTTTTTCGATCTGGGATTCGGATAATTGCCTGAAAGTTGGCAGGATGGTATTATTATTTTCCTAAATAAATGTCAAAGGCAGTTAAACATTTAATATTTTCCCTTATAATCTTTCTTCGTTTATTCAGAGATCCTGTACTAGTCATATCAACCGAAGATCGTATTTTACTTCATGATTAACTACCGAAAGCATTTCAATGTGACTGAATTCGACTAAAGTATGATCTCAACCAGAATCTAAACGTACTGTATTTTAAACCAGATCTGTAACTGAGAGGAAGTTGAAATTACGTTATCTAAAAGCTACATAAGCGAAACCATTGTTTCTCTGTTGCTACACTTATTTTACAAGATGCAGTTCCATTGTAAACGAAACACAACGCTTTCAAAGGAATTATTAATGATCCCACTAACGAACAAGACACGGGGCGGTGTGCGGGGAGGCGAGTCGAGAAAAGGAGATTCGGAAACATCGAAAGTTGGAGTAAGAAAGGAAAACGTAAAGGATGCGTTCTGTTTCGGGTAGGATTCTAATGTAATTACCACGTTTCTTGTTACGAGTCCATTCTCATCTTCTCTTGGATGTGTTCATTAATGTTTTACTTTTTTTTGTATAAAATTTGTTTTATTGAATTTAGTTTTTTTACGTACAAAGTGTGTAAATACATTAATGAGACTGGTGGCGTTACGTTCAACTTGGCGATACGCTGGATGCGGGTTAACATCTGACGCGTCTTCAGTGCGCCTTTTAACTCCCTACACTCACTTACTTGGTGGTTGGTAACAATTCTTTTAGCGAATGGCATTTTTCTAGTGCATTTTGGAAACGAGTGACAATAATTTTGAGCAATGGTGCTCTATCAAGTTTTGTTTCAGGCCACGGCTAGATAAAACCAGAATGAACAAATCAAAGATCAAACGTATGCCAATCTTTTTTTTTAAAGCTAGGCGATAGTCCATAAGGAATGTGTACCTCAAAGCCAAACGGTAAAAGACATTGTGGTTCCGTAGATCCCTTATTCACCAGACTTGAGTTCTTGTGACTTTTTCCTTTTCGCAAAAATCCAAAGTTCAAAGCATAATATTTTGGGACATTAGGGAACATTGAATAGGACGTTGCCGATCAGCTTAAGGGGATTACAGTATCTGAATTTCAGCACAATAATGAAGAGTAGATAAACAGTCTTCAGTACTCCTTTGTAGGAGGCAATGTAGAATTGTCACTTCAATTGAGAGTCAACAGTTAATGAAATACTCTGCCAGACAAATTTTACGTCACAAAATAACATAAAAATATCATACGAACATGGGTCCGGAAATCCTTCATGTTCGAGATACAAGGAGGTTGAAGATTTATTTTTTTTTCTTTTTAATTTATATCTTCCGTATAAAGACAGGTGTAACCAAATATAATACACATCATCAGCTTTCCGGTTGCCATAATCTGAGAGAAGATCAAGTCCTACAAGCATTTCGTGGCGGTGTTATAGGATTTTGCTACTAATTAATTTAAAAAATAATTAGTATGGTCCCGTTCAAAATTAAACTTAAATAGATTTGTCAACACAGACTGTTATTCTCTACAAAAAGTGTATCTTGACATTTTTTCGTATCTGCCTCGGTTTCATAGTAAACTTGACTTTTCATTTAACATACAGGTTTCTATCATAAACCATCATCTGAAGGACCGTTTTTATCGAATTTCATACACAGAACCTTGCATAAAGGACAATAAAATAAATTTAATACTCCCCAGGTCAAAATTGATGGAGCTGGTTGATCTTCTTCAGGAATTTTCAACTAAAAGAATTCTTAAGGCCTTCTCTGTATAAAAGCAAATATTTCTAAATGAGGTGTTATTTATTAATTAAAAACCAAAATATTTAAATTATATTCCCGAAATGGCTTTCATCAACCTCTATGCACGCCTTACATCTACGCACCATTGATTTATGCGGTAGTTCTAAAATTCCAGGCGTGTTGCGAATTTTATCAAAAGCTTGCTCAATTCTTCTCCTCAACTCCTCTCCGTTGTAGTGTGCTGATTTAATGTATATTCAAAGAAAATGGCAAGGCACCATACGCCCTCTTACAATCCACTACCTAATCCACACACCTAATCTACACACCTAATCCACCTAATCCATCCATATATCCTAATAATCCATCACACCTAATCCACCGATTAGAAAATTTGTCATCCAATATGTCTCGAGCCTGTCGACTAAAATATACCAGAGCACAGTCTTGTATAAACCATAATCTAGTCCTAAGATCTAATGTGACATCTTCGAACAATCCAGGCAGATCCTCGAGGAAAAATCACCAATACATCTGCAGAGTTAGTGTTGCTGGTAATGAAAAATGGTCCGATCAATCGGTTGCCAATTATTCCAGCCCAAACATTGACGGTAAACTGGTATTGGTGTCGAGTTTGAATAATTTCATGAGGATTCTCTTCTACCCAAAGATGATTGTTATAAAAATTCATTATTCCCTCTCTTGTGAATTGAACCTCATCAGTAAATACTACGGAAATATGAAAACTGGGATCAAGTGTCTGTTGATGAAACCAATGACAAAATGTCAAGAGGGGTGAAAAATCCTTTGGAAGTAATGCATTTACTCTCCGAATATGGTAAGGCTACAAGTGGTGAAACATAACGCTTTCAAAGGAATTATTACGGGTACAAGTAGTAAGTGTACAAGTGATGTTCTTTTAAAACATTTCCCACAGTGACATGCGAAATGTCCATATTTACTGGAAATGATTCTTGTACTTGTATGTGGATTTTCAGTAATTGCGTTTAAGACCTGTTCTTCCGTATCTGGCATTCTAATATCTCTATTTGGGCCTCTATCTTGTGCTTGTACCTTGAAATTACCTTGTTCCCTTAAACGCCGATGAACATCAGGAAACATACTTCTATTAGAATATACGTGTAGTGGAAATGCAGACTGGTAAAAAAGTTTTGCTCTTCTGGCATTAAAATTGGCCATTCCGTAATAGAGGTGAATATCGGCTAATTCTGCATTAGTATACTTATGCATATTTCTATCTTGCCCCTTAATGTATTGTAAAGTAATAATAACGCAAAACTATTTCAGTTGCTAATGTCTAACATGTCGAAAACTAAATGCCACTGAAGTTTTGTCCATCTGGCGTTTAAGTAAATTATTTATTTTCATAGGTAAGTTGATTCCATTATATTACTTATTTTATTATATCAAGTTTACCACGAAACCGAGGCAGACACGAAAAAATTGAAGATATAATTTTTGTAAAGAATAATATTCTGTGTTGAAAAATGTATTTAAGTTTAATTTTGAACAGGACCTCACTAATTATTTTTTGGATTAATTTAGTAGCAAAACCGTGTAACTCTTAAATATTATCTTAGATTATGGCATCCGGAAGGCTGATGATGTGTATTAAATTCGATTACAAAACCTTTCTTTATGCGGAAGATATAAATTAAAAAAGAAAAAATAAATAAATTTTCAACCCCCTGTTTCTTGAATACGAAGAATTTCCGGACCCATGTATGTTAGACATTTTTGTGTTATTTTGTGACGCACAATTTGCCAAAAAACCCTGGCGAGAGAGAGAGAGAGTTTTATTAACATCTTGTATAAGTCAAAGTTTTTATAACTTTGCAAGAATGATGTGCCTTATTATTAATTAAATTAATGTTTATGTGATTGTAATGATTATCATCTCAAGTACAGTCAAAACTCCTTATTCGCGGGGGATACGTTCTGAAAATATGCGGCGAATATAGAAACCGTGAATACGGAATGGTAATTTGTATGTGATTATAGGGGATATGTTCCAAGGTTACAAAATAAAAAGAAAAATCATATAATAGAAACAATTTAATGAGAGATTTTTTAACAATATTAATAATTATTATCAGGTTTGGAACGGTTTGGTTAATAAGAGAATCCCCAGAAATAAAATATCATCATACCCACCATGGCAGATACACCATCTCATTTCTCTTTACCTGTGTGATTTAATCCGCTTTATTTAAATCTGCTACCTAATGCGCCATCTCTAAAGCTAAGGAATGTAAAAGGAAGCCCCACAATGCCTATGTACTGAATCAATCTGGAATCTTAGAGCCCAAATTACTAATATATATATATATATATATATATATATATATATATATATATATATATATATATATATATATATATATATATATATATATATATATATATATATATATATATATATATATATATATATATATATATATATATATATATATATATATATATATATATATATATATATATATATATATATATATATATATATATATATATATATATATATATATTTCGCCGATTTCCCGTCAGATGACGTATATATGCAATGTTAGATTTATTTGAACAGCGTCCAGTGAACAACCATAGCAGCGTCAGCTGAAAGAGCTGCTATATTGCGTGCACGTCACATCGTTCGACGGTATATTGAAAAACATTTTTCTAATCTTTATATCGGTTATAAATGTACTACAGGAAAGTTCCGAAAAATTATATATATATATATATATATATATATATATATATATATATATATATATATATATATATATATATATATATATATATCATATCAATCCACTGCAGGATGAAGGCCTCTTCAGCATGCTTCCAACACTCGCGGTCCTGAGCTTTCCTTTGCCATTCGGGTCCAATATACTTAATAATATATAATATCATCAATAATATCATATATAATATCATATATATAATATCATCAGTCCATCGTGTTTTCGGTCTTCTCCGTGGACGTTTGCGATCAAGAGGTATCCAGTCCAGGACCGCCCTGGTCCATCTTTCGTCCCATCGCCTCGTTACATGGCCTGTCCACTTCCATTTCAATTGCTTTATTCTTCCAATGATATCATTCACTTTCGTTTGTTCTCTCATCCATGTGCAGGTCTTTCTATCCCGTCTAGTAATGCCAAGCATAGATCTTTCCATTCCCCTCTGTGCTACTCGAAGTTTTTGAACTGACTGTGATTTGAGTGTCCAGGTCTCATTTCCGTATGTCATAGCGGGTTGGACACACTGATCAAAGACTTTCCTTTTCAGCCAAAGTGGTAGTTAGCTCTTAAACACTATGTTGAGCCAAATGCCTGCCAGTCACATTTAACGCGTCGTTCCACCTCCCGGACGGTGTCCTCTTCCATTGAAACCCTTTGCCCAAGATATATATATATATATATATATATATATATATATATATATATATATATATATATATATATATATATATCCACAACTTCCAGATCCGTTCCTAAAATAGAAATCCTTTTGTCCTCAGCAAATTTATTGGACAGACCTGACTCTTCTTCTGGTTTATTTCCAAGCCAAATGTTTCCCCAGCCCTTTGCAATTCTTGTACGTGTCTTTGCAGCTCATCTGGGTCTTGTGAAAGAAGAATGATATGATCTGCGAATCTAAGATTATTTAAGTACGCACCATTAATCCTTATTCAATCTTGTTCCCAATCCAACTTACGGAACACTTCTTCCAGACAGACTGAGACAAGAAGAGGCGATATTGCATCCCCCTGCCGTACGCCCCGCTCTACATTTATTCCCACCTCAAGATCGTCAAGGTGGACTGTCGCTATAGCTTCATCATATATCGATCCTAGTAGGTTTACATAGGCTTTCTGTGCACCTTGATTAAGCAATACATCCATTATGGCCCGCTTTGAGATTGAATCAAATGCTTTTTCATAATCGATAAATGCCAAGTACAGTGGCATAGTGTATTCGTTGTGTTTTTCTATGACCTGCTGTAGAACCTGGATATGATCCAATGTACTGAATCCACTTCTGAATCCTGCTTGCTCCCTTGGTTGTGCGTCATTAAGTTTTCTTAGTATTCTTTTGGATATTATCTTGGTGAAAACTTTGCACACCACTGATAGGAGGCTTATTGGGCGGTAGTTCTTTAAATCTTCCCGTGCTCCTTTCTTATGTAAAAGAATCACTTCTGCATTTTTCCATAAGCTGGGTACTTCTTGTTGTTTGAGGCATTTTGAGTATAATCTTGCCGGTGTTTTATGTAAGGTCCGGTCACCAGTTTTTAACATCTCCACCGTTATACTGTCCTCTCCTGGAGCATTGCCATTTTTCATCGAGTCTATAGCCTTTGTCACTTCCTCCACCAAGATATCCGGCATTTGTTCTTCAGTAGGCATTGCTGTTCTTGTCTGATTCTGGTCCTCATATAACTTTGAATAAAATCTTCGGATAACCTCTAACATTTCCGTCCGTTTCCTGCTGTACCATCCTTACGCATTAAGGAAAACATTTGTATCCTTTTCCTTTTCAGCTTCTGCTTAGCTTTGTTAATTCCCCTGTTTTCTTCCACAATTTTTTGCACTAACTGCATGTTGAATCGGTGCGTTTCGTCTCGAATACGTTTTCTTATAGTTTTGCAAACCTCAACGTACTTGACCCTACCAAAAGGACTGTCTGCATTCTTCATTGTCCGGCGTTTTTTCATTAAATTAATGGTCTCATTGGCAATTTTTAAATCTTTGAAACATTTATCTTCTTGCACTATTGAAGCCGCCGTTTTAAGCACATTGTTGGCGATTTCTTTATATTGGTCTGTAATTTCCATCTCCTCTGGGTCTTGTAACACAGCAAAGCGGTTCGACAAAGTAATTTCAAAATCTCTGCCCCTCTCCAGTAGCTTCCCAGAATCCACTTTGCCACCTTTTGATCTTATCATTTTTTCGCGTTCTTTTCGGCAGTTTATCCTAATCTTTGCTCGTACCATTCGGTGGTCACTTCCCACATTAAAATGGTTAAGGAGAGTACAATTGCAAAATATTGCTTTATCGTTTGACATGATGTAATCAATTTCACTGGTGAGTCCAGATTGACTTTTCCATGTCCATTTTCTGTTGATCTTCTTCTTAAAAACGAATTCATATTATAGAATTCTTGTCCTTCAGCAAAGTCAACCAGCCTGTCACCTCTATTGTCCCGCTCACCATTTCCATATGGGCCAGTTGCATTCTCACCAGTTCTTGCTTTTCCGATTCTGGCATTAAAGTCACTCATCAGGATTTTATACCTACACCTCTCTTTGTCTAAAAGTTGGGCCACATCATCATAAAGTGCCTCAATTTCCTCCTCTCTATGGCTTATAGTTGGTGCATAAGCTTGGACGATTTGAAGCTTAAACTTTTTATTCAACTGAATGACACATTGGGCTAATCTGTCGGATATACTTTCAAATTTCACGACACTGTCTTTCAGCTTTCGATTGATGAGGAATCCAATTCCACCACATCGTCCATTCTCCGTACCTCGGGTGTAGAGTACGTGACCAGTTGGTTCTAGTTTGATTAACTCTTCTCCCTTTCTTCGTGTTTCACAGAGCCCAATAATATTCCAATGTATGTTGTCAAGTTCGATTAACAGTTCTTGCAGTCGGGTCTCCGTTTTCATAGTCCGTATATTAAGCGTAGCAATGTTAAAAGTCCAATGGCAGCCTGATCTAACCCGGTGATTCTTAGCACCCTCTGCCTTGAGGCAGGTCTTCCCGCTGCCGTAGGTAGTTGCCCCTTGGCCTCCGGGGAATGAGGGCCGCGTTTGAGGTTTTACTGTCATATTTCAACATATTGAAATACCATGCTGAAGGTATTGACCGTAATCTGTCACGCTGATCCAATGCGGGTTGGCAGATTTTGAATCATGTTAGTCTGAGGTCTCTGCCTTGACCTGTCCGCCAGGGCTAACCCTCCCAGGAGCATAGACTCCAGACGGCATAGCTCAAAACTTCATTGCCCGACTCAAACCCCTTAACTACGTCAAGGTCTGATCCACAAAGGGGTATATATATATATATATATATATATATATATATATATATATATATATATATATATATATATATACATATATATATATATATATATATATATATATATATATATATATATATATATATATATATATATATATATATATATATATATATATATATATATATATATATATATATATATATATATATATATATATATATATATATATATATAATTTTTCGGAACTTTCCTGTAGTACATTTATAACCGATATAAAGATTAGAAAAATGTTTTTCAATATACCGTCGAACGATGTGACATGCTCGCAATATGAACTGCTTTTGTACCAGCCCTTTACATGATACTATAAATGGAACCACTATAAACTCCTTCAGTTGATAAATTTGTTGAATTTTATAACGCAGGTCTGTGTATTGGTTAATTTTTTCAGAATAGATTCGCGCTACATTATCATCCAGAGGAACTGCTATATCGATAATATAATCAGCCTTTTTCATTATTTTCTCTATTAGTATAATATCTGGCTTATTGTGCAGAATGTGGTTGTCAGTAATCATTGGTGTATCCCAGTATATCTTCCAATTTTCGTTTTCCATTACCGTGTTAGGTGTATACTATAACAAGATGTAGTAGTGCTCATGACATTATTTTATAAGCCAGTTGACTGTATATGATTTTTGCTACTGTGTTATATCTAGTTAGATAATTCGTCGGTGCAATTCTCTCCGCATATTCGGCACAGCTCAGATTGTATGTTGAATTTCAAAATATGTCGGACATATGTGTGTGTTATTTGGTTCTGTATAGCGGAGATAAAGCCCTCCATTTCGCGATTCAGGAAACCTTGTATCAAATATTTAAAGGTAGCTTCTTTGTCAATATCATCTGAATTTAGTACTGAGGGGAATCTACCATATAAAGCTTTTTTTTTCACACTCTTGAAAATGTCTATTTTCATTTATGCCTATTTTGGGGTTCGATTGGAACTTATTTAACGGTGTAAAATGCTTGTAGGCTTTATTTCGCCCACGAAGAATGATGAAGGATGACTTTGAAAGTATAAAATAATTTTTTCTTCTGTTTTGCGTGAGAATCTTCGAGATTGCAAATTCCTCTTTCGTCCTGATTTCTCATAACGTAGAGTCAGGATGTGGAAGTTCTAGGGTGATGAGTTTTGAAGTGTTTTTTAATATCGGAGGTCTTTATATTTAGCGCATGTTGGAATCCTAAATATTTATAATTCTGATTCCCCAGTTCGTCGACTATGGTACTATCCGAAAGAACCGTCCCTCCTCGGTGCACAAGACTGAACATTTTCCAAGGCTAAAATTCATTTTTATTGCTTTACTAAAATTTCCAATTAGCTCTAATAAGTTTGATAATTGTTGATGATTATTGCCATAAATCTTCAAATTGTCCAAATAAAAAGCGTGCGTGAGTTTCAGTCCCCTTGGTTCACTTGTCCTGTAACCATACGGGCTTCGGTTAAGCATATTACTCAACCGGTTCAAGGCCAGACAAAACCAGAGTGGGTTTAGGCTGTCATCTAAAATATCCCTCTATTAACTTTAATGTGATCTGTAGTATAACTTAATGCTGGAGATTTAATCTACAGTTTTATCCTCCATAGGCCCATCAGATACCTCAGAGTATTTACGACCTGTCAATCAATGGAATATAATTAGACTGGACTCGAACTGCCCTCTAAGACTAATGGACTCGAATTAGCCAACTATGGGGAACCGAATCGAATGCCTTTTGGAAGTTTATCTATCCCACTGAGATATTGCGATGAGTTCATTGCGATGAGATATTGCGATGAGATTCACTGATGAGTTTCGCCGAAAATTATTGTATTGTTATGGTTCTTGTACTTATCATTTAAGAAATTAAACTTTACGTAGATCAAATTAGGTCACAGTCAATTAATTTGGACTCTAGGATTCCAGATTGATTCAGTGCATAGGCATTGCGAGGCTTCCTTTTACATTCCTTAGATTTCGAGAGGACACATTAGGTTACAGATATAAATAAAGCGGATTAAATGATACAGGTAAAGAAAAATGAGATTATATATAATACAATAATGGTGTATCTATATAATATAATAATGGTATATTCCCTTATTAGCGTCCAGTATAAGTACATTGGGACTCTATTTGCTTTGATATCGCTTTTCCATTACAGAAAGTTCTTGGTGGACGTAATTGTTCATTAATCTTTTAATCTGAATGCTAAACGTTGTGATTGATTGGTGATTTTGGTAGTTTTCATGTAGAAATTTTGTATGATCACTTGAGAAATTAGTGGATTGCGGTTCTTTTTCATTGAGAAGATTCCAAGATTCTGAAGATTTTGGAACATGAAGCCTGTAAAGCTGATGGTAAATTAGGATACTACATAGTGTGTTAGTTTTTGGTTCAATACCACATTGATAAGCAGTAACCTTGTCTGAGTTCCGGAAAAATCCAGTCCATTATTTATCAGTTTAGTAAATAAGCAAAGATTAATATCTAAAAATTTCCATTTATTTAAAATTGTAAGTATAACAATTGTTTCGACATACAGTACCTTTTTCATATACAAATACAAATACAATGATAATTATAAAATGTTGCCCTCCTAGATGTTGACAAAAAATGGATTTCCCCACTATCATGTTTTATGGTATTATTAGGTCGTCAGATACTTTAGGTTGTAATTATTCTTCTCACTGTTAGTTATGTATAGTTTGTATTTGAAAAGGGCACTGTGTGTCGAAACAATTCTACACTTCATGTATGAGATCTGTCCTTGTAGAATGTATTTACGGTGGGTTCTAGTTGGCCTTACCTGGTCTTGAATGGCCGTGACCGATCCTTCAGTTTCTGGGAACAAATACCCTACCTTCAGGTATGATATAGAAGAGTCTCTGCATAGTTCGTTCTGTCCCAGGCTATAATGTAGCGCTTTTGTTTTCCAAGAGTTTGCTAATTGCTGAATATTGCACTGGGTAAAACTTGCTTGTTCAGACACTGTAAGTGGGGAGAATCCAATGTCACATTTATTAAGTATTTTATAAAAAACTGAGCTTTGGCTGAGGGAAATTTTTAGTAGATTAATAATTTCCTCTGAGTGGGCTGTCTCGATATTAGTAAGCCCCCTACCTCCCGTGTTTCTTGATATATAGGGTCTTTCTAATGCTGACCTGAGGTGATACAGTCTATGGGTGGTCAAAGTTGTCCGGATTTTACGATTCATCTCATGAAGCTCTGTTTTGGACTATGACAGTATGCCAAAAGTATAAGCTACTACGGACATTATCCAAGTGTTAATGGCATTAAATCTATTTTTACCATGAAGGTGGGTTTGAACTATCTTTAGTCCCCTGAAGAAATGATATTTAAGGGCCTTTTCTCTTTTTCTCTTTTTGGTCATTAATTTTGACAGTTCGATGGAAATTCAAATATTTATATTCTCTGTCAATGGCCAGTTCAGGTATAATGGTGCCACTCAAGTGTAGTGTTATATTATTATTAATATGAATATATATATATATATATATATATATATATATATATATACAATGATAATTTTAAAACGTTGCCCTCCTAGACGTTGACAAAAAATTGATTTCCCCACTATCATGTTTTATGGTATTATTAGGTCGATGGATATTTTAGGTTGTAATTATTTTTCTCACTGTTAGTTTAACATAGTTTGTATTTGAAAAAGGCACTGTGTGTCGAAACAATTGTTATAAATACAATTTTAAATAAAATGGAAATTTTTAGATATGAATCTTTGCTTATCTGTTTAAAAGTAATTTCCATCAAGTATCGGCTACCTCAGTTAAATTTGTCAGTTTAATCATAGTCGTACATTACGGATTTGTTCTATAGAAAAATTAATTTATATTAATTTTAGCTTTATCGTTCTGATTACATTAAACTGTTACTTTTTTTCCAAATAACAAAAAAAAAGAAATAATCCAATATATTGACAAAGAATAATTTAAATTAATTTATAAATATTTTGGCGATATAGATATTTTCATAGATTGAAGTGATGGTGCACGCCATTGCATGATATGATTTATTTACTTATCTTTTTTAAGTCCGGTCTCTAGTAATGAATTGACTACAACAGTAACATGTTCTACCAACTTTAATGTGCGAAAAAATGAAAAAATCTCAACATCAACTTATCGATATCATTCTAAACTGAAAAACGATACACAAAAGTGTTACGGAATTTGCATAGAAACCTTGTTATAAGTTGGGGATTCGGAGGAGGACTCGACCCGGTCCAGACATTCCGTACATATACGATTACGAATTTATAATGCATATTTCCATCCTTTGTTAGTTCTACTACTTGGATCGCGTATAAACTTTTATGCCCTGCGATTTTCGAGCAAATTGACGTCGGGATAGCGAGCTCGAAGCGACATCTATCCGCTTCCGGCATAACTATATACGGAACTTTGCTTCGTCTTTTTCGGTTTAATAGTGTGTGAACGGATTCGTATTTTATTCATCTGCACAGTCACATATTGGGTTATCTCTATTCTCTCAAGACGTTTTTGTTCAAATCTTGGGGCAATTCAGACTTTCAATGCAAAGTTCCGTATATTTTAAATTTGGGCGAGTTTCATTATTCGTGTTAGGAGAACTGCATGGAAAGTAACGGGGCTTTTATACTAGTAGCGGGTTTTCTTTGATAGCTAATCTGAGAGTACGATGGAATGATGACATAAAGGCCTTCTTAATGAACCTACCAGCCATAACGCTGATTTTCAAATTTTGGAATAATATCCTTATTGCCCAGATTTGATTTTCAGGAAAAAGGAGTTCAGGACCCTGGACTCTCATCCACAGTCTCATGAACTGTCGTGATATTTTGTTCTAAACGAGCACTACGAGCTCGTGTCGTGTTTTTCACATCAATACCTGAATCAGTACTTTCGAATTGTTCGATTATTCTTTTCGCAGTTGATAAATAAAAAACATTATTTCTACTGAAAATAGGACGCACTTTACGAAACGTAGCAACCAAACTTTCATTATTTTGATAATAATGTATAACAATATGGACGCGTTGCTGTTTCATGTAGCACTCCATGTTTATTAACTCCTATCTGTCTCTTATCGACCTGTCACATTCTTGACCTATCGAATCATGACACCCAAATGGCGGGCAATTCAAATCTTGCGCTTTTAATGCAACACCCTTTATATTAGCTTTTAGGACTGTGTTGAATAATAAAGTTGTTAGTTTAGATTTATTCCATCTTTGTGTTAAAAAGTAAATGTTTAAAAAAAAAATCAACGTAGTTACCTAGACCAACGGCGTTCCAGCTTTTTAATACTGTCAATATTATGCTATTTATCCAACACTGCAAAAACAATTTGTCTAAGCCGACAAGCAGCTCAGCTTCATCCGAAGTAAATCTTCGTCCAGCGAGTCATTTTTTCAAGTTCGATAAGAGAAAGCAATCGCTGGGAACGAAATCTGGCAAATACGATGCATGAGGAAATTTTTCGACCCGTAAAGCATTAAGTTTTGCAGCAAGAGCGCGAGATTTGAATAGGTGTATTACAAGAAAGAAAACCATTGTCAAGACTTCTCCTGTAGTTGGAACCATTTTCCCCGACTAGCTTATTTTCAACTGCCCCCTACTACTGGTTAGACCACTCATTCGTATGTGGCGTGTTTCAATCCATCTTTCAATCTACTATGATAAAACGCTGAAAAATATCATCAGTATCTCGTTTAAATATGTTTAAACAACTAAATAGTAAGTTTAAATACGTTTAAATTGAGATTAAATAAGCATAAAACCTCACTTTTTTACCGTCGAAAACAAATTGGAAGAATCCTTAAAAGTAGAAATTAACTCTGTTTGCGTGTTCGTCTAAGCGAAACCCTTTAAAACAAATTTTATTTATAATAGCTTAAACATTATTTTCATCAATGTTTGCGAAAATGTCAAACTTGTTGGCTTTACTCTATCGCCACGAATACGTAACTAAATATACTCGTCTGAAAATTCGCTAAACTCCATCTAACGAACCATACTTGACACCTATTATAAAGGGTAATTTTGAATAATTTTTGTAGTGTATCCAACTCACGATAGCACATAATGATCCATCATGATCCTATGATTCTTCAGAGCACATAAAGCCATCATGTCAGACAAGTCATCATGGAAGGTTTGATATCACAACAATGCTTGCGAATTATCGAAATTTATTATCAAAATCAGTGGTCTGTGCGTTAAACTTATAAAGCATTTGATTGCGCACATAATCACCAAATCGACCGATGTATTCGCCAAATTATCGACAAATTCCGAACGTATTTCAAGTTATCGATATTAAAACAAACACAAGACAAAAAACTGTGCGTTCCGAAGAAAATATCGCCGCTGTTTCTGGCAGTGTTGATGAAGATCCAAATTTATCAATTCGTTAATGGCGATCGTTACAGAGCGATGATCTATGTTAATGGTAATCGTAACAGGGTTGCTCCACATATCATATAGCCAACGCAACAATCGATTTATTGAGGGAACAATTCGGTGAGAAAATTATTTCGAGGAACGGAACTGTTAATTGACCACCAAGGCCATGTGATTTAACGCCTTTAGATTATTCTCTTTGGGCTTATGTTATATCTATCGTCTCTGCCGATAAATCATAAGTATTGATGCCGTGGAAGCCAAGATAATTCGGACAATTGCTTGAAAAAGTGGTCGAAAATTGGATTGGCAAAATGCGCTTTGTCAGAATTGCTTTTAGACATTAATTTTTTTTCTTTAAACAGATATCCTGAAGTACATTTACTGATATTACAATCTGATCTAATATAGATCAATAAGTAACTCTGTTCTAACATAAATTGCTACTTCGAAAACTTAAATCTAAGGTCTAACTCACTAATATAACTTAGAGTCTAATAACTTATTTACACTAAACTAATGTGTAACGCACAATCGCACTATTCTCGGCTTTGCACTACTACAATCACTTAGTTAACTCGAAAGGCTTCACTCTCTTGAGTCTTCTTGTTAGATTAGTGTTGTCGAGGAGCTGGATTGCCTCAACGTTCACGTGGTAATGGAGCCGTTGTTCTTGACTCTGTGCGAATATGGCAACAGTGTGGTCAACAGTGTCCATCTGAAGGTATCGATTGAGATCACTATTTTTGATGTACCATGGCGCATTGGCGATGTTCCTCAGTACTTTGTTCTGGATTCTCTGGATGATTAGAGTATTAATCTTGGTAGCACTGCCCCAGAGTTGTATGCCATAGATCTACACCGGTTTGCGGATTTATTTATACAAGAGTATTTTGTTATAGGTAGATAGACTGGAGTATCTACCAAGTAGCCAATACATTTTCTTGTGCCTTATATGAAGCTATCTGAGTTTGCATAGGGGATCTGGGCATTATTGGGGATCTGGGACTTGATCTTGTTCAGTTTGATACGCTATCTTTTGGTCCAATTATTTATTTGCCTCTTCATGATCTTTGCTTACCGCTAGGATAGCAGTCTCGTCTGCAAATGTGGCTATTGTAGGAGTTCTAATTGTGGAGATCACTTGTGTAGATCAGGTACAGTATAGGCCCTAGGATGATTCGTTGTGGCACTCCTGCTCCAATTTCTTTCAACTCTGTATATACGTCTTCTTGCTTTACCCAGAAGAATCTGTCTGATATGTAGGACTCTAATAATTAAAAATATTTTTGTTGAAGAAGCATATTCAGGTTATATTGTAGCCCATTGTGCCATACTTTGCCAATAGCATGGTCAACATCAAGAAGTATAGTTGAGCAGACTTCTTTGTTTTCTAGAGCTTTTTCAGTTGCATTGGTTATTCTGTGAACCTGATCTATGATTGAATAGCTTTCTCTAAAACCAACCTAGGTGCCTTTCTTCAATAAAGGGTTTCAGCCTTTTCAAGAATATTGTTCAAATAATTTTGAGAACATAAGCAGTAGAGAGATTGGCCTATATGATGATACCTCGTGAAGAGGTTTTCGTGGCTTAGGGATCATAATAAGGTGCTTTCCTGGGTTTGGCTGGAAGGTACCTTTAAGATGTTCTGCAACCTTGTTCGCCTTTTGCATATTGTTTTTAACCCAACTACCGTCTCCATTCCTAATTGGAGCTTTTTGCAGTATCGGCCTTTTTATTCTCTTAGCGGTTTTCCAGGGAGAGTGCTCAGTGTATTTATCATTTGTCAATCCGTTCAAATACTTACTAATAGATTCATTTTTTATTCTTTCTATTTCTCTTTTTAGCTGTTGGGTGGCATTATTGAGTTTGGGTTTATCTGCTGGAGCTCTGGACTGATGCCATTTCCTCCAAATTTTTCTTTTTTTCGGAGATCAGATCCCTTATTTCTTTGGGGTAGTTATTTCCCTTTGTTCACTGGATAATGAAAGGGGCATTATTCCAAGCTGCTTGTTATATGCTGTTTACTAATAATTCCACTTGTCTATCCAATTGTTCTGCTATTCCTAGGGGAACTGATAGGTCAATAGCATTTCCAAGTTCAGTCTGAAGCTTTCCTAGTCTGTTTTCCTGTTTGTTAATCTAGGAGCATTTTCTATTTGTATTATGTGTATTATGAATGAAACTACTCATAATACACATAATACAAATCATCATAATACAAATTCCTTTTGTTAGCTGGATAATGAAAGGGCCATTATTGCAAGCCGCCTGTTATATGCTGGTTACCAATTCCACTTTCCAATCCAACTGTTCTGCTGTTCTTAGTTGAACTGATAAGTGAATAGCATTTTCCAAGTTCAGTCTGAAGCTTTCTGTTCTGGTATTTTATTTCTATGTGCGTGTCAATATGTTGGTTTGCCAATTAATTGCGTTGAATGTGAGTCGCATTTTAGTTCACTCATTGATTCTTGCAAACTTTTGCCTTTCTAATATTTGCTGGAGAGTATTGTTGATGAACGAATTTTGGTTATTGTTTATTTTTCTTTTTTTTTACCAGATACCATTTGGCTGAAAGGACTAGATTTATTGACTGTATTATTTCTGGATTCAGGCTTACTTTGTTCTCCTCGTTGAGGCTATTTAGACAAATTTTGCTTTTGCATTAATTTGTTTTTCATTTTCTGCATTTCATTGGTTACTATGCATCCTCTATAGTTGGCAGGATGCCCTTCGCCGCAGTGAACGCCTTTTGGTTGGGCATCTTTTGGCTTTCTACACTCGGCTGTTAGGTGTTTATCAGTATACCTCACAAATCGAGGCTCCCTTGCGCAGTATCTTTGAGTGTGTCCATATTATTAGCACCGTTTACATTGAGGCAGTAGCTTAAATTTCCTAAGGGGTACTATATCTACATATACCCAAGATGTTTTTGATTCCATAGGTTTTCTCTGTGTTTTTGTCAGTCGAAATTCAAGCATGAACATGTCCAGTGGTTGCTTAGTTGCGTACTTTAATTTGGGAATTGCAGCAATAATCTTAAGATTTTGTCTCTTTAAATGCTCAACATTTTTTCCTGGATGACTTTGAGTAGCCTATTTTGTTTATTTTTGTGACATTGAATGATATTTCACATAAAATATATAGTTTTAAGGCTAATTTGGTTATTTTTATTTGGATGTTAAGTTCAGACACACTAATCACCCTATACTAATAGGGTAAAGTAGTAAAAATCACCTTATAATCATCTGGTCATTCTTGCACCATCTTTGTAACAAGAATCCTCGTACCTTTTGTATGAACATAACTTAAAATTAATTTGAATGGTGTTGTCTTTAACCTGATGGAAATTTATCATAAACGTATAATTTCCACTTTATTAAATACAGTGGAAATTAGGCAAGTCTTTCATTAAACATTTAACATTAATTTCTTTCTCAAAAGTATTAGGATACTCTATCAGATCTGATAGTGAAGCAGTAAAATATTTGCCTTGAGACATTCCTCTTTAATGCATTCTAACTTGAAGTAATTTAAAAACCAGAGCGACAGGCTCATTAATTACGTTTCAAGACAATCGCCTGCATTCTATTCTGAATATGTCATTTCCATGAAGTATTTACTTATTATTGCCATTAACCTGGTTCTTTTGATAAGTTTTTAACTCGCATGTGGACAGAAATGATAATATCAGCGCATGTTGTCCTCTGTCACTGTTATCTTAAAATTTCCAGGTGTATATTTTTTTTATCCTAATCCCGAATAAATTCTGATGCCGTTCTAATAATATTTTTTTTACATTTATTGTTATAAACAGTTTTCCAAAACGAGGGTCAGAATTTTCAAACGTGATAGCGGCAACGCTGTTTGAAATGTAAATGTCACTCATAGAGTGGTGTATTCACTAGACTGTAGCAATGCATCGTGAAAAGTTATTCGATATAACAGCATGTAGAAATTATTCGTATTTACCATCAAAATGTCTCTGCGTTTGCCAGACACCCCCATCGTTGGAGAACATCGATGCAGTAAGACGACGTAAGATAATTTTGCATCGTTATCTACGTTGTAAAGCTTATTAAGTCTAATTAAGGCTTATTAAGTTCATCAGGTTAAAGACAATGAACTAAAGCCAGCTGATTATATACAGAACATAAGGGAAATAACTTTCGTAAATTTAACCAACGATTCTTCACATGATTTAAAGAAAAAAAATCTTACAACAAGGGTAAAAAATCTAACGGTTCTCGCGAAAAAAAACTGCAAAATTTTAAAATTACCAATCGAATTCTTTATATCTCGTTAATATGGATCTTTTTTCAATTCTTCTATTGAAATCTTCGCTGTGAAACACTAAACTCGAATATATTTACCACTAAACCAAACCAAACCATTCATTTTTCCAATCTCTGGATTCCAAATCATTCCACCAAATAATTTTTTTAATTTCTCGATCCACGTTTCACTAACCATGTTAGCATCATCAGAAGATGATTTAATCAGATTACATATATAATAATATATCAGATTATATATTAGATTAAATCAGATAATAATACCTGATTTAATCAGATTAAATTATATCCTAATGATGCTAATATGGTTAGAGAAACGTGCGTCGGGAAGTTTAAAAAAGTGATTTGGTGTTTAGTGGTAAATCTCTTCGAGTTTAATGGATATTTTTGTTTGCCCAATATACCTTCGATCACAATCTTCACAACTAATTTCGTAAATCCCCAACTTTTCACGTTGATTTACTTTGCCTTTTGGATTATCCAGGACTTCTCTTCATTTATTAAATTTGAATTTAGTTTTTAGTTTATTAAGTTCAGTTCAGTATTTCACACTGAAGGTTTCAATAGAAGAATTTATCAACCAACGGAGTCAGCGGAACTAAATCTTTATCGTAAGAACACTATAAAAATTAGGTTTATTGGAGCAGATATTTGATTTTTTAAGTCATGCCGGACTATATAGGACTATATATAAAGTTAATATTACCAAATCTTCTAAAATATGCTAATTTTGTAAAACAGAAATGGCTTGACTTAGAAATCAAACATATGTACAATAAAAGTAGTATACTTTACAAGAAGGCGTACAATCTTTAAAATAAATTAATTTTTAAATTAACTAATGTAGAACATGAATGTTGGTGCACTTTCTAAAGAAATATGTTCACAGCAGTAAATAGTAAATTTATTAAAAAAATGTAACCTTTAAATAAAAAATTAAAAAAACTGAAAATTGAGCAGTCGAAAGAACATATTCCAGAAAAGAGCACCAAGATAGCAGAAAATCTTTCAATACAGACATTCGGCATTCAAGAACTACATCTTTTAAATAAGGGCCTCCATTTTACTTTGGTAGTATGGTGGTTAGTATTGAAACTGGTATTAAACACTTACAAAATTGCAAAAAATATTTCAAATAAAAGTCAAAATATGCCAAATATTTCTAAGATTGTCAAGCTCCTGCGACAGAGGGATTGTTTTTATTTAAAAGCTGACAACGAAAATAAGGTTGTAGTAAGGGACAAATCTGATTATTTTCAAAGCGTCGAAAAATTAATTCAAGACGGTTCAAAGGATAACCAAGAAATCTATTGTCAAAATGATTAACGAAGTCAGATATACATGAAAGGATATTATAAGAAATCTTGTAACAGCTTTTTTTCTCCTGCTCTAAAAAGCAAACGCATATTTCTAATCCAAAAGTGCCCAGATTGTATGCTCTACCAAAAACTCATAAACTAGGAAATTCAGTGAGACCAATTGTATCAGCCAATGATTCTCCAACATACAACTTGGCAAAATGGTTAACAAAGGAATTTGAAAATTTACCAAACCAACTACCTTCCTGTTCTGTGATAAACTCAACAAAATTTATAGAAAAAGTCAAAAACTCCTCTACAGGAATGTGAATATTATCCTTGTTTTCGAGTGTCCCAATTCCACAAAGCTCGAAATACCTGAGCGAGTTACTCGAGATAAATGGTTTTAATAACAAGATTATTTCTGAGTACATCTACTTAACAATATTATTTATGAAGCAAAATTGTTTTCAGCTTAATAACAGGTTTTACGAATAACAAGAACCGTTCTTAGTCAACTTATTCATGAGTAAATTTGAAACTGAAGCGAAAGATAAATTCAGTTACTTTCCGAAGGTATGGTTAAGATACGTGGATGTTGCAATGCAATTTTCGATTCAAAAAAATAAAAATTGACATTATTTTATTATGAACTTAAATAGTAAATCTTAATACATAGTATTCACGCGTCTACTCACAAAAATAAGGATAGTTTACCATTTTTGGATATTTTCGCCAGTCGAAACAATAAAAATAGGTTAGATTTTGATATTTTTAGAAAAAAACACCACCATTTCGATATAGTCCTAATGATTCGAATTATCGAATTATAGTTTCCAAAATAAGATGGCTAGTCTAAAATTTATGGTAAACAGGTTAATCAATTTTTCTTTAAACAAATATAATTATAACAAAGAACTAAAATTAATTAGGTAGGTATCCGAAGTAAACTATGATAATAAAAACATTGTAGATAAATTAATTAGAAAACATAAGTTTAGAAAATTATTGAAAAATCTTCGATTTTTCAAAAGAATCAGTTAGAATCAATCAATAAATTCATGGTAATAACGTTTGATGTCCAATTAACACGAGGGCTAGACAAAAATTTGAAAAAAGTGGACATTAAAATTGTGTACAAACCATATAATAAATTAAGAGAAGATTCCAAGATTGTGATCGAATGTATATTGGGCAAACAAAAAGATCCATATTAATGAGATATAAAGAACATATAGCCCATATTAGATATGGGAGAAATGAAAAATGTTGCCCAACATGCAATCGAACATGACCACAACATAGACATTAGTAATTTAAGGCTGTTTAAAAGTGTAAATACTAATAGGGCTTTGGATGCTTATGAAAGCATTCAAATAGAAAAATGTAAGAAAACCATGAACCGGGATAAAGGACCGATTTCGTTCAGTCAACTTTTTCAATTATTAATGTAACGCTCAGTAAACTTCACGGTTCATGATTTATATACGCTTCGTTAGGTAGGGTTATATAAATAGAGAATAGTTTAGTTTCAGAATTAGAATAAATCATATTCTGATGATGTTAACATGGTTAGCGAAACGTAGTAAATTTTTTCGAGTTTAGTGTTTCACACTAGAGGTTCTAATAGAAAAATTGGTTAAAAACTATGTTAAACAAACGGTAAGAAAAATAATAACAACTAAAATTGTTTATCGACCTAATATATGCCAAGTAATGTCTGAATGATTGTGGCGTGTTCATATATTTTTTTCTTTTTTGGATTTTTCGCAGCGATCTAAAACTCAAAAAAATCAAAATATGTGTTTTTATGTAAATAAGGAATCACTGGGTAAAAACAAAAAAACCAAACGGATATACATTTTTCAGTGATTCTTTTTTTGTAATAAATTTGCCTAACAAAATTAAAAAAAAATTGTTCTAAAATAAAAACAAACTTTTGAACGTTAACGTTTCGGGAAGTGTCCTCCGTCCGTTTTAATATTTACTTCCTATCTTTACATTATATATAGAAATTAACATAATTTATTTTTTAGATTCGTTTTAAAAACGGGAGGAGAATTCTTCCCAAAACGTTAACGATCAAAAGCTTGTATTTATTTTAAAACATTTTTACATTTTTAAAATTTTGTAAGTTAGGCAAATTTATTAAAAAGAGATTTTTAAGTTTGTGGCGAAAAACCCAAAAAAATTAAAAAATATCTAATATATACTATACTCATTCCGTTTTAAGATATATCGTTGACCGATTGGCTGCAATAAACTCGCACTGCAAAAACTAACAACCACTGCCGTAACGAAACCTGGCAAAGTTGCTAGAAACGCAAACAGAGCCGGGCCTAATAAAATAACAGGTAAAAAGATAAAATTAATTTTATACCTGGGTTAGTAGTTTCGAAATATTTTAGTTTAGTTTACATTCTTTTCTTAAACAGTGCAGTTCTATAATTTCGATCGTATTTTTTGTTATTCCAAACGTGCCAGAAATGTGGCGTTTTTGGTAAGGTAATTGTGCCTCCGGTAGTGCTAATTTTAAAAGAAAACATTTATCGCCCGATGCTAAGCAAATTGTTAAAAATGTGTATGTTTGCAGTCGAAGCAGAAACGTCTTCATTAACGAAAACTCCGTTGTCTACAGTGTTAAAGATATTATGATAAAGCCAATTAAAGTCAAAACAATTCATAGTGATTCTGGTAAAAGCAAATGTGTTGACGAAACCGACAAAGACTTAATTCGAAGCAAAATATATGTTATGTATAAAGAGCAAACTGTACCTACATTACATTCATTGCAACAGCGACTAACGAAAGAGGAAACCAACATTCTATGCAACAGAACTAGCCTCCAGAGAACATTATCTCAAATGGGTTTTGCATATCGGACCATTAATAAAAGACAAATATTAATGGAATCACGATGATTGCGACGATGGTGGTTTGACTACTTAAACTCTATAAAAAAATACAGATTAGAAAATCGTCCCATTATCTATCTTTACACAAATCTTGATGAAATATGGTTCGATACACATGAGACGTCGGCACAAGGGTATGTATACATCAAGAAAATGCCAAATCAAAGCCCACGCGAACAAAGGAAAAATAATTACAATTTTCCATTCTGGTTCCGAGGATGGATGAGTTCCAAATTGTTTACAGTTCTCCACCAGTAATATTGAACATTCATCTTTGGACTACCATTTTGGACAGCAGAACTTTTTGAAGAGTGGTTTATAAAGAGCCTTTTGCCCAATGTGCCTAAGGAAAGCGTTATTGTAATGGACAATGCTAGTTATCATAACCATCAAAAAAGTAAATTTCTTAATACAAATAATAAATTAATAAATTGGAAATTCTGAACTATATGTTAAAAAACGATATATACTTCGAAAATACGTATAAAAATGTGATATTCTAGACAAACTATTAAAAACTATTAAAAACATTTAACATTAAAAAGAAATATGTAAGTGATACCATTGCTGCCGATATGGGACATATGATTTTACGCCTTCCCCCGTATTACTGAATTTTTAATCCAATTGAGCATATGAGGCATCAGGTAAAATCCAATGTTAGAGCAGAAAACAATTCTCTGACTCTAAATGCAAGTGCTGCAACATTAATTAGGAAAGTTGTAGCTAGTATTCCCAAAGAAAGTTGGGTAAATTCGATTAACCATGTTATTAAAATAGAAGATTCCTATGTATCATTTACTAATAATATAGAACCACGTACTAATGTAGATCAAAGTGACAGTGAGAGCGAAATCGAATTCACTTATTTATTTCTTTTTATTGTATTAATAAATTCAAAATACACAAACCAATAAACAATGCTTTAGTCATACATAATAACAATTATAAGTCGTAATAGCCTTATAACATAACGAGTTCCCTATTATAAATACACCCCAGAGGTGGTACTAGATTCGGCCGATTTCAAGTTATATTATGACCGAACAATAATAACCGACAAAACCGTGCACTGTAATAGGCCAGGCATTATACTTCCGGACAAAAAGAAGAAAATAGCATTCCTAATCGACGTAGCTGTTCCAAACATACACAACATTCAAAGAACGGCTGAAGAAAAAGTACAATAATAAAAAGACCTCAAATTAGAAATAAAGCGGATATGGAAGTTGAACCAGGTCCATATTGTGCCATTGATAATTTTAACAATTGGCATTATACCAAAGAACCTGAAAAATAACATTAAATTTCTGGAATTAGAAGAAAATCTGTTTAGAATAATGCAGAGGGCGGTAATCCCGAAAATTTTTGGAGGATTGAAGTTGTTTTGGCTACGGCTCGCACTTCATTTAAAATCCAGCTTAGCTGGGGAAAAAGATAGAAAGGAAAAGAATAATACTAATAATTTAATCATAATTTAACAATATTTTATTTTTCCCAAAAGTATTCAGAAGTTAAACCACTCCGGCTCTGGTGCCTTTTAAGAAATTAGGAATATTTTTATTGAGATTTATTGGGTCAATTAACATTTTGCAGAAGAGCAACGAAATATCTTGAAACGGACCAAGCTAGACTTAAATAAAGTATATAATTGTAAACTAGCCTTCTGCAGATAAAAATACAAATAATAACAATGTATATGTGTGAAAATAAATCACATACAAACAAAAACAAGTAATAACAAATAATATCTCAGCTCATATTTAAAATTATAAAAACAATGATATAAAGAGAAATTACTAAGATTCATAAATGAAAATCAATATCATCTCAAATCTCTAGTTAGAGAGTTAAACAATTTTGCAGCATTGTAGTTCTTTCAACTACATTGAACATGGCGGTGCTACAATGTAGCACCATAAGAAGGATAGTAGGATAGTAAGGATAGTACATTTCTAGCAGAGTACAAAAGTTTTAGGCTAGCATAATTTTGTCTTGTCAAATAAGTTATATGTTCACAAAAGCGTAACCTTTCGTCAACAAATAAACCAAAAATGTTTGGCATAATTTACAATTTGGATGTTTTACTGATTAATTTACAAATTTATTTGAGAACATAGAAACTGGTAGGGCTATTTGATTTGGTAGGATTCAAATGTTCAAATGATTTGCAGAGAATGCAGAAATGTTGCAAGGATCTTCATTAATGGCCTTGGCTGTACATTTATAATCATCGCACATGAACTCCTTGTACAGCTGTGTGTCATTCGCAAAAAATGTGGATTTACAATTTATAATAACTGCCTGTAAATAGAATGTGTGAATTAAGAAAAGCAACGGACCTAATATCGATCCTTGAGGTACACCAGAACTTGTATTCAAGCTAGAAGATAGGAGGTTCTTCAAAAGTGTCCTTTGAGTACGATTGCCCAAGTACATATGAAGAAAATTAAGTGATGTTTCGTTAAAGCCAAGATATCCACATTTAGCAATCAATAGAGCACGATTAACTGTATCAAATGCCTTACTAAACTCTAATAAAACAAGAGATAACATATACATATACGGGAAAAAAGCAGGATATAAACATATACAGGGAAGGTTACCAAATCAGTTTCTAAACATTTATCCAAAACAAATGATATACAAATTTCTTTGAAAACAAACAATAGTCTTGGACGTCTTATTAAAAAACAATTAAAGTCAAACAAATAAACTATACAAATCAGAAGTTTATTTAATTGAATGCGGATCGTGCCCAAAAGTCTATGTTGGACAAACAGAAGGGTCTTTCTCTACTAGGCTAAATGAACATAAAAGAAGTTATAATAAACAATAAAATAACTCTTATTATGTTAACCACTTAATGTTAAAAATCATACTTTCATAGATCTATTTTAAAATGTTACGTAAAGAAAATAAATCTAAAAAATTAAATCTTTTAGAGAGCCTACAAATTGATAAAAGGAAAAATTCGGATATTTTGCTAAATGACCAACTGGACTTGAATGGTTCACCGTTATTAAATTTATTTTACCCTCCTAGACGTTGAAAAAATGAGTTTCCCCACTATCATCTTTTATGGTATTATGTTGTATCATCTATTAGGTTAATGGACAGTTCAGGTTGTAATTACTTTTCTGTTAGTTTAACATAGTTTGTACTTGAGAAAGGCACTGTGTATCTGGACAATTGTTATACATTCAATTTTAAATATAGTGGAAATTTGAGACATTAATCTTTGCTCATTTATTTATTTAAAGAATATTTTAGTTTAATATATGAAAGTACTTTCCCTTACAACCTGTATATGAATTTTTATTTGATTTGATTTTTTTTGTTATTGATTTCAACGGAGATACATCTAAATCCAAATTTAAGAACTGAAAAACAACGTTGTTTACATTTTTTCAAGATGAATATTTTACGTATCAATATTTCGAAATGAAAGAAACATGTTGGATTTCTATCAATCTTTTTGTCTCTTCGCATTTTCTTTTCGATGCGTCATTGTCAAAATTTCTTTATATCGAGTCATATCCACAAAAAGCCAAATTATTTTTGGTGGAGAGCGATTTTTTTTTACCCGTCTCTGTTTCTCCTCCATCAGCCGTGCAGTCAGCAGGATAAAGTACTTTTGAGCTTTCATATCGGAAAATTCAAAAACAAAGAGGGAAATATTTTTGTAAGACTATGACAAAAATGAAATGTGTCGGGAATGGAAAATTGTGGGCAAATCTAACGAAAAATGACACGGGATAAACAACATTTTGTTTAAGGAAAAATTGAATCAAATCCCTATACTTTCAGAAATATATTTCTTTTAAGATGTTCGATCCAATAATAAAGAATTAATGGTAAAAATCTCGTGATGCAAAGTTTGGACTGTAAACTGTTTGCTATGATAAATTTTGCTTTGTTCTTCTTTTATGGGCATAGGCGAATCATTTTAGTTCCTGTCGTGTTTGGTCTTATTCCTGCCATATATGTTACAATGGCTATTCACTATGATGAAAAAATAAGATTATTTTTGTATTAAAAAATCGTGCGCTTTACGTATCGGGGCAGCCATTTGTTTTTTAAGTTAGTATGAGCATTCTTGACATCGAACATACATTTCATATCATTTCGCATGTTAAATTAGAAATTATGGCGTCTTTCGTAATCGTTAAAAAGTTTTGTTTGCGATCTAGTCTAATTTGCATTTTCAAAAACGTGTTAATTCTTGCTACTATGATTTAAAATATGAGCGAGGACTCATTGAATTCAGAATGACATCTAGAAAAATGTGCGAAAGTTTCAAAATTCTACATAAACAATTGCAAAAGTGATTAACAAATAAAGATTCACAAAAAATGGCTCTAGTTTTTCGCAAATAACTTGAAAACTATTAACGTTCAGAAAAATTCGTTAGTTAGTTATAAAAAAGATCCTTAAAGAGGAAGAAATTTACAATATAAAATTTTCTACTTTAAAAATTCTATCTCTATTATTAATACTTTTAATTTAATGCTGAAAATAGAGCACCGCGCAACGAACGCTATGCCACTACGTTGCCTCGAAACCGGCCTTGGTAAGTACAAAAAATTATACTATTAAATATTAATTTAAAATTTTAAAACAATTATCGTATCATCTAGATCCTTGAAGGCAAAAAAAAAATTCTGCCGAATTTTTCGTAAAATGAGCCTGTTGTTAATTAACTATTTTGTTTAGCGTTTTCGTTTACATTCCGGAAGTGTCGGATTAATAAACAGTTAAACTAAAGCTACCAAAACTATTTCGCTTTGTGGAGGCCTTATGGCAACTACACTTAAGGGAACCCGATAGTCGGAAAATTAAAAATTTGTTGTCTTAAAAAAATTTACATTCAATTCTAGTCATTTCTATATAAATATGAGCGTTTGAAAATTGAAAAATGCATAAAAAATTTTCTTTAGTTTCGGCATCTTTGATTGGTCTACGGAATCGGTTTTTTTTATTGCTAATAATAATAAAATAGGCTTATATTCGATAAAATAGTTGTTTATTTGCCGTATTTCACATTATAATTATTTCAATATTGCAATTTCATAGAGGATGTCTAAAAGACAACTATTTTATTGAATACTTAGGAACGAATAAGTAATAAGAATATAAATATATATATATATATATATATATATATATATATATATATATATATATATATATATATATATATATATATATATATATATATACATACATACAGTCCGTCCATTTAGTTTCAATAATGGTCCGGGAAAATGTGATTAAAACGAAATAACTGTCATTTTTTATGAATTATTATTCGAAGTATTCTCCTCTCGCTTCGATACATTTGTTACATTGATTCAATATTGATTCAATTGCGCTCTCAAACTCATTTTGTGGAACAGCCCTTCGATAAAAGTTCCTACGGCATTAATTTTAATTATTAAGTTTTTAGACTCACAAAAACTGATTTAGGTATTATTTCCCAAATTACATTATTCAAAAACTCATTAGGGTTCTGTGTAATTCTGCTTATGAAAAAATCTCCCACTATAACCCATCTTGGAGAAAAATAAATGAAAACTTGAGACTAAACCGACAACGTATGTGTATTATAACTATAATATAATGTAAACGAGGTAAACTGGGGAGTTATACATTGCTATAGAAATATAAAACCATAGAGCAAATATACTTTGCGGGTTCCGATACATTATCGATTCGTTTTCACCGCGAAAAACAGATGAATTTAAAGCATGACAGAAAATCGGCGGTCCTGAAAAATTAGGATTTTTCATATTTAGGTCTCATTTTGTTAAAAACTACTCTAATGCGACTTTCACCGACGTATTCAGCAGCGTTTAGTGCTTGTTTGACGTTTTTTTAGGTCCAAAAGTATATTAGGAAAAAAGAAAAAAAATCCAAATTTTGGCGGCTTATTAAAACTTTTGCCATATTCGAAAGTAAATGAAAAGGGTCAAATTAAATTACTAGTAAAAATTAAAAAGCTGGAAAAAATCAAGTCGCTAGCTACAACTCCTTTTGAGAAAAAGGTCCTTAAAGTTGGCAACTTTCCCATATAGATAAACCAAAATCGAGTTCCCTTAGTGAGATTATAACATTGCGATATTTTTAATTGTTATTATCTATTAGTTATTAATTATCTAAGGTAACAAAAAACTTAATTTATTTTAGTTTTTTTGTGAATCTTTATTTGTTAATAACTTTTGTAATTGTTTATGTGCGGGTTTGAAACTTTCGTACATTTTTCTAGATGTCATTTTGAATCCATGAATTCTCGCTTATGTTTTAAATCGCAGTGGCAAGAATTAACACGTTTTTAAACTTGTGAACTAGACTAATTTTTAAAAAATGATACATTTATCGCGCAATGAATTTGCATGAAATTTTTTCTGACAAACAAAATTTCAACAAAAATGTTTACACGTGGTGCAAGTACTTTAGTGATGGTAGAGAAACAGTTGAAGATGAATCTCGGTGAGAAAGAATTTCCAAATCAACTAATGAAGAAAACACTACAAAAGTCAAGAATCTCGTGCTGAGTAACCGCCGATTTAATGTTACACAGAATCAGATTGAATTTGCACCTGATAATGATGGTTAGCGAATCGAGAATAAAAAAAAGATATTTGATGAGTGGTAAATCTCTTCGAATTTAGAATCACAAACATTATAGATATTACTGGAATCAAAACCCAAAAAAACCACGTCCAATCCGGCCAAAAATCAACGCCATGTTGACTGCTTTCTTCGATTACAGTGGTATTGTATGCAAAGAGTTCTTCCCAACTGGTCAAGCAGTTAGTACAGAATATTAGTTGAGGGGTATGCGTCACTTGCATGAGTCGAAACCGGTTGTTTGAATCCGGATAACGATCGCAATAATTATCTGTCGATTTTTCACTAAAAATCAAACATATACCGTTCCCCAAGCATCATATTCCCCAGGTATAGCACCGTCTGATTTTTTTTTCTGTTTTCTCGATTAAAGAAACCACTTCGCGGGCACTGTTTTAAGCCCACATAAGCCAATGAATAGATTTTGCTGCTCCCTGTTTCTGAGACTGGAAGAAACGTTGGAATAAGTGTATTGCAGTGCGAGACGAGACACTTTGAAGGAAAGAAAATAAATTAGGATGAATAAATAAATTTGTTTCTTTGTTTATATATTCAAATAGTACTAGTTAAGTTAGGGATTTTTTTATTTATGGAAATGTCTGCTCAACAATTATAATTGTTCTACAAGACAGTGTTATGAGTTTCGTTTAGTTGTCGGTTGGTTTCATACCATTCGGCGTTCACAGCTATTCGTAATATTTCGTTTTGACGAATCTGCATTTTGTTTACATTGGTAGGAGGTCCGTTGTCCCAAATAAGGCATGCATAAAGGATTACAAATCGCATAACTGATTGGTACAGCAATAAGGGTCATTCTGTTTTTAATGAGGATCTCCTGTTGATAAGCGGGTAGAGTTGAGAGAGTCTGACGTACCTTTCGTTGAGTTTGCTAATTATGTGAATTCTCCACGTTAATCTGGTATCCAGGTATACACCTAGATATTTAACATATTCTTCGTTTGTTTTCCAAGCGATTGGGTATTGATTTATGTGGATTATCGGAGGGTTAATGATTCTCCATAGACTAAAAATTTTTGCTATGCACTTGTCTATATTGATTTTTAGATTCCATTTATTGAGCCCTTTTGCAATGGTATTTGTAGCTGCTTGAAGTTTAGTTACCGCAAGTTCAAGATTTTATTCCTTGATTAGAATAGTTGTCATCTGCAAACATAAAGAGGGGCTTCTGTTTCTGGTATGTCGTGTGTGTATAGACTAAAAAGAATTGGGCCAAGTATACTCCCCTGTGGCAGGCCGGTTTTGATTTTTCTAATAATTAATGTTGCTTGTGTATGTATGTTTGGAAGGATCTGTCGTTTATATATGAAAGAATATTTAAAAGCCATTCATTGGTATTTAAATATTCTGGTATCTTAACCGATATTATTTTATGTTTTAATCTGTTATGCCATACGTTATCAAAGGCTTGGGCCGAGTCTAAGAATATAGTTAGAGTATACTCCTTGTTTTCAAACCCCTCTTCTATAGTGTCTGTTAAGCGTTGGAGTTGATGACACGTAGAATGCCCTTGTTTGAAACCAAATTGGAAGGCTGGAATTATGTTCTCGTTGACAATCGCTTGGTTCAATTTGCCGTATATAATTTTTTAAAAAGTCTGGCCGTTGTAGAAAGGAAACTTATTGGCCTAAAACTTGAAATTAATTTGTGATTTTTTTCTGGCTTTGGGAAAAGCAGAATGTGTGAGTGCTTCCATATTTGTGCAAATATACCAATTTTAGACATGAGTTAAAAAATGAAGTTAGGTAGGCAATCAGCTTTTTACTTGCATTTTTGAGAATTATATTCGGTATTTGGTCGTGGTTGGGTGCTTTTTTAATCGATAGGGTTTTAATTACTGACATTATCTCCTGTGGCGATGTATGATTGATGTCCACGCCAGCTAATGGTGTGTGGGCTTTCACTTCATCTTGTATCAAATTTGTAAAAGCATGTTGTGAATGCTGTTGATCAAATACTGTTTCCAAGTGACCACCAAATACAGTACATTTATCTTCATCGCTATGTAGTAATGTATTGTTAAACAGAAAAGATTCGATTTCTTCCGATTTTCGTAGAATTTTCTTAGTAGATCTCTATTATCCTGGATCTTGCGGCTCTAGTTATGCTTTTTTGGTATTCAATTATTCTAAGAGTATCTAATTCTCGCTTAATGCGATGCGATACGTTATTAACTAGATTTTTGGTTCCAGGATCCCTTGTTCTCTGCCATTCTCGTCTGGCCCGATTCTTTTGATTAATTAGTGAATTTATGGAGGTAGGGGGTATTGTTTTAAAATGTTTTTCTTGTTTTTAGTGGCGTCGTTGAGAGGGAGCAAGGTATTAAAATCAATAGATATAAAACGAAATAGGACCTAAACTTTATATGAAGTAAACTCCATGGGTCAGAAAAAAATTACATTGAAAATTCAGTTGGTCTCTTTTTATTCCATTCTACAAATCGAAAAAATAACTTTGTAAATTTAAAGAAAACTACTAGCGCCATCTATTGAATAATATATACTGTAAAAGATGTGTTTCCTCTATAAAATGAGACCGCCATAAACAGAATCGATCATCGGATTGTCAAGTTATAGCTTTTAAAGTGACAGCACCTTTTGTCACCTCGTCACAAAAACACGACGGAACAAAGAGATATTTAATTTTGTTGCAAGATCGGTAGAATGTTTACAGAAATAATTGAATTTATGAAAAAAGTTTATGGTGATGATCGCGTACACGTGTTCGAGTGGTATAAGCGATTGCAAAGCTAGGCCGTTCAAAAAACAAAAATCGCGATGATTGGGTGGCAAATGTGCGTGATATGATCGTCTACGATGCGAATTTCACGATTGTTCTTTGCAGGATCGTCGCTGTTCGTGAATTTTTATGCGAAAAAACAAGTCTGTGTGCTTCAAAATCATCCGAATTCTCTTAATTTATATCCGTTTTACCATTTCCTGTTCCCGAAACTCAAACTAACAATGAATGGAACATTTTATGCTAGTGTTACGCAAGTTCAAGAAGCCGTAACGAGGGCCATTGAAGCGATTCCGACAAAAACGACAAAAAAGTCTATGCTAGCATTGGTTGACCGTGTCCAGGGATGTATTGATGCGAAAGGGATGTATTTTGAATAAAAATAAATCAATTTGGTACACATAGTGTGTATTACCATGTGGACGGTAATTAAAGTTCGCCATTTTGATAAATGAAGAAAGAAATAACTGCACCAAACACTCCTTGGTGAAATAAATACCCATTGTATGTAGATTTGTTTAAGGGTGGAATATATAGGGGGGTGGTCTTTATTGTTTCGGGGGAGATTTATGGAGGTAACGGTGGCAGATGGCAATGAGGTGGAGGAGAGCTAATGGTCCTAAAACAGATAATATAGGTGGGAACCGAGGCGACGAGGATCTAGGGAAAAAAAAGCAGATAAAGAGCCCAGAAAGGTAACCGTTCGATGTTTTGACGTTGAACTAATAAAATATCCAGGAAACCGTTCTCGGGATCGTAATGTTCTTCGAGGAGGAATCTCATTAATGCCACACGCCTTTTTACGGTTTTTTTCTTTAACGGCTTAACCTATTTTGTTCCCGCAAATAAAACAACGGTTATTTGTTTCGCTTTCTGCTCTTGTAAATAACATTTAACAAATACCGAACTATATATCCGGAGGAATATATTGTCTATCTTGTCGTAGGCGTGTTAAAAAATTCAATCAAGGGTTTTTCAGATTGCGCGTTTTTTTCTTAATTCTTGAATAAAACACAGAATTTGAGTTGATTTCAAAAAAACTTTTTATGGATAATTGAAGCATAGTGTATGACATTCAAACACAAATTAAAGACAAAGACAATATCCGTCAAATGATCACCTCTTGGTGCTCCACAGACGTCCACTTTTTTATCAAATATTTGGATGACATTTTGGGATAGCTGTGACTCTATCTCACCAGTGACTCGAATACTTGCATCCTTTATTTCGAGAGTGGATTGTGGATTGTTCTTATAGATCTGGCTTTTCACCTAATCACGTAATCCCGTAAGAAAATAGTTCAACGGTGAGAAATCACATGATCTTGGTGGCTCTTTCTTGCAACATCAAAGTTTCTTGCAATAACTCGTCCACGAAATTTTTCTCTCAATAAATCAACTGTTTTATTGGTAGAGTGAGGTATAGGGCCATCTTGTTGGAACCACATATGCTCCAGATCAATATTATTCAATTCATCTTACAAATATCCAGCTATCATCTCACGATATCGAACAACATTCACAGCACAGCTTCACCAGCAGCATTCTGAAAGAAATACGGCCCAGTTACACCTCCTGACCCTAATGCATACCAAACAGTGACTCGTTTAGGATGTAACGGTTCCTCATGAACCAATGGTAGATTTTTTACATGCGGCCATTTTGTTTATTAACATAGCCACCAATTTCAAAATATGCTTCATCTGAAAAGATGACTTTACGAAAAATCATCAGTTTGCTTTTTGATCCAGTTGACAAATGCACGACGATTTAAATGACCCAATAGCTTTAGTTCGGGGGTTATTTGAACCCAGCGGCGGTTCGTGGGGAAAAAACAGGTGGGGCCCGTATAACCAAATTTTGGAATGGGGATAGGGAAATGCGTCGCAACCAAAAATGTTACATTTCTTAATATTATATATACACTTTGCTGTGTAGAAATACGAGTGTAACTGTCAAATATCCAATTTTCAAATAAGTACCTGCTAAACTGACCATAGGATTATGACCATTAAATCTGTTTGTAGTTGAAGTCCATCCTCCTATATTTCTGAGCGGTAAAGTGGTCGATGACTTGATCATTAAAATTTGAAATTGACTTCACAAGTTGTTTTCAAGCATTGCTAACGCGCACAGCTGTTCCTAGCCCATCGTGTTTCTTAGAAATGTTTTGATTCGTTTGACGGTAGAGAAACATCTTTCGCTTTCTACAGTCGCCATAGGGACGGTACACAAAATAGTCAGCAATTCCACAGATTCACTAAATGTTGATGTTAAATTCTTTTGGATAAACATTTGTAACAGTTGCACAGTCCCACTGTGTTTCATAAAACCGTCCCGTGTGTACTACTATTACCAAGAGTTCATTTTTTAATTTTAAGTAATTAAAGTTTGCAAACAGATTACACACAATTTTAATGTCTTCATTTGAGACAGTTTTTTGAGACAGTGTTTTCAGTTTCAAATAAATTTGTAATAGTTAGGTATACATCGAAACTAAAATGTTCATGAACTTGTATGGTTAAGGTATCACAGATTTCCTTACATATCCTGACATTCGGATTGGGGTCCTTCTTGTCAGTAAATGTCCTTTTCTTTCTGTGATTCTCTATGATCGTTGTTGATTCTTCACCAGTTAAGTTACCAAATTCTTAATTAATTTGTATTTCTATATTGTCTCTAATATTATGAATGACTGTTGAAAAAGTTACTAAATTATTGTTAACTTTAAGTGCATCTAGTTGCCTGCTTTGCAGTTGATCAAAGAAAATGTTGCAGTGAGGCATTATTTTATTGAAGAAAAACAACCAAAATTTAAAATTATCATCCACCAAATAATTTATTAACCCCTAAGCTTGATTAATGGAATTTTTATCCGACTCGGCGTCCATAATTTCTTCAAGGCATGTTTGCAATTCTTTTTTGTAAATGTAAACAGTATTCAAATATTTAGATGTAAAGTTCCCGATATTCTGGTAGGGGCCTCACGGGGTAGACGTTTTTTCACGACACTGCCCAGAATAATTGTCCTTTTGGATAATCGAGAAAAGAAAGCGAAAAATGCAGACTGATTTGTAAAAAAAAACCCTTACAACCTTTTCTGTTGTACAACACCTTTCAGTTATTAGATTTAATTGGGGAGCATAGCAGTGAATATAATGTGCATTCTTATACATATTTTTAATTTTGGCTTGTACTCCTCCGACTTGTACCTCTCATCACGGAAGCACCATCATAGCTTGGGGCTATAAGTTTCTTTCTATCAGGGTCTTTGTCTATTACTAACTCGCTTATCACCATCAGAATTTCGTCTGCAATTTCATATGCTGTGTGATTTCTTATTAGATTTAATTGGTGATTTTTGATGACAATTCTGTCTTCAAATAAATTACTATAAATTAATATATTCAAATAATTAATAAAAATCTTCATTTTTTTATTATTAGGTAGGGCACATGCCCAAGCGCCCTGGGCATGGACCAACCGTCACTGTTTGAACCTTATATGCTCTCAGAGCTAAATGCTTCCGTAAAATACGCCATGTTGTGGATTCACTAAGTCCAAATTGTTGTGAGAGTCGACTAATAGCAATTTCTAGGTCTTCAGCAACATTTTCACGTACCAAATCAATAAATATGACCTTGTGAATGACCGCTACGACTATATATTGTTATTCTTTTATCTTCCACCGAATCAGTTTCTTGAAATTTTTAAATAAGTGGTGCTTACAGATGGACAATTGTGCAAACCGTAAGTATCACGTCATTTTCTAAAAACATTTTTCACTGAACGCTGATTTTCCCAAAATAATTTCAACATTTTAACGCGTTGTTGTATTGTGTACGACTGCATTTTTATAAATGTCATACATTACACTTCTGAAATGAGATTAGACCTAGGCACATTGACAATGCCATCTGTGTTTTATTGAAGAATTAAAAAATCGCTCAATTTGAAAGATCCGTTACTTGGCTGTAGCCGTACCATCTTATTTGTTTGGTTTTAATGTCCTCTACTATTGTATATTTGACATCTACTATTTCTCAATTTTTTCATTTCATACTCTGTCCCTTCTAGATATTCCTGGTGACCGTCTCCACAATTCCATTTCGGTTGTTAGTAGCCCTTTGTTTCTACTTTGCTTCATTTGACATACTTTTGAAGCTGTATGTAACAATACTTTTCAGAATGGTGTTACATATTAGAGAGTTGTGGTTTTTAGATATTAATTGGACTCACAGTATTCCGTTCATCATTGTTATAGCCTTTCTCCCTTGCGTGTTTCTGTTTGTTATTGCCTTGTTCAAAGTCCCATATTGTGTCATTCTCACTTCTAGGTATTTGTATTTTTCACATTGTTTAATTTCATTCTCAGCTTTTAAAGTTATATCCTGCGATCCTCCAGTACACATACATCATGTTTTATTGCCGCTTAGTTTTAGGCCCCATTTTTATATATTTTTCCCCATTCAGACCCCAGTATTCATATGGCTCCATAAATGGGGTGTTCCACGCCAAATCGGACGGTTTGAAAATTTTAATTGTAATTTTTGAATTTCCTCAATTTTTGGATATTTTTTTGCACCCTCAATTTTCAGATGCTTTGGGTAATCCGTTTAAAAGATCTCAATTTTTGAAACAAAGCACTTTTTTGGTGTTTTGCCTATAACTTCTTGAAAAACACAATTTAGACCATTTTGTTTTTCCAGCTACTTAAAAAAAAATTAAAAAATATTCAAAGTGGTTTTTTGAGTTTGGAACTTATTATATATTTTTTTAAACTAAGTGCATACTTTGATTTTTTCAAAAACCTTTTTTTACCTTACACTTCTGTGTAAGTAATGTGTGAGTAATTTTTGGAGTGCGCCCGAACTTCAAAATTCAAATAAAACAACAATCAAATAAAATTCCTGGAAATTACTTATTTTGTGTGACATAAAATTTAATTGCATTAATGCATGAAAATAATTTCAGACAAAGCCCATTTTATCAACCGACCACTTTTTTAAGTAATTGGTGTCTTATATCCGCAATTGTTTGAGTTATGTTGGCTTCCAAGACGTTAATAGTTGCTGGTTTATTGGCATAGATCAAAGATTTAATATAACAACAAAGAAAATAATCTAAAGGCGTTAAATCATATGGTCCTGGTGGCTAATGGCAAAATGTCCGTTCCTTGGAATAATTATGAACCGAATTGTTTCCTCAATAAATCGATTGTTACGTTGGCTGAATGGCATGTGGAACCGTCCTGCTGCTGGAACCTCATTTCCTCCAGATCAATAATATTCAAATTAGGAATTAAATAATCATTGATTATTGTTCTGTAACGATCATCATCAACATTACCAGCAACAGCGGCGATATTTTCTTTGGAACGCGCCTGTTTTTGTCTTTTTTTTGTTTTAATCTCGAGTAGCCTGAAATGCGTTCGGAATTTCTTGTTAATTCGTTGAATACATCACTCGATTAGTCAATTACGAGGGTTTTTATTTATATATCCGGAATTGGCAACAATGGTGTTGCTAAGCGCCATCTGTATACGTACTGAGAATGTATTATCATACAGGCGTTATATGTGATGTTTAGTGACTTAAAAATTCCATCTCAGTCAAGAAATGGAATTAACTCGTAAAAATTTTCGTGCGATGATATACTACGACTTTTGACGTGGATTATCTCAACAATTCGCTTCTACTTTTGGCGATGAAGCACCATCTAAAACCAGTGTATATCACTGCTTTAGTGAATTCAATTCTGGTCGTCCATCGCTCATGAACAAATTTAGAGAAGGATACTGTACACGAATTGATAAAGCAAGATCGTAATGTGATATACCGCGACATTGAGGCATCTCTGGGCATTAGTATAACAAGCATCCACAAATTGTTACATGAACATTTAGCCGTGAAAAATATTTGTGCTATATATATAAAAAAAAATATAAATGCTTCAAAATACAATCCTGATGCGTCAAAATCCGGCGGGTATAACATCTACATAGATGGTGAATCTTGGATCTATGTCTGTGAGCGCGAAAGTAAACAGCAGTCGACTGTATGGGTCTTCCAAAATGAGCCAAACCGAACAAAAGTTGTTCGCGCAAGAAGCACTTCGAAGCAAATGGTTGCCTGTTTTGTCGGATAAATTGGCATTTGGCTACAGTGCCACTAGAGAATCGTAGAACGGTTAATTCTGAATGGTACACAACCATTTGTTTGCCAGAATTCTTTGAAAAAATAAGTAAAAACAGTCAGCGAAACAGGATCATTCTTCACCATGACAATGCGGGCTCTCATATATCGGACTGAACAACTCAATATTTGACCGATCAAAACATCGAATTGATCGAATCGATCGAATTGAATATGGCGGTCATCCGCCATACAGTCCTGACTTAGCACCTAATGATTTATTTCTGTTCCCGCCCGTGAAGAATAAAAGAAGAATACGTGGTTAACAATTTTCGACGCCAGAAGAACCGGTTAATGCGTTCAAAATGCATGTTTTGGAGATACCTCAATCGGAATGAAAATAGTACTATGAAATTTTTTTATAAAAACAATAAAACCATTTTTAATGATAAATATTTGTTTTTATTTATTATTCCGGATACATCAATAGCAACTCTCGTATGTGCACCATAAAATTTCTCTATAAGTTTGGTGCACTGAACAGTGAATTTGATGTTAAATGTTCCATGATAATTTGCCAGACATTTGATGTGCCATAATGATTGCCATGATTATATCTACAATTATATAACAAAAATTCACCCTTTATATGCAACAGCTTTGCGAATCTCCATTTACAGAAATAAGTACAGCTTTGAAAATCTTCCTTGATATTTCATATCTACCAGATTTGAATTTCAGTGAAATAAGTCTGAAAATCCAAAAAGGGAGAAAACCATAGATGGAAATGGTGGTATATGGGGGTTATTGACAAAGTTGTAATCGTTCCTGTAGATATGTGGATTGCATGATAAGAAAAGACATATTTTCTAGACACATCTCTGCTAGGTAAAATTATTTGTGAACTTTCTTAAGATAATGGATTTTCATTACGCAGTTGAATGAATTCAAGTAATGTTGTACTTACATTTTTTGTCAGTCGTTTGACTGGTCTGCTACCCTTCCACCACGTGATAACTGCATCAGGTCTAGAGCCAGAAGTCCGACATTCGACTTCATACCTCTTTTCGGCGGACACGTGCTTTTCCTTGGTGAGGATGCTTACGGTTTGCGGTTTCACTGTAATAAAAAGAATAATAATGGTTATGGTCCTGTTCTTAGTTAGTGCAAGAGATAGTATTCACCCTCCTCGAGGAAAAAGTCGTAAGCTGTCGATTTTTCTTTTCTTTTTTTTATTTTCTCACGACCGTTTTGCCCGTTCGGAAGGGAGATTTTATAGGCGAGGAAATTGTTTGGAAAATATTTGCCTTGCAAATTAATTTCCGTTCGTTTATACAGAGTGTCTCGTTCGCGAATCTTCAACGAGAATTATTAAATTTTAATTAAATAGCTCGAATTGCTAGTTCCAGTTCGAAGAATATGTAAATATAAACGAAAATGTTTTTATAGTTAAGGCTTGTTGGCGCATTCAGGAAAGAATTCAACCTGTATAAGAAAATTGTATTACTTTTTTCGTCAACAAGCGCCAAAGCTAGTAAGTTCCAGTATCAAGTAGAGAACTTAATATTTTCCTTAATTACCAGTTGTAGCTTAGGGAATATACAGTAAGAGAATTGAGTCAATATCAGAAAATTTAGGGGACGGTTCATGAAGCATTGGAAAGTTTTCATGAAGCTGTTGCTCCATTTTGTGTAGTTTAATCTTTAAATCAAATTACCCCGATTTTATCACATATCTTTCTAAGATTTCTATTTGAGTAGTAATTATCGTCAAAGGCGCCTTTGTAGTGTTTTGATTAAGCTAATCAAGTTTTGATCAAAGCTAAAACCTTTTTTAAGCGTCTCTAGTATGTAATGTTCCTTGTTGAACAAATTACAAACAATTAGCCAAACCAAATCACTTTATTTAAAGTCCCAGTCGCGTATTTCGCTAACCGTGTCCTCATCATCAGGGGATTATTCAATCTGAATTAAATGAAGTGAATTGGTCTGTAATTGTAAATCTCTTCGAGTTTAGTGTTCCATAACGAAGGTTCCAATAGAAGAATTGTAGTAAGAAGCGACTATACTCAAATACATTTCCCACTAGCCACAAAATCACTTTTTTATAATCTGTCGATGCATGTTTTGCTAACCACGTTAGCTAGCATCATCTGGAGATTACTCCTGATGGTACTAACATGGTTAATGAAATTTGCGTCGAGAAATTGAAAATAAGTCATTTGGGGTCTAGTGGTAAATCTCGTTGAGATTAGTGGTTCACAGCAAAGGTTTAAATAGAAGAATTAAAAAAAAAGTGAGTTCATTGTCACACACACACACACACACACACACATATATATATATATATATATATATATATATATATATATATATATATATATATATATATATATATATATATATATATATACAGTGTGTCGGATTTAAGATGAAGACACCCCCATATCTCCGCTATTTGAAGGAATACACATTTGAATTTTTGCACAGGTGGATGGGTCACATTTTTTAAGATACTCAACTGAAACCTGAACTTTAAACTCAGCCTACTACGAATTCAAAAACAAGGTCAATTCTCGATATTTTGCTTCGCGTTAGATATATCGAAAAAAGGTTATTAGAAAAAGTTGTTCGGAATATTATTTTAACTCCACATATCGAGTTTCATGATAAAATTCGCATTTTTAATTTCTTCATTATTTTGGTCTATACACAAAATTATTACAAGTTTATTTGTTTAATTTGATAATTAGTGTGCCATGGTGAGTAAATCTTGACACATTGTCAATAGTGTCACGTATTCAAATATTTCAGTAAAATAAATAGCACTTATAAAGGAATAATTATTTTATTATTATTGGAAAACAATTTTTGGTAATTGATCAAATTTGGGAAAAAGTATATAGTACATAACAATTATTTTCATAATACAAAAGATTAACTATCAAATGTGATCTCTCACAACTACTCCTCCATCTATTCGAATACATTTTTCCATACTTTTACGATTCTGTTGTAATAATTTTGTGTATAGACCAAAATAATGACAACATTAAAAACGCGAATTTTGTCATGAGACTTGGTATATGGTGTTAGAATAACATCCTGAACAACTTTTTTAATAACTTATTTCGATATATCTAACGCGAAGCAAAATATCGAGAATTGACCCTGTTTGTGAATTCGTAGTAGGCTTAGTTTAAAGTTCAGATTTCAGTTCAGATATATATATATATATATATATATATATATATATATATATATATATATATATATATATATATATATATATATATACCCCTATTCCTTTTGTGGATCGGACCTTGACGTGGTAAAGGGGTTTGAGTAGGATAATGCAGCTTTGAGCTATGCCGTCTGAGTCTATGCCCCTGGGAGGGTCACCCCTGGCAGACAGGTCAAGACAGAGGCCTCAGACTAACATGATCCAAAATCTACCAACTCGCATTGGACCAGCGTGGCAGATTACGATCCATATCATCAATATGGTATTTCAATATGACAGTACAATTTCACACTTGCAAGAACTGTTAATCGAACACAAGTGTAACACAAAGAAAGGGCGAAGATTTAATTAAACTGGAACCAACAGGGCACGTACTGTACACCCGAGGTACGGATAATGAACGATGTGGGGGAATTCGATTTCTCATCAATCGAAAGCTGAAGGACAGTGTAGAAAAACTTGAAAGTAGATCTGACCGACTAGCCCAATGCGTCATTCAGCTGAATAAAAATTTTGGGCTTCAAATCGTCCAAGCTTATGCACCAACTATAAGCTATAGGGATGAGGATATTGAGGACTTTTATAATGATTGGTACAGGTTTTATAAAAGGAGAAATGTAGGTACAAAATCCTGATGGGTGATTTTAATACCAGAATTGGAACAAAAACTGGTGAAAATGCAATTAGCCCATATGAAATTGGTGAGCGAGACAATAGGGATGACAGATTGGTAGATTTTGCTGAAGGGCAAGAATACTACAATTATATTATGAATTTGTTCTGTAAGAAAAATTGATTACATCATGACCAAGGATAAATCAATATTTTGCAATTGTACTGTCCTTAACAATTTTAATGTGTACCGAATGGTAAGAGCAAAACTTTGGATTAAGTGTCGAAGAAAGCGCGAAAGAATGGTAAACTCAAAGAAGGCCAAAAGTGGATTCTGGAAAATTGCTGGAGATAGGCAGCGATTCTGAGATTTCTTTGTCAAACTTTACTTTTTGCTTTACTGTATTACAAGATCCGGAGGAGATAGAGATAGATCAGTTCAATATGAAGAAATCAACAACAATGTACTTCAAACGGGTGCTTCAATAGCATCAGAAGAAAAATGTCTCAAACAGACAAAAATCTCCAGTGAGAGCATTCATTTAATGAAGAAACGATGGACAATGAGATTTTTTTTTTAATTTAAGTCACGTCAACGCTCAAAGGTGTTATTTAGTGACACATACAAATACGCACACAAACATCCATGCCCACACCAGGATTTGAACCCGGGACCATTGGATTGCCAGGCGGGCGACTAATCCACCAGACCACCGCGGTCGGCGACAATGAGAAATGCAGGGAGTCCTTTTAGCAGGGTCGAGTACGCTGAGCTCTACAAAAGTATAAGAAAACGTATCAGAGAGGACACGCGCCGATTCAACATGTAGCTAATGCAAAAAACCCTGGAAAAAACAAAGAAATTAACAAGGCTAAACAGAAGCTAAGAAACAAATGAACGCAAATTTATGTCTTAAGGCGTGAGGATGGCACAATGTGCACTGCGCGTACGCAAATGTTAGAGGTTATCAGAAAATTTTATTTCCAGTTATATGAAGACTTATCTTCATCCATTCAGAGACAACAATACCTACGGAAGAACAAATGCCAGATATCCTAGTGGACGAAATAACAAATGTTATAGAATCGATGAAAAACGGCAAGCCTCCATGAAAGGACAGTGTAACTGTCGAAATGCTAAAAGCTGGTGGTCGGACGTTACATAAAAAACTGGCAAAATTGTACTCAAAACGGCTCAAATAACAAAAAGTACCTGACTTATGGAAAAATGCAGAAGTGATCCTTTTACATAAAAAAGGAGCACAGGAAGATTTAAAGAACTACCGTCCAATAAGCCTTCTATCAGTAATGTACAAAGTTTTCACTAAAATAATATCTAAAAGAATATTAAGAAAACTGAATGACACACAACCAAGAGAGCAAGCAGGATTCAGAAGTGGATTCACTAAAAAGCATCACATCCAGATTGTAGAGCAGACCATAGAAAGGCACAACGAATACACCATGTCACTGTGCTTGGCTTTTATCGACTACGAAAAAGCATTTGTCTCCATCTCAAAGCAGGCCGTAATGGTTAGCCACTGCCACTGCTACTGCTTAGTCAGGGGGTAGACAAAACATATGTAAACCTACTAGGATCGATATATGATGGAGCTACAGCGACAATTCACCTTGATAATCTTGAAGTGGGAATTAATGAAGAACGAGGTGTGCAGCAGGGTGACGCAATATTGCCTATTCTTTTCTCGGCTTGTCTTGATGAAGTATTCCGTAAACTGGATTGGAAACAGGATTGTGTAAAGATCAATGGTTCAGACTCAAACCGTCTTAGATTTGCAGATCATATCGTTCTCATTTCACAAGAGAGGAGCTGCAAGAGGACCTGCAAGACAGCATGCAAGACCTGCATGCAAGAACTGCAAAGGGCTGACAAACCATTTGGCTTAAATATAAACCCAAAAAGAGTCAGACTATGTTCAATAAATTCGCTGAGGGCAGGATAATTTCAGTTTTAGGAAAGGATTGGGAGATTGCGGATCAAGTTATATATCTTGGGCAGAGGATTTCAATGGAGGGGGATACCACCCAGAAGGTAAAACGGCGTGTTAAATGTGGCTGGCAGGCTCAACATAGTGTTTAAGAGCAGACTCCCACTTTGCATGAAAAGAAAAGTCTTCGATCAGTGCGTCCTACCCGTTATGACATAAGGAAGTAAAACCGGGACACAAACATCGCAGTCAATTCAAAAACTTCGAATTGCACAGAGAGGAATGGAAAGATGTATGCTTGGCATTACAAGACGAGACAGAAAGACATGCGCCTGGATCAGGAAATAACCGAAAATGTGTGACTCTATGAGAAGAGTAAAGCAATTGAAATGGAGATGAGCATACCATATAGTGAGGCGATGGGACGACAGATTGACCAGGGTAATTCTAGAGTGGATACCGCTTGATCGCAAACGTCCGTGAAGAAAACCGAAATCGCTATGGAATGATAACATCGTTAAGTACATAGGACCCGAGTGGCAGAGGAAAGCCCATGACCTTGAAAGTTGGAAACATGCTGAACAGGCCTTCATCCTGCAGTGGAGTACTATTTTGTTGACGTTGTACGATTATATTACAATGAATCACTTGTAAAAATCACTCAGTTGTATGATAAATGATATTTCCGCCAGATTAGTATATTATTTGTAAAATATTAACAAAAAACCTAGCCAAAGCTAACATCAGCAGTGGGATATCTCCAGTGGCGGCTCGTGGGTTTTTAAAGTTGGAGGGCGTAGAAGAAATTAGTGCTACCGAAGAATTTTTTCTTTTTGCTTTTCCCCTCCTCCTTTTTACATTTCGTGCTATTAAAACCCTATACAGGAGGTGAACCAGGAAAATAAATTAAATGAAAGAAACTGAACTGAAATAAAATATGGTGTTTTGCTGAAAAAATGTTGAAAAATTGTTTACTGTGATAAATGCCGGCGGGGCGGCGCCCTAACGCCCTTCATCACGAGCCGCCACTGGATATCTTCTTGTAACGTAAAACAACGAAGAAAGAACCAGAAATTACTGAAAATAGTGATTTTTTAGTTTAAAATAAAAATGGCTGACAGTGAAATTTCTGAAATTAGCTCGAATAACGGTAGTGACAGCGAAACCGAGATAGTGGTACATGACGGTGAGAATTCGATGTACGATAAAATACTGATGATGTGGCTGATGAATACAGCAAAAAAGTAACGCGCACTTCCAGAAACAAATGATGCATACTTTATCAACAATAGTCAACGCCCAGATAGCTCATGCTTCGGTACCAGCAAGTGCGAAGGTTTCGGCTATGCCTGTTCCTGACATTACCAATTCTGCATCGACGCAAATTCGACTATCAAGTATCAAACCGGACGATAGTCAGTTCATTATGGTCGAATGACTGGATGATGTCACAGAGATTTAACAAGAACTGGGAATCTCGGAGACTTTGATAATATTGGAGGCTGGAGACACACTTCGGGGAAGAGTTGTTCGTTTTAATAAACACTGAAAACCTACTGTACGTGGTTGGGATTCATTTTGTCGCGATTTTTAAGTAGCATTCCCTGAGCAAGGTACATCTGCTACTCCATTGCGTGCCTGACTTGCAATAATAAGTTCGAATTTTGACACTTAGAATACGGATATGCCAAACAAATTTTCCTTGGAATTGGAACATTATGCTGGGCCTTGTTGAATACGATATTCAAGGTGTAGAAGTTAAAAAACTGAATTTGTATACAAGCTCCCGAGTGTCAAGCCGACTTGTTAAAGTTTTTAGCTGGTTGTGATGTGCGTAGGATTAGTGACGAAGTGCATGTGCGCAATCCATCTCTAAAATGAAGGCATTATTCGTTTGATGCTTTGAATGACAATACAGTTTATTCGATCTCATACTTTTGTGAGTTAGTCTCACAAAACCTATTGGGCGAAGTATTGTTTTATATATTTTTTTCTTTATTTGGGTTTTTTGCCACGATCTAAAACTCAAAAAATATCTAAAATATCTGTTCTTATGCAAATAAAGAATCACTGGGTAAAAACAAAAAACCAAACGGAGACAAATTTCTCAGTGATTTTTTTTTAATAAATTTACCTAACGAACGAAATTTTAAAAATATAAAAACGTTCTAAAAAAATATACAAACTTTTAACGTTAACGTTTCGGAAAGTGTTCTCCTCCCGTTTTCAAAACGAATCTAAAAATAAATTATATTAATTTCTATAAATTATGAAAAGATAGGAACTAAATATATTTTTTGTGTATGTTAATGATACTTACATTGACAATTAGTTTGTAATGACAGTAACATATTATAAAAATATATATATATATATATATATATATATATATATATATATATATATATATATATATATATATATATATATATATATATATATATATAAAAATATTAAAATATATTAAATATATAAATATATAAATATATATATATATATATAAATATATATATATATATATATATATATATATATATATATATATATATATATATATATATATATATATATATATATATATATATATATATATATATATATATATATATATAGATCGTGGCGAAAAATCCAAATAAAAAAAAATATGAACACGCCACAATCATTCAGACATTGCAGTATTGTTTTAATGGTAACACCCACTATGACTCTTGACGTATATTCTTTCATTTTTCCACATAGATCCATTCCCAGAAAAGAAATTGATAGGTCTAGATGTGTTGAAACGACCAGGAATCAAAATAGAAGTAAGTGGGAACGGCGTAGATATTATGCATGACCAACTTGATATTACCCGCATATTTTTTATACGCACATTGGATGAAAATGATTTAGATTTGTCAGGACTGGACGAGCGAATAAGTGATGCTGTAAAATTAATTCTTAGAAATGCACGAAAACAAACGGCGCCGATTGTAACAGCTGGTACGATAAAAATAATACTGCGGTTGCCCTTCGCCCTTAGGACAACTACGAGAAGGAATTATTAGAAAAACTGAATCTATATACGCAAGGCCAATTGCGCTTGTGATGAAAATAAATGGAAACACAAGATTATGTGTAGATTTTCGGTCCGTTATTAAAAGGATATTACGTAATAACTACCCCCTTACTCGCATTCAAGATCAGATTGACGCACTTGCGAAGGCTGTGTATTTGTGTACCCTTGATATAAAATCAGGATATCATCAATTGAAATATACACATATGTTCAAAAGTTTCAAATATTCAAACAATTCACTTCTTTATTGATACTAAGTATTATAGTAATGTTTTCTTTTACTCGTTTATGTAATCATCATTTTATTACAACTCTTACTGGTAACAAATAAAACTCGAGACCAAATGATCAATGTATGTAAAATTGATTTATTTTTTTGGAAAAATTACAATGTACCAATTGCCTTCAAAAGTAATTTAAAAATAAAAAGAACAACTTTCAATAAAAGTAATAAATAGTAGTTCGTTCATGGCTTTGTATGCATGCCTGTAAGCGATTTGGCATGATGTCGATTAAATTATCAATTTGGGCTTGTGGAATTCTTCCCCATTGTTCATGAGCAGGAGAGGAGGATTGTTTCGTTTCTTGATGCGTGTTCTCAGAATGTCCCTAACATGTTGTTAAATGATATTTATGTCAGGGGAATCTGCTGGCCACCCTAACTTGGTTATACCCTCCTCTTCAAGAAAATTTTGTACTGCTATTGGTCGATGAGGAGGTGCGTTGTCATCCATGAAAATAAATCCATCGCCCACTGCGCCTCGGAACAGACGTACAAGAGAATTTAAGATTCTTCGATCTACACAGCACCAGTAATTCTTCTCTCCAGGATCAGTAGAGGTGTGCATGTACCCTACATAATACCACCCCAAAACATCACACTCCCACCTTCAAATAAAATGCGTGGTTGAGCTATTTCTAGTTGGGCTTGTCGACTTGGAGCTCTCCAAACTAATGTTCTTCGTGAATCAGAAACTAAGCCAATTCTCGTCTCATCGGATAATATCACGTTACTCTAGTTAGATCTATGATCTACCATTTCTCGAGCCTATTGCAATCATACATTTTTTTTTGTTGATGGGTTAGTTTGAGAACACGTAAAGGTCTTTTGGGATCCAAATTTACCGCTGTCAGTCTGTGTTATCGTATGTGTTACAGTATGTGTTATCGTTTCTCATAAAACATTTACCCTTTTAAGCCTAACAAGCTCCCTTGATCTACCACTTGTAGATTCCAGACGATTTCTTTGAGCTATCATTGATATCTGCCGGTCTTGTGCATATCGTTTTCTACCACTTCTGGGGCGATCCTTTACGTCATTTGTCTCTTGGAATTTTTTATGAATTTTCGATACAGCACTATGGGAAACACATACAATTTCCGCGATATCACTTTGATTAAAGCCCTGTTGTAAAAAATCAATTACCCTTGATCTGTTAAAATGAGATATGTTTCAAGGCATTTTAAAACGGATTGATTGAATCTTTATATATAAAAATTGTGAACGTGTCACGTTGTTTGCCCGCGATGAACTCCTAAACTACTGAACCGATTTTAATGAAATTTTGCACACTGTGTGCAGTTTGGTCCAACTTTAGAGATAGGATAGTTATCTCAATTTATAGTCGCAATATTTTCCAGTCCAAACGTTTCATTTATGCTACAATTCATTTCACGTCACACGTGTGTTCAAAATTTACTTACGACATAACCTTGCTTTTTCAATTTTTGATGCATTATGTTTTCATTTAATTTGAATTGTTCTCTGTATCATTTTGTTCTTTATTATTTTTAACTGAAAATAATAACTTTAATATAATTATTAATTTTGATTTCTTCTTTTAATTTTTTTTGAATTGAAAATGTGTAAGTAATACTCAATTTTATTATCATTTTTTTTTATGTAAAGAATAATAATATTTATTTAAAATAAAAATAATGCAATAAAAATTTAGTGTATAATTAAATTTAGTTTTATAAATTTTTTCCATTCTAATTTTTTTTTCAGTATTAATGATGATTTTCATACCACCTTGACTAAAACAGTTTATAAGACCCTACAATAAAATGAAATACGTGTAAGTATTAGTTGCTTGCTTCTTATTTTATTATTCCAATTTTATTTAACCAGTTTGAATTATTATTTTCAGTAAACTGCCACTAAAAAAATCTAAAATCAACAATGCGCGGAGCAGAGAGGCACTACGCAAACGTGTTGAAAGTCTTCAGTCAGCAGAACAGATGACAGCAAGAAACGCAGCTCAAAGAATCAGGACAGCAGAGAGTTCTTGCCAGGTAATCTAATGTCTTTTAAATCAATCGACACTCTTGTTTGAATTTTTAAATTCTCTGGACATGCCCGGAATGCCACCACATAATCTTCGGTTGAAGATTGATTCACATATTATTCTTCTGCGTAATTTGAATCCACCTCGATTATGTAACGGTACACGTTTGGTCATTCAAAAGACCACCGAAAATATTCTTGAAGCAACTATTTTGACTGGAAACTTTAAAGGAGTAGTGGTCCTGTTGCCACGTATTCCAATGATACCATCAGAATCTGCGATACCATTCAAAAGGCTTCAGTTTCCAATTCATTTAGCTTTCGCCATGACCATAAATAAGTCTCAAGGCCAAACAATGCCCATTTGCGGCTTAGACTTGGAAAATCCATGTCTTTCCCATGGGCATGGACGTTGCATGTTCACGTGTGGGAAAACCATCGAAGCTATTTGAGTTAGCAAAAGACAGGTTAACCAAGATGTTGTGCACCGAGCTGAATTAAATTAAAACTGAAAATTTTTATAATTCAAAATGATAAATATGATTATTAAAAATAATGAATAATCTATGCTACCTACCTCATTTATAAAATTAATTGTTATATGTTTTCAACTAAGAACTTTGTAAATTTATTTTTCACGTTGCTCATTTATTACAAAATATACTTGAATATGAAATGAATAAGATATAAAATTCACAATTTTATCTTGATTTGTGCTTAATATCAACTGTACGAAATTTTGATCAGTCACTTCCAAATTATGACTAAAGGTTCAAATCTCAATCCTGTGGGTTTTTACAGTGGCTGCAATGTTTTCGCCTTTATTTGTAAATAATAATTTGACTGTATTGAATAGTTTAACTTAGCCACCGTAACGCATAACCATTTGACTTTAGTAATAATTGTTTAGTAGGAAGATTCTGATATCTGAACAGTGAACACATATTACAAAAATGTTATTTTATTGCGATTTTTTAATATTCCTATTTCCTATATATTTACTCTTAGTTTGACTTACTTTGAATACATATAAATGTATCAATGTAGTTCATATTACTAACAGTAACTAGTAGGTATTATTATTATTATTATTCACGTATGGGCCCTGGTGGACCACGCGAAGTACAGTTAGAGGCGTTTGTTGTTGTTAGCCTTCCTTTGCGCCCATACTAATTTAATTCTTTCTCTATGGCGCTTATTTCCTTTTGTCAGACTGCCAGACCAAGTTGTTCCAGTCTTCCTACTTTTTTCTCTCTGGCCAACCTTCCAAACGTTAACCTTGTGTCTGAAACAGCCTCTATCCTGAATTTCACTTTGTGTAATATTTGCTGATCTTAGGTCCTCTTTAATTGCAGCAATCCATTTAATTATTTCTACTTTAGCTCTACTCCTATTTTCATAAAATTCGACTATCTGGCTAGTTAGCCTACTTGGATTCATCCGTTTTATGTGTCCGTAAAACTTAAGTCTTCTTTTAATCTACTTCTTTAAATCTACTAAAAACGGAGTTTTCAAAACCTCATTCCCAAAGGGGTGAAGTGGTGGGAGGTATAGGGGTGTAAAAGATTAAAACACTTTCTTTTTTGACTAAATGCCCAATAGGCTTGAAACTTGGCAGAAATATTCCTTATACTTCACTTAGGACGGGTTATACGAAAATCTGATCCCAAGAGGGGTTGCGGGAGCGTCTAATGTACAAATAAACCCGTTTTTAACTGTCACTTCTACAAACTTGAAACATGGCAGAAATATTCTTTATACTTCACAGATATTCATTAAAGACGGTTTATATGAAAATCCGATCCCAGACGCGGCGGCGGGGAGTAAAATATACAAATAAACCCGTTTTCTAAGCATAAGTTCTATAGACTTGAAACTTTGCAAGGATTCTCCTTATATTTCAAGAAAATTGATCAAGAATAGTTAATGCAAAATTTAATTGGAATGAATATAAAATATGAGTCGAATATAATACCGAAAATCCCGTAGACTTATACCGTTATTTTTTACTGTGTAAAAAAAAAAGGTTAGTGATCATGATATGTTGTTTTCGATATATTAATGTTTAATAATTAAATATTTTTTAATTAATTTTTAATAATTTCTTTGGCTTTTAATTAATTTATTTTTGCAGAATATTATAATTAAACTGAAATTTGAATAAAAATTGTATGATCGATATATGTGACAATTATTTTAAATTCAGCTGTCAAAATAATTTTTTCAACGTCCTGCGTTTTTTAATAATATGACTAATTCAATTTATGCATTATTTATTGATATATTTGGTTAAATTACGCCTAAACGGATGGAAAGATGCTAATGAAATTTGGCATAGGAGTCGATTATATCGTGGAATCGGACACAGGATACTTTTTATAATGATATGAAACTCCGGGGAGAGTTTATATCAATATGTATGAATAGGACATATTTTTGACTTTTTTATACAATTTTTTTATCGTTAGATTTTTGTTTTAAGCTAACAGTAATTCATTTCAAAGCTGATACTGATAATTTAAGTAGTATATATAATGACATAATTCAATGATAAATTTACGTCTTATTTTTTTTCATCTAATATCAATAGAAGTGAAAAACCCAAAACTGTTAGCTTAAAACAAAATTATAAAATATGTCAGAGTCAAAAAATAAGTCAATTAAAAACTAAATAAAAGTAGCATCTTTAAAAAATCTCAACTAATAATTTATAATTAATACTATAATCTAAATATAGTATATTAAGATATTATAAAAAGTATGTGTCAAAATATACATTTAATAATATAATTGTAGTTGTTCTAATGATAGTTTAATAAAAAAAAAGCGAAGCGTTAACAAAACAAAAAAATTATAGTTATTATTACAATTGAACAAAACCTCAAGAAAAAACAAAAAATAATTTTAAACCCTCATATATATTATATAAAAATTGTATCATATAATGATAGTTTTAATGTTCCAGGCCATACCAAGTAGTCGGTAGTTATACCTTCCCAACCACTGGTTCCCAACCACTGGTCTCCGCCAGTAACCTGAGCATTCCGTTACTTGCTTGACCGAGAGCGAGCCCCACCCATCCCTTACATTGGAGGCCACATGTTTCATCTGTTAGTGGTTAGACTCATCAGGTGTATAACTCGCGACTACTGTTGTCTCATTGGATGCAGTCCAAAGAAATCATAAAACTCCGGATGGCATATAAACCATCCGACGAGAAGTCGGCGAAAGTATGAGTTGTATTACAAGCCTTCAGACCCACAGCTTTGCTATTCTTTCACATATTGTTATTTTATCCTCCAGTCCTTAATCCCTTTCTCTTTCAGATGTTCCATAGCATCGCCTTGACTTAGGCAGATGTGATCTAGCAAAGGGTACCACGCTACAATTTTGTTTTGACGCGATATTTTTTTCATGATATTTGTGACTGAAAGTTTTATAATAGATAAATACACGCTAAAGGAATACAGTGAAATTATAATTTATAATAGAAAAAATCATTTATTGAAGCTCAACGTAAATTTAGGTGAAATTTGATTGTGAATTTAGTCGTTCGGTCCCTCATAAAACTACAATTTATCATTTATTCAAGCAATTTGGGGATAGGCCCCGCATCAAAAGTCCAAGAACAGTGTTGAGCGCTGAAAGTGTTGCACGTATGAAGTAAGATGTGTAGGAGCTTCCAAAAACGTTTGAAATATAATGCACAATTGTTAATTTCTCCACGTTGTTTACACCGAATTTTGTTCCTTATAGACAGTAATAAGCGATTAGAATAAGGTAATTCCATCAAACATCCTGATTTGATGGTTTCGGATTATTTTTATAGGGATTTTTGAAGCAGTTGATTGGTACAATTGCTGTTACATAAATGAGCTTTAAATTCCACCACAACTCAAGCGCATCATCAAGTGTTGAAATTGCATTAACACCAGATATGCTATTAAAATATATCGAAAATGTGTTAAAAAGGGCACAAAGTTGAATTGCTCAAAAATTAATGGACATAAAATTTAAAGACAAAATAAACATATAGAAAAAAATATTGTATCTTGTTTCTTTTAAATGTTTTAAATAATTAAAATGGTAGAGTGATACTTTCCCCACTTGTTATGTCAAGGCACAATTTATGATAAAAGCACATAAAAAACGAAATAGTACAAAATTTATTAAGGTAAATCATTTCTTACTTTAAACATTTGGCAATAAATAATGTGCATTTTCACAAGGAAGAAAAAAATCAACTTACTTTGAATTTACCTTTATCTTTCAACGTAATTTTGTTTGATAAATTTTATTTTTCTCCTTTAACGTACACCCCTAATAAATATGATTTATTATCGTTTTCCATTGGTTAAGGATAATTAATTTTATATGAAACTAAACCAATAAATTATAGCAAACGAGCTAATAAACCATCCATTCTTCCTTTATTTTTCTTTATTTTTATTATTTAACCTCATTTATTTTCTAACAATAACAACTTTTTCTACTGTTGATAACCTATGTGATTAGATCAATGAACATATTAGAAGATTCCATTTTCTTTGTTTAATATTTATATCTTTATTGTATTTGATAATATCAATTTTATCAATCATTACTAATCAAAAAAAATGGATAAGTATTATTGTATGGAAATATTATTTAAAAAAATTATAAATTATAGAAACCCTCCTTCAACTTATAATAAATTATAGAAATTTTCCTCCTTGTTTATCTTTTTGGTTTATAGATTTCTGTAGTTTTTATCAGTTGATTTTTTTTTAATTTCAGGCATTTTTTAGGCTTTTCACTTCTTGGTATAGCCTGAAGCATTAAAACTATCATTATATGATACAAATTTTAATATTATGTGCTAGGTTATGTTTTTACTAGACTAGAGAAGTTATTTTTTTGTTTAAATCTGATATTCGCTATTCTTGGTTTCAAACATTTCGATAATTGATTGAGACAATATTTTTTAAAATATTCGAAACATAGCGGTGTGGAAATAGATATTAGTAACAGGAATATCTACAATTAACAATTCGCTGAATACCAGATATTGATAGCCTAACAGAACGATTTCCAAGTTGGAAGGAGGAGTGAAAAATTTAACATAAATGTAATTTTCATAATATAACTTATGTATACATATATATATATATATATATATATATATATATATATATATATATATATATATATATATATATATATATATATATATATATATAATATCATCATCATGAGCCCATGTCAATCCACTGCAAGATGAAGGCCTCTTCAGCATGCTTCCAACTTACACGGTCCTGGACTTTCCTCTGCCACTCTGGCCCAATAAACTTAACAATGTCATCAATCCATCGTGCTTTCGGTCTTCTTCGCAGACGTTTGCGATCAAGCGGTATCCACTCCAGCATTGCCTTGGTCCATATGTCATCCCATCGCCTCGCTATATGGCCTGCCCAACTTCATTTCAATTGCTTTACTCTTCCAATGATGTCACAAATTTTTGTTTGTTCCCTGATCCATGCGCAGGACTTTCTGTCTCGTCTTGTAATGCCAAGCATACATCTTTCCATTCCCCTCTGTGCTACCCGAAGTTTTTGAATTGATTGCCATGTGAGTGTCCAGGTTTCACTTCCGTATGTCATAACGCGCTGATCGAAGACTTTTCTTTTCAGGCAAAGTGGGAGTCTGCTCTTAAACACAATGTTGAGCCTGCCAAATACCTGCCAGCCACATTTAACACGCCGTTCCACCTCCCGGGCGGTATTGCCCTCTATTGAAATCCTCTGCCCAAGATATATAAAGCTGCCGTACACCTCGTTCTACATTAATTCCCACTTCAAGATCATCAAGGTGAATTGTGGTTGTAGCTTCATCATATATCGATCCTAATAGATTTACATATGCTTTATCTACCCCTTGGCTAAGCTGTGCATCGATTATTGCATGCTTTGATATGGAATCAAATTATGTTATGTCTTTCTATGGCCTGCTGTACAACCTGGATGTGATCCATTGGACTGCGTCTACTTCTGAATCCTGCTTGTACTCTTGGTTGTGCGTCATTCAGTTTTTTAATATTCTTTTAGAAATTATTTTAGTGAAAACTTTGTATATTACTGATAGGAGGCTTATTGGACAGTAGTTCTTTAAATCTTCCTGTGCTCCCTTTTTATGTAAAATAATCACTTCTGCATTTTTCCATAAGTCAGGTACTTTTTGTTCTTTGAGGCATTTTGAGTATAATTTTGCCAGTGTTTTATGTAAGGTCTAACCATCAGCGTTTAGCATTTCGACAGTAACACTGTTCTTTCCTAGAGTCTTGCGGTTTTTCATCGATTCTATAGCATTTGTTACTTCCTCCACTAGAATATCTGGTATTTGTTTTTCCGTGGGTGTTGTTGTCTTTGATTGGTTCTGATCTTCATATAACTGGGAATACAATTTTCTGACAGTCTCTAACATTCGCGTACGTGCCCTGCATACTATACCATCCTCACGCCTTAAGGCATATATTTGCGTTCTTTTATTTCTCAGCTTCTGTTTAGCCTTGTCAATTCCTTTGTTTTCTTCTAGGGTTTTTTACACTAGCTACATATTGAATCGGCGCGTGTCCCCTCTGAAATGTTTTCCTATAGTTTTGCAGAGCTCAGTGCATTTGCACCTGCCACCTTTGCAGTTGAAATGCCACCTGCATTTCTCATTGCCCGCCGTTTCTTCATTAAATCAATGGTCTTACTGGAGATTTTTGGCTGTTTGAGAAATTTTTCTTCTGGTGCTATTGAAGCGCCATTTTTTGGCGATTTCTTTATATTGAACCGATAGTTCCACTTCCTCCGGATTTTGTAACACAGCAAACCGGTTTGACAAAGCAATCTCCAAATCGCTTCCTCTCTCCAGCAGTTTCCCAGAATTCACTTTGCGCTTCTTTAGTCTTACCATTCTTTCGCGTTTTCTTCGACAGTTAATCCTAACTTTTGCTCGTATCATTCGGAAGTCACTTCCAACATTAAAATTGTTAAGGACAGTTCAATTGGTAAATATTGTTTTATCGTTGGTCATGATGTAGTCAATTTCACTTGTTAGCCCAGATAGACCTTTCCATGTCAATTTTCTGTTGATATTTTTTTTTATAGAACGAATTCATAATATATAGCTCTTGTCCTTCAGCAAAATCAACCAATTTGTCACCTCTATTGTCTCGCTCACCAGTTCCATAGGGGCCAGTTGCATTTTCGTCAGTTCTTCTTGTTCCAATTCTGGCATTAACATCACCCAGATTCAATCACCAATTCTGGAATTAAAATCAGGGTTTTGTACCTACATTTTTCCTTGTATAAAAGCCTTGTATAAAAAAATCCTCAATTTCCTCATCCCTATGGCTCATAGTTGGTGCATAAGCTTGGACGATTTGAAGCCTAAACTTTTAATTCAGCTGAACGACGCATTGGGCTAGTCGGTCAGATGTACTTTCATATTTTACTACAATGTCCTTCAGTTTTCTATTGATGAGGAATCCAATTCCGCCACATCGGCCGTTTTCCGTACCTCGTGTGTAAAGTACGTGTCCAGTTGGTTCCAGTTTGATTAACTCTTCGCCCTTTCTTCGTGTTTTACAGAGCCGAATAATATCCCAATGTATGTTGTCAAGTTCGACTAACAGTTCTTGCAATCGGGCCTCCCTTTTCATAGTCCGTATATTTAACGTTGTAATGTTAAAAGTCCAAAGAGACGTGTAGTAAGATAATGTTTTGAAACCACTGTCCTAAGATAAAGATAAAATCTAACATACGATTAGGCTGAATATGAAAAAGCGAAAACTAATATGGAAGAGATTTGACAATTATCGGAGAATAAACAGTGAATGTTATACTTAAACATGAAGATAATGATGAACAAGAATGAAAATGGTGACAAAGAAATGTAAGAGACGAAAAATAAATTAGACAAAGAATGAGACTTGTTTGCACAAGTAGTTTGTTTTTTTTTTCGATCTTGACAGTTTGTGGTAAGTAAATCAGAAATATTATATTTTCTAAAGTATTTTTATTGAAAACTTTGACTTTTATTTTTTAACATTTATTTATCGGTTTCTATTTTGCTCAAAATAAACACGCGTTCTCGTACTCGTTGTGCGTCTGAAGTAGAAGCGTTGTATAAGGCAGCTGATATTTTCCACGACAAAGAGAGTGAAAGCGAGAGCGAATCGGTTTTTGAAGAGCATCACACCTCTTTTAAAGGTCGCTGGAAGAAAGTTTTAATCTATTAATTTCGCTAAGATATAATAGTTTGAATAGAACACCTCATTTTAAGACTTTTTTTTTAATTTTTGCTGATTTTTTCAATGATATTAGAAATACTATTATTTTTTGGAACATTCTATAGATATAGTCTTTTTTTATGCTGATTGAGGTGTAAATGAAAAAAAATGTATTAAATTGAATTATTTAAACAAAAGATTTTAATAATCAAATACATATTACAGACACATGTGCTCCTGAATCGGGAAGTACGGAAGTGCTTCTCTTGAGAGTTAACTAAGAACATTAAATTGGTATAAAACTTATTTCCTTTTTTATGCACTACGATGAAAGAAATTCCAGCCCCTGTACTATCCTTTTTTTCTCGATGATTTCTATTGTACCACCTTCGCGATTTCGAGTTTTTCCTCGTGGAAAAGAACTTATTCTTGAGGAGGATTACGAGCAAGAATCTCCTTCCCGAAGATTTAGTGCCTAATAGAATCACACGTTATTTGTAATCTGCCTTTTCGGATTACCGTTATTAAGGCTATTATTCTGCGACCGGTTCCCTTTCTCGGTCCTTCCCCGTCCAAATAGATTGTTCATTAAGATAACGGATGGCATAGAAGAAAAGATCCCCACTCGAAATAACCTCTTTATTTTATAATAAATCCGGTGGATTCGACTCGGCAAACTGGGAAGTTGAGAAAAGGTCACCATTTGGTCGTAGCATGTTTATAAGGCATTTTCCGAAATGTACGGTAAATTTTCGGTATTATCTTCTTACAGTGACATTTATCTACAGTTTATATGACCAAGAAATTCTATACAGGATGTCAATAACACTCAGATAGGTTCAAAATAACAATTATAAATGAATTGTTTGATCTTTAGGGAGCCCTTCTAGTGTACGAGATGTGAAAATAAAGTAAGGGAACTGGTAACGTGGCATTCGATCTGGCAATACTGTTGACTTCTCCTTTAGAGGCGATGCAGGTTATCTGGTGCCTCTTCAGAACGAGTTTGAACTCCTCAGAGTCACTTTGTGGTCCGTATCGATCATTTTCACGAACCTGATTTTTCTAGTGTATTCTCAAATTGAGTGAACACAATTTCGAGCAATAGTGCTTCACTGATGATTCACTCACGCATGCATCGTCCTCCAGAGATCCAAATTGGAGAGTTGGAACATTTTGTCCCGCACGTGATCCATCATGAATGTTAAGGCGGTGTAGTTGAAAGTCAAGGAAGGTATACATTCTGCTTGATTGTGACATAGCAACCAGATCATATCTAGTTACACAGAGAGTCTGTGAAGACCGGGCCAGTCCAACTGCTGATATTCACCAGAAGGTCGTAACTTATATGTTCGACAACCTTTTTTTTTTGGTGGCCAGACGTTGTAGCTTATGGAAACAGGATTAGGATTGAAATGATAGCAGAGAGGGGTTAATTCCTACACGAGGGGTATAGGAGGAATTAAGGGCTTGCAAGGGCAGGGTCGCCGATTCCCTGAAGAGGTCTGTCTTTCACCGGGATCCTATAAGAGGACCTTCTGTTATCTGCATTAAATGAGGATTATTTTGATGACGAAAAAATAAATTTTGGATGATTAAGCAATATTTTGTGTTTTATTGAACAATTTCTGGTACTGAATTGAATACTCTGGTACTAGATGCATTCTTCATTGTCCATCGTTTTTTTCATTAAATTAACGATCTCATTGGGTATATTTGACTGTTTGATACATTTATCTTTTGGTGCTATTGAAGCATTCGTTTCAAGCACATTGTTGTCAATTTCTTCATATTGGCCCGATATTTCCATCTTCTCTGGATCTTGCAACGCAGCAAAGCGATTCGACAGAGCAATCTCAAAATCGCTGCCCCCCTCCAGTAGCTTCCCAGAATCCACCTTGCCGCTCTTTGATCTTATCATTCTTTCGCGTTCTTTTCGGCAGATTATCTTAATCTTTGCTCGTATCATTCGGTTGTCACTCCCAACATTAAAATGGTTAAGGACACTACAATTGCAAAATATTGTTTTATCGTTGGATATGATGTAATTTCACTTGTGAGTCCAGATAGACTTTTCTATATCCATTTTCTGCTGTTCTTTTTCTTATAAATTGAATTCATAATATTGAGTTCTTGTCCTTCAGTAAAAAGCAACTATTCTGTCATCTCTATTGTCCCTCTCACCATTTCTATGTGGGTCAATTGCATTTTCACCAGTTCTTGCTTTTCCAATTCTGGCATTAAAGCCACTCATTAGGATTTTGTATCTACACTTCTCATTGTCTACAAGTTGGGCCACATCATCATAAAATTCCTCAATTTCCTCACCCTTACAACTTATAGTTGGTGCATAAGCTTGGATGATTTGAAACTTAAACTTTTCATTCAGCTGAATGACGCATTGGGCTAGTCGGTCAGATATGCTTTCAAATTAAGAATGCAAGTAGTTTTTTTGGCATGGTCGAGCATGTTGAGCTTTGCAAAATTATAAGAAAATGTATTCGAAAGAAAACTTTGAAAGAAAACAGAGGAATTAACAAAGCTAAACAGAAGCTGAGAGAGAAAAGGGCGCAAATTTTTGCCTTAATGTATGAGGATGGTATGGTGTGCAGGGAGTCCAAAGATCTGTGGTCCAAATTGTGAACGTCGACTAAAGGAAATTTCTGGGTCGTCAGAAACATTTTCACGTACCACATCAATATGCTCTTACGAATGACCAGTACGATATATTGCTCTTCTTTTACCTTCCACCAAACCATTTTCTTGAACAATTCGATTGATAATTCTTTCAGTTGGATGATAGTACAAACCGTAAACATCACGTAATTTTCTAAAAACATTTTTTACTGAACGTCCATTTTCATAAAATAATTCAACAATTTTAACACGTTGTTGTATTGTGTTCGACTTAATTTTTATACACTTCTGAAATGAGACTAAACCTAGGCAAATTCACAACGCCATTTCTGTTCTATTCAAGAATTTAAAATATGCTCAACTTGAAAGACCCGTTTTTTTCATACGTTTACACGACTTCAAACAAAAATTAGAATAAAAAGGCTCACGCGCAGAAAAGCGAGTCATCTTATTCAATTGGTAAAACAAATTGATAAAAATGCGGCGCGATCACAAGAGCCGCTGTTGATTTTCGTTTTCCTTTATGGACCGGGTTGGATCCTTAATTGAAATTAACTACGAATCGGTACACACTGTCGGTTTGGATCTTATTCGGGCACCGTAGTTCTCGATGGGAAACTGGTTTCGACGAGGTTTATTTTACATTTGCATTTATCCTAATCCTTGGACCATTTCGAATGGAATCCATTATTTAACGGAAAATACGACGGAAAAAAAATCTATGCTTTCATTACGTCATAATTAATGGGTTTAAATTGAGATAAAAAGTGTTCAAAGCGTTCTACATTGAATTGCATGATTTGAATGGCACGCCATTTGTTTCCTGCTAAATTATCTGAAGGTTTTATTTGACACCTGCCAAAAGACAACACCCTTACAAAGTATACTAAGCAATAAAGCGCTCTATGTCGGATATGATTCTCCAAGTTCACATAATTTTTCTGTCCAGATTGGTTTCAAATGAGAACGTTGTACAAAGTAATATCCTCTTATAGTGCGGTTCAAGATATATCGTTGACCGAATGAGTAAAAAGACCGAATGCGATAAAGTGTTAACATTCAATGTACTAACGAAACCCGGCAGAGTTACAAAAAACGTAAACAGGACCGGGCCTAATAAAATAACAGGTAAAAAAGATCAAATTTATTTTATATCTGGTGTAGTAGTTTCGAAATATTTTACTTTAGTTCGCATTATTTTCTTAAACAGTGCAGTTCTATAATTTCGATCGTATTTTTATTATTCCAAATGGGCTAAAAATGTGGCGTTTTTGGCAAGATAATGATCATAGTGCCTCCGGTAGTGCTAATTTTAAAATAAGACGATTATCCGATGCTAAACAAATTGTTAAAATAGTGTCTGTTTCTTTTTTAAATAGGGGGTTTAATGTAAATGCAGCCGCAGCAGAAATGTCTTCATTAACGAAAACGCTGTTGTCTGCAATTAAAGATATTGTGATGAAGCCAATTAAAGCAAAAAAAGTTCGTATTGATTCTGGTAAAAGCAAATGTGTTGACGAAAGCGACAAAGACTTAATTCGAAGCAAAATTTATGCTATGTATGAAGAGTAAACTGTGCCTGCATTGCATTCATTGTAACAGCGACTAAGGAAAGATGAAACCAACATTCTTTGCAGCAGAACTAGCCTCCAGAGAATATTATCTCTAATGGGTTTTCCATATCGGACCATTAACAAAAGACAAATATTAATGGAATCACGATGATTGCGACGATGGCGGTTTGACTACTTAAACTCTATAACAAAAATACAGATTAGAAAATCGTCCCATTATCTACCTTGGTGAAACATGACTCGATACACATGAGACCCAGCCAGCAAAAGGATGGATCAAGAAAATGCTAAACCAAAGCCATAGTAAACAAGGGAAAAGTAATTACAATTTTACATGCTGGTTCCGAGGATGGGTGGATTCCAAATTATTTACGATTGTCCTCCAAAAATATTAAACATTCATCTTTGGACTACCATGACGATACCATAGGAGAACTTTTTCAAAATTGGTTTATAAATAGCCTTTTGCATAATGTAACTAAATAGAACGAAATAGAATAACCAAATAGAACTAAATTGAAAATTGAGAACTATATGTTAAAAACGATATATACTTCGAAAATACATATAACAAATGTGATCTCCTAGAAATATTAAAAACATTTAATATTAAAAAGAAATATGGATGTGATACCATTGCTGCCGATATGGGACATACGGTTCTACGCGTTCCCCCATATTACTGTATATGTATATAGAGCAGATGTAGCATCAGGTAAAGTCCAATGTTAGAGCAAAAAACATGTATCCGACTCTAAGTGCAAGTGCTGCAACATTAACTAGGAAGGTTGTAGATAGTTTTCCCAAAGGAACTTGGATAAATTCGATTAACCATGTTATTAAAATAGAATAGATTCCTATGTATCATTTACTAATAATATAGAACCACTTACTATTAATGTAGATCAAAATGACAGTGAGAGTGAAACCGAATTAAATCTACAATTAAATTTAAGTTATAATTTTTATTGTACTAATAGATAAATTTATTTATTTAGTAATTTTTATTGTACTAATAAATTCAAAATACACAAACCAATAAACAATGTTTTGGGTCAAACATAATAATAATAATAATAATAATAATTTTAAAGAAGAACAAAAACGATGTATAAGAGCAAGTATGGGCTGCAAGGAAGAGTTGACGATCGATGTTGCAGTTCTTGGGCAAGCGCGAAAAGGAAATCGCAACTTAAATATCTGCATCATCGACTACAAGAAAGCTTTCGATAGTGTCCCTCACGATTGGTTGGTTGAGGTTCTGAATTTTTATAAAATTAGCCCCCAAATTATTAATTCTTTAAATTGCCTGATGGGGAAGTGGAAAACGTATATTTTTGTCGAGCAACAATGCATTGCTTCTACAAATATCGAGAAAGGAATTTTTCAGGGAGATTCCCAATTTCTCCAATTTGGTTCTGTTTAGCCTTCAACCCTTTGTTCACACTACTAAACAACAGAAATATTGGATATAAACTTAACATGAGAAATCCAAGAAAGCTTTCTCATCTACTATATATGGGTGACCTTAAATTATATGGAGAAACTAGAGAAAAATTAAAGTCCTTGATAAAAACGGTCGAAACATATAGTAGGGATGTCAGAATGTGTATTCGGACTGAACAAATGTTCTACCATTAGTATACAAAAGGGAAAAGTTCAGTGTCAACATGTTGTATGCTACATTCTGTAACATACAACAACTGGCATCAGAAGAAACCTACAAATATTTTGGAATACCCCAAAAGCATAAACTTGATCATAACCAGTTAAAGAAGGACTTTTCCACTCTATACCAAAATAGACTTACAATACTTTTAAACACCAAACTGAAGAGCGGAAACCTCATTAGAGCGATCAACGGTTGGGCAGTGCCAACTTTGACATGTTCTTTTGGTATTGTTAAATGGTCAGAAACTGACCTTGATGAACTTGATAGGTTGACACGCGGAACATTAACAAAGTTCTGATGCCTGCATCCAAACTGATCTATGAAGAGACTATACATCCCAAAAAAGTTGGGGGGTAGAGGCCTTGCGAAGGAAAAAAATCTCTATCTCAATCAAGAAAATAGGATGAGAAAACACTTCATTGATTCAAACAGTACTCGAATGAAATTGGTTGCAAATAAGGACCAGGGTTTCACCCCACTAAACCTAAATAACCAAAACGGTATTGATAGCAGAATAACACTCACAGATTGCGTTCGAGAATAGAAAGGACAAACATTACATGGAAGTCACTCGAGAATGACACCATTGACGAACAATAGTCTCTAAAGTGGCTAACCGATGAACTCTTGTACCCAGAAACAGAAGGTTTCGCGATATCTATTCAAGATAGGGTAACAAGAACAAAGAACCATGAAAAGCACATACTGCATTTGGACGTAATCGATAAGTGCAGGAAATGCGGTACTCTGGGGGAAACAATTGAGCACCTTATTGGCGGTTGCCCAACCCTTACTCCTAATGCTTACATAGGACGGTATAATCAGCTGGCAAAAATTATACATCAGCAAATTGCAAAAAAATACTCGCTATTAGAAAGCTCACCTCCTCCATATTATAAATACTCGTCTTCTTCTGTACTTGAGTCATCCGATACCATTCTTTACCGGGACAAACCAATTACTACTGATCGAACGATTGATTATGACAGGCCAGATATTGTTCTAATCAACAAAAAGGAGACAAGGGCTTTTATAATTGACATCGCAGTGCCGCTCTCTCACAACATTAGAAAAACTGAGATGGAAAAATCCACAAAGTATGAAAACTAGCATACGACTTAAAGAACCAGTGGAAACTGAGTAGGGTAGATGTAGTGCCCTTTGTTATATCCGCCAAGGACCTGATAAGTAAGAGATTTTCAAAGAACCTCGAGAGCCTGGGTATCTCGAAATCGATTGTCTTAGTGAGACAAAGTGCCGTGTTCGTAAAATACTATGTTAGGTAGGAGCTGAATTGCCTTTTCATCTTATCATTGGAACATCGACCAGCATAAGCTGAGTCTACATTAAGGATGAGCAGAATACTAATAATAATTTAACAATATTTTATTTTTTCAAAAATTATTTTGAAGTTAAACCACTCCGACTCTGGCGCGTTTGAAGAAATTAGGAATAGTTTTATTGAAATTTATTGGGGCAATTAACATTTTGCTGAAAGGCAACGAAATATCTTGAACCGGATCTATACTACAATACACTTATTCTAACGTTTTTTCCACTCTACTAAACAATTTTTATACTGGACTTCTGATATTTCCTTCAAAGAGAAGATAGAAGCCATTCATTCCTTCAGATAGAAGCCATTCTCTTGAATGGCTTCTATGGATTTAAAACGTCGTCTACGAAGTGGTTTCTTCAATCGAAAAAACATGATTAAGTTACATGGTGTCATATCTGGTTGATATGGCGCTTGTTTGCTTAATTTGTATTGAAAATTTTTCGTTTAATTATTAGTGTCCGTTGTAATCAAAAATTGTTTTGCAACAAATCTGGACATTTTGCAGTGACGTTTACTAGCGATTACGCAGTACACGATTATTGATTTTATTTTCACTGATTGACGTGGAAGGTTTTTCTGAATGAGGTTTGGTCATCTTCGACTGACTCTTTACCAACATTAAAGTCCTTGTACCAAACATAATTTTTTTTTACATAGCTTCATTGCCTTGATATTTCCTCAACATTTTAATTGAATCCCCTTAAAGTACTAAGAAAAAAGTGTACATAGAGAAAACGAATATACACTAATGAAGTAAAGGATAAAAGCGGAAAAATATCTAGTAAGAAGATATATTCTAAATAGCAGAACAATTTTACACTGAACTATATAAAAAATACACACAAAAGATCAAGATGCCGATTGAAAAGATCTTACTGAAATTTCCATAGATGAAAGTAAGAAGTTGTTTCTGAAATGAAAAACAATAAATCTCTATGCCAGAATGCAAGAACGATTGAAGAAATTGAGGTAGAAGAAGGAAAACTCGGGTATTTAAGTTGACGAATTTTTCTTGGTATGCAATTTTACTTCTATTTCATACAAAAATATATATACCACAAATATTGGAAACTACAGAACTATTATCTTATTATTACATGTATACAAGCTCTTCACTAAGATTATTATAAACAGACCAAGTTGCAAATTAGATCTGTACCAATCAAGAGAACATGAAGGTTATATATATATATATATATATATATATATATATATATATATATATATATATATATATATATATATATATATATATATATATATATATATATATATAAATATTAAGAGTAAATGTATGCCCGAGGGGAATAAAATTGTCGATAATTGGGGTATATGGCCCGAATGAGGACGCGAGAGTTGAAGAAAAGGAAAATTTCTATAAACAACTGGAGGACGTAATATCAAATATAGGACCCTCTAGAGAGATCTTAATACTCGGAGACATAAATGCCAGAACGGGAAAGAAAACACAGAATTTAGTGGTTGGACCTCATGGAGAAGAGACACTGAATGATAATGGGGTAAGATTGATTGAACTATGTCAGCATCAATCATTGACAATAACGAATGGCTTTTATGTACATAAAAATATCCACAAATATACTTGGATCCAAAGGACCAGAAACCTAAAGTCGATAATTGACTATCTAATTATCAAGCAAAAATCAAGTATTAAAATACATGACGTCCGGGTATGCAGAGGAGCTGAATGCGGAAGTGATCACTATCTCCTAAAAGGAAAAATAATTTTACCAATATATAAGCAAACCAAAGGAAACAGCCATCGACAACCTAAAAATGAAAATCTGGAAAGCAATACAGATCCTCGATACAATCTATCAAGCCTGGAAAATGAAAGTACGAGAACCTTATATAAGAATAGACTAGATGGAAGATTAATAAAGGTTCCCGAGAATAGTTCAACTGAATCTCTACTTAAAAATGTAACAGAAGGAATACACCAAGCAGCCAAAGAATCCCTAGGAATTAAACAAACATATCCCAAAGCTAGGAAGTACTGGTGGAACGATCAACTACAATAAATGAAGAACAAAAAACAAAAGCTCCATGAAAAATGGATGAGTTCAAAGAGGCAAGAAGACAGACAGAAATACAAAGAAGCTACATCGATATTCAAACAGGCTGTGGTTCAAGCAAAGAATCAAATTTGGGAAAACAAATGCCAAGAATTAGATGGATATATAGGTGGGCGTAAATCTAGTGAATCATGGAGATTTATAAAGAATCTAAGGTCACAAACGAGAAATGAAATAAATATAAACCCAATTACAGCCCAACAATGGGAGGAGCACTATAAATCACTTCTGACAGAGCAAAGAACAGAATATATGAACAAGTCTCCCAAGAAAATCCGAATTGTTGGAGAACCCATAGCTCTTGATCTGGACAGGACAAAGAAAGCCATATACTTATTAAAAAATGGTCGGGCCGCAGGCCCGGAAGGTATCCCTGCAGAACTAATAAAAAATGGAACGGAACAACTTTTTAAGATCCTGACAGAAATTTTCAACCGATGTTTAAATGGGGAACCAGTTCCACAATGCTGGAAAGAAGGCTGGTTTACATCTATACATAAAAAGGGCAACAAAAAGAACTGCAACAACTATCGAGATATAACGGTGACGAGTACATTAAGTCGACTTTATGGAAAAATATTAAAGGATCTCATATGTGAAGAATATAATCCCTACGAATCTGAAGAACAAAACGGTTTTAGGGCAGGTAGATCAACAATAGACAATATTTTCTGCCTAACACAAATTATTGAAAAGAAGACAATGCGGTCACAAGATGTACACCTACTTCTAGTAGATCTAACAAAAGCATACGATACGGTCCCTATTGTGAAACTATGGGAAGTCCTAGAGAAATCTAATATTAATGTGACTATTACAAATGCCATTAAGGAATTCTATAGAAACACAACATCTAGAATAAAAATGGGTAATAAACTTTCAAAAGGCTTCAACGTAACTAAAGGCTTACGCCAGGGATGTTCTTTGTCACCTACCCTATTTAATATATACATCGATGAAGCGCTGAGGTTATGGAAACGGAAGTGTAATGGCATGGGAATAACAATAGAGGATACAACTCTATATACATTACACTACGCTGATGATCAGGTGGTGATCGCCCAGGATAAGGAAGACCTGGAATATATGGCGCGGAAACTATTCGAAGAATACAGGAGATGGGGATTGCAAATTAACACAGAGAAGACACAATATTTGAACATTGGACAAGAACAACTACCAGGAGATCTGATTCTGGACAACGAATATATCAAGTGCTGCGAGGAATACGTATATCTGGGCTCAAGACTCAACAAGACTGGCCGAAACAACGAAACAATAAAAGACAGAATAACAAAGGGAAAGAAGGTTATCGGAGCATTGAACTCAATATTATGGCAAAAAAATATTAGAGCACAGACAAAAAAGAAAATTTATAACTCTATATTACAACCCACACTGATTTATGGCTCGGAAGTATGGCAGCTGACAAACAAGCAAAAAAACAGCCTACTTGCAGTGGAAATGGATTTCTGGAGAAGATCGGCAGGTAAATCTAGACTTGAACATGTTAGAAATGAGGACGTCAGAAATTTAATGAGGGTAGAACACACAATAATTGATGACATCGAAAGGAAACAACTAGGCTGGTATGGACATGTGAGGCGAATGCCAAGGGAAAGACTACCTAAAAGGATTCTGGAGTGGATGCTTACGGAAAGGAGGAAAAGAGGAAGACCGCCCATAACATGGTTGCATGGAATAACAAAAGCTATGTCGGCAAGGAATCTCTCGGAGGATGACTGGGAGGATAGAAATAACTGGCGATTAGGAACCCAAAGGCGGATAGCGCTATAAACGGGATATATGATGATGATATATATATATATATATATATATATATATATATATATATATATATATATATATATATATATATATATATATATATAGTTTTCACGTAAACTCCCTATACCCCAGCATCCCAATACACGAGGCCTTAGAAAAACAGAAGAACTACTTAGAATTACAGAGAAGACTACGTTCTGGATCTAGCAAGACATTGTCTAAACTATTTCCTATTCGACAAGAAATTCTACCCACAGACCGAAGGCGCAGCACTGGGCTCTCTCCTCTTTCCTGCTGTGGCTAACCTATTCATGGTCTATTTTGACGTTTTTGACCGGACACATATGGCCTTCCGGAAAAACGGAGCTCTTCAACTCTCTAGAACACCTAAACACCCAACATTCAAAAATACTGTTCACACTAGAAATTGAAGAAGGAAACAAACTACCGTTCCTAGAAGTTCTAGTCACAAATAAAAAACAGAAGGGCGTCTACAATACACCGTATACAGAAAATCAACACACACAAAGAGATATCTCAATGCACAGTCACACAACCACATCACTCAAATCCAAGCAGTAACAAACACACTAATTTCAAGATCCATCCACCTTACGGACAACAATGCACAACAGGAGGAACATAACAACATATCGAATACTCTAAAACAAATCGGCTACTCAAAAAGGATAACTAACCGTGCAATACAACAACACCCAACACAAAAATGGAAGAATAAACCGAAGAGTATTACGTTCAACGTAATACTATCGGAAGACTTAAGAAAACACAAAATAAGGACAGCATACAAACCTCACGGAATAATAGGTCTCGCTGAAATGAGATTTTGGCGAAACGTCTGCAAGTTCCCGACAGGGATTAATTCGACAACTGGATGTACTCTCGGCACACACCGAGAAAAAAACCAAAAACATATACAGGGTGTTTGGTGCATTGTTTGCCAAATTAAAATGGCTGATAGGAGGGATCTTTTGCTATATCCTCAGCCTACATAAAGCATTATTGGGCCACAGGTTTTTATGTTAATTTTTAATCTTTTTTGAAAAATTTCAAATCAAAATTGAATTAAATTAAAGTTATATATTTGTTTGGTATATCCACCAAATAATTTTTTTATTTTAATGTGTAATGTTCTAATATTCTAATGTGTAATGTTTAATGTGTATGGTTCTATGAAAATCAAAATTACATACAAGTCACATCTATTTTTTTATGGACTCGCAAAGTTTTTAGAAGAAGTAAACATAAATTTAAAGCTCAAATTTAAATTGCCTATAAAAAGAAACTAAAAGGATATCATGTTCTTCAAATTCAAAATATTCAAAAACAAGGATACACTTTTTCCTGTGCTCTACGTAAAATTCTCAATTCTTCAGTCACTATCATACGCCAACAAGCATCTCCCGAGACCGGTTTCTGGCCTTAAGCCGCCATCAGTCGGGCTTCGAGTTGTACGTTCGAAAGCAATTGAAGGATTGATCAGGGTCCTGACCATATTAATCGGCCAAATCGGATGAAAGCAGCATAGAAATGCAGCTTACGCCATCCAGTGGTTCGTAACAGTACTACTGTCTGAAATCGTTCGGACCCAAACCCAGGCCCCATATTCAGGTACCAAATTTGCATGAAAATACATAGTGGGTAAGTGGAGAATATTAAAAATATTCAAAAAACAAGAAAAAAATAAAATAAACACAGTTAAAATAAACGGCTTAAGGCCTGAAACCGGTATCGGGAGATGCTTGTTGGCGTTTGATGGCAATTGAAGGATTGAGAATTTTACTTGGAGCACAGGAAACATTTTTTCCTTGTTTTTTGAATATTTTTAATATTCTCCACTTGCCCACTGTGTATTTTCATTCTTCAAATTCTTTAAAAAAATCTCTGGTTTACCCTCTTTCTAACGATTTGCATTCATGCCACAAAAACGTTTTTCTATCACCCTATTATATATATATATATATATATATATATATATATATATATATATATATATATATATATATATATATATATATATATATATATATATATATATATATATATATATATATATATATATATATATATATATATATATATATATATATATATATATATATATATATTATATATAGACTACAAAAAAACATTGAGCACATAAAGAGGCAGAATGTTGAAGATGCTAGGTGAATAGACTAGCGACATCATCGTTGTACAATTTATATACGAAAATGCCACAGCTGACATTATGCACCCGCATCCCAAAAAACTGATGCCATGACCTTGCCTGCACAGGGGACTGTCTTCGCCTTCTTTGGAGCTGATTCTCCATCTTGGACGTCCAACTTTATTTTTTCCTCTCGTTTTGCTAATCTCTCTTCATTCATTCTGTGGATATTTTCTAGCCAGCTCAGTTGTCTTTCTTCTATAGCTCTTTCTATTTGTTTCGTTTCCAGATTTTACATTACTATTGTATTTTTCACTCTATTGCTTCTTGTAATTCTCTCTATTTTGCGTAGGAATCTCATTTGGGCAGCTGCAATTCTACTTTTGTCTCTCTTTGTTAAGGTCCAAGATTCGTTGCTGTATATCATTGATGGTCTTACTACTTTCTGATACACCTGTGGTTTTACCTCTTTCGATCTCTCTTTTTTCCAGGAATGTTGTTTTTAGGGTGTTGTCTAGTTTGCCTGTTTTTTCCCATTTTTTGTTCATTTTTTCATTATCTTCTATTATTGGGTCTAAATATCTATTTTTTGACTCGCTCCATTACCTTCCCATCTAGTACAATATTTTGTTTTATTTTTCTGCCTGCAGTTACCATTGTTTTGCTTTTGTCGATATTTATTTCCAAGTTTACTTTTCTTAGCTCTTCGTTATATATCGCTAAGTTATGTTGTAGCTTTTATTCAGAAACTGACATTAGGACTATATCATTAGCAAACAGTAATTCTTGTGCTGTGTCTTTTTTATTTTTCTAAAACCTATTTTTGTATTCTTGCAATTTGGTTTGCTATAATTTACATAGTAATAACTACTGATAATAATAGTAGACTCAGTACGGAGCCCTGTCTTAGGTCTATTCCCGTCTCAATTTGTGTGGATTCATAGTTATGCTTACTTACTTTGTTTTTTTTGTTGTTGTATAAGGCCTTGAAAATTTCTATTACTCCCTCTTCTACTCCTCTTCTCTTTAGACTATTCCAGATATCTCTTCTTTTTAATCCGTCCAATGGTTTTTTTCAGGTCAATGAAATAAATATGGATTTTCGTTTTTCTTCTTAACAGTTTATCTCCTAGTTGGCTAATTGTAAATATCAGATCTTGCGTGCTTCTACTCTTTCTAAAACCATGCTGTGGTTCCTCTAATGCTACTTCTAATTTTTCTCTCAGCCTATGCTCTATTATTCTTCTAAATTATTTTCGTTACTATTGTAAACAGGTAAAGTTATTAGTGTGATCCCTCTGTAGTTGTTATATTCTTTAATATCTCCTTTTTTAAACAAGGGCAATATTACCCATATTCCAGTCTGTTGGTACTTTCTTTTCTATTTCGATAGCGTTTAGTTGTAACAAAAATTCTTCGTTTGTTATTTGTCCCATATATGTCAGCACTTCTGCCCTAGAGTTTGCCAAAAAAAAATTACTTTCAAAATTATATATTTATTTTCTGTTCTTAAATGTATAATTTAATCTATTTATTTACTTTAATAAAATTAAACTACTTTACTTTAATTAAATTCGTAAACTATTGCAAAAACTTGCAGACTATATCAAGAATTTGAAAACGAAAGTACAAGATACCCAACATCGGTGGAGTCGGTGCACTACCTTTGCGTCTTGTCATGCGTCATGATTTTTCTTTGCGTCCTTGCATGCCTCTCGTTTAACACCGCATGCATCTAACCTTTCAACAGATGCATGCACCTTGACGACCAAAAGTTGAACAAGTATGAACAACATCTAATGACGCGTATAATAAAGAATCGTCGTGTTGAGCCATGAAATATGAATTAAGCGAGATAATACAAGTCGATCAAACAGCAAATAATAACATTTTGATAAGTATTTACTTGAATTTTTTACCGTTACTGTATATTGTAAATGTAACTTTGGCTTTTATATTTCTTCACAGCATATTTCTTGATTTCCTTGTAATAATTTTCTTGTTCACTTAGTACATTTGACCGGCGTCATGAAAGAAAAAAAAAATAAAAATCTACTCTTAATTATGTTGTTATCCTGAAATCAAAAGCATGTGTTACACGTGCTTTATGCGTTTACCTCGCAGGAATCAGGATATCCTGATTTCCATCGAAGAGTCGTTGTTTTAATGGATAATCGATGTCGATACTCACAGTTCTTGTTCCACATTATCTATATTCGCATTCAAAAGATATTTTGATTAGAAATCCTAATTTTATACCTATTATCACTATAAATACGTGACTTAATTGTAAAAATTGATACTTTCTTGATGCAAAATTAAATACAAAATTTTTATTGGAATTTTTTACATTCACTTTTTGAAACTTCTCGGTGTGCCTTTCGCTGGACCATGGACCAGGAGGGGTCTAACTGGGAGATGATTTAGTCTGATTAGATTGAAGTTTATAAAAGTAATTTGGTGTTTAGAGGGAGATCTCTTTGACTTTAAGAATATTCGAGATCAAAAAAGCTGTGAGGGTGTGTGAAATTATCTGTGAAGAATATCTTCTAGAAATTATCTTCTGATGATGCCACAATCTCTTCTACAACTCTGTAGAATTGAGAACTCTGAGCAACATCGTAAATGATTTTGTAAACTTTTTCAAAAGGGGTTTTATTTCTTTTACGGACGTTCCTACCTCAACTGATAATGATACATTCACAAATGAATAGCACACGCTACAGCTTCCTAACGTTACTGACATAAAAGTTGCCATTAAAAAGTTAAAGAATAAACTCACAGCTGGTCCTGACAAAATCCTAGGTTTTCTTGTTAAGGATTGCTCTATCATTTTGACAGAACCACTGCTTCAGCTGTACAATCTATCAGTTAAAACAAGCACGTTTTCCAGCATATGAATTTCTTCCAAGATCACTCCTGTTCACAAATCAGGCAATCTACTACATGTTACTAACTATCGCCCCATATCAATCCCGTGCAACTTTGCTAAAGTTTTTGAAACCTGTATTTACAATCAAATCATATCATACCTGAGCAACATGAGTTATATCAAAGCAGCTCTACAGGCAATTACCAACCTAACATGCTTCCTTCAATTTATATACAAATCAATATAAAATAAATGTCAGATTGACACTATATACACTGATTTCTTGAAAGCATTCGATAAACTTGACCATGGACGTATACTCCAAAAGATGAGCAGATTAGTCTTTGATGGCAGTACAATTTCGTTCTTTAAATCTTACCTTGAAACAAGATACAACATGTTGAGTTTAATAGTCATAGTTCTCATATCTTTATTGCAACTAGTGCTCTACTACAAGGCAGCATCCTTGCCCCTTTGATTTTTCCGTCTTTGTCAACGATATTACTTCCACGCTAACATGCAACACTATTTTATTTGCAGACGACCTTAAACTCTTTATGCAAGTTTTATCGTCACTTGACTGTTCATCGGTAGTAGATACACAAGTATTTGTCTTTTAAGCTGGATGGTGCCTACCCCTGCAATGGTTATAACTACACTCTATTATTGGAGAAATTCTCCTGTCTGTTCCTGGAATCTTAGAGTGTATGCTGCTCAACTTTCCTTGCTTGAAGCTCTGTCGTGACTTAATTGATTGTAATCAACTCCTCAGTGAGATCCAGTTTTATGTCCCCCAAATTAAGAGCCAAGTTTGGGATTCTTTCACCTTACCGCACCTCTCTTTCGTGCATGCCGAGACCATAACACATATGTCATTGTTTTTATAATGATACCTGTCATTTTCTTAGAATTAATTTTTAATATTTATATAAATATTTTTGTCCAATTGTTAGGTTAAGTTCAAATTACTTTTGTTATATCTACTTGTGTTTTTTATTGTCTTTTAATTGGGTAGTAACATGTTAGATGTTAACTGTAGAGAAACTACAAAAGTGATTTATTTCAATTCTTCTGTTAGAAGCGTCGGTGTGAAATGTTAACATCATCAGGATATGATTCTGTTTAAGTGATTTGAAGATGCATCGTTGATTATTTTGCTGAGTATGATATTTTTTGATCGAATGCTTTCAATCTAGAACGTTCCCAGATTAAATTCGAACCTAAATATTACTATTTGGTGGTTTTATGCGTTGGTAGTACTGTATTTTCGGGCACTGCAATTTCCCATTAAATATAATCCAATCAACGTTAGTGGAATTCAATTAAGATATTAACTTGACGCATGTATTTACCGATAATTTATTTCCACGGTTGTTATTCGGTTTATTTATAATGGATGAGATCGGCTGGCAAATTATACCCAAGGATATGAATGTAGTCATTTTCGAATAGATATTATCTAAAACAAATATTTGCTAGGCTCATAGCGTATCTATTTCACATTATTTCCAAATTTTCTCGCTTCTGTGAAATAAACTAACTTACCTTGAAATACGACCAACACGAATTAGTAAATAAATTTTATTTAGTTTAGGTAGGTGATTCTTGATGAAAATTCATTTAAAATAATAGAACTAATACTTGTCTCTAAATTATTTTTGAAAATTGTTTGACATTAATTTTGGCACATATTAAACATTTTATTAAGATATTGCAATATTAAACTATAGGACGTAACAAAAGTATTTTCGTTTTTGAGATCATGATCTGTAGTTCTACAACCCATAAAGGGTCTAGGCTTGTCGTAGAATGTCGCGCCATTGCTTCCTGTACCTGGCTTTTATTTTCCAATTTGCTATTTTAAGTGTTTTTAATGTCATAAAATGTATTTTAGGTCTTCCGTTTGGACTTTTGCCTATTGGGACTTCAAGAGATTTACCACTAAACACCAAGTCACATTTTTTAAACTTCTCGACGCACGTTTCATCATCAGGAGATGATTTAATATGATTTGAGATTAAATCAACTCCTGTTAATGCTAACATGGTTAGCAAAACGTACGTCGAGAAGTTCAAAAAAGGAGATTTGGTGTTTAGTGGTAAATCTGTTCAAGTTTAGTGTTTAACATCGAAGGTTCCAATAGAAGAATTGATCTATTGGGACTTGACAAATTATTTGCATAGTGAGTTACTCGATCATTCAACATGATATATCGATGTCCTGATATTCTTTGAATAGCTCATAGTTGTATGGCCTTTGATTCTCCCCGTTGTCCTGGATTCCTTCGTAAATATACCTCTCTCTCGAGTGTGCCTAGTAGTTTTTCATCATTTTGGGTCACTACCCAGGTTTCTAAAGCATAACTTAGCACAGATCTAAATAGTGATTTATATATGTTACATTTGTTGGTTTTTGACAACGTTTTAAATGCTTTTAAATGCATAAGTAATCCGAGATCTTGTTCGCTCGGCTTATTCTTTTCTTTATTTCTGCATTGGTGTCGTTATTGTTTGTCATTTGAGGCTTTGGTATACAAACTAATTCATGGATTCAATGTTGTGTGTAACAGTGCTGTATATCTACTTTGCCCCTGCCCTAGGATAGGGTTGATACGGCTTAAGGGCAAAATGGATAACAACAAAATAATCTGCAACATTCAGAAAAAACATAAAAATCAACATTTTAGGTAAAAAATCTAATCAATAAAATTATCACAAATGTAATCATCATTGCCTTCAAATGCTGAACACTCTACTTGATTGACCATTGATGACATACATCGTATGCAATCTTCGATTTTCTTCTTCGATTTTCTTCTAACTTCTATCTTCTCTAGCTAATTTCTTTTGTTTTTTAACAGTCTTCTGTTATTTTCTTTGGCAACCTTTTTATTTTCTTTAGTAATTTTCTTAAGAACTGTAGTTGAATCGTCATCTGGTTTCTTCAAAACATACTTAACTTTCGCTTTTTTCAAATGTTTGCTTCTGTTCTTCCTTAATAGGTGTACTAGTTAGTATTTCAGAGTTCCATAGTATTCGTTTACTTGCTGCTGTTGGTTTAGCTGGCTAAAATATAGGTCTTAATTTCGAAGGGCTCTAGTGAGTCTTTGAACATCCAGGTTTAGGCTTTGGGGGACTCTGATCGTGTTGACAGCTCAACTTGTTGATAAACTGATCTTTGCTGGAAAATTTTCTGAATCGAAGAACGGTGTATTGGAGTGTTAAATGGGGTTTAGAGTTAAATTCGGTTGACCAGAAGATTGACTTGCAACTATGACTGTACCTGGCTCTGGTTCATCAATTCCTTCTAGTAAAGGCAAAATTTCAGCGGGATTCGAAGAATGTTTGCTTAAGAATATGGCATCCATGCCAAAGTCACTATTATTATATTGTTCTTACTTGCATACTCAAGGGCAGGATAGTATTTGTGGCTCTCGTTATTGTTCAACAATAGTATGACCTTTTTATCAGCTGTTGGGTGGACCACGAATAAATGCATCCAATTCAAGAAAACTTCGCCTGATGTCCAACCATTTGGAGTACAAATGCCTTGAGTCCCTGGCGGACCTCCATCAATAAGTCTGGGCTGCATCTTCTTTCATGCAAAAATCAGAAATGGTGAAAAAAAAGACCCAGCCGCATTGCAACAGCCGACGACCATTGTCAATTGGCTGCTTTCTGCGCTTGCAATCATGCCAACCAGTTTTTTTCATTTTACTGAGAGGACTTTTGGTGGCTAATTAGTGGTCGTTGATATTTTATCCATGTTGTACAATCTGGAGGCTTCAATATTATTTTTCTCTATGGCAGTTTCAAGATTTTCCTAAAAACGAGTTACTTCGCCTCGGTTGAATCTTTTTGCCCTGGCAACAGATGTTGCTTCTGGGGTACTCTAGGTTAATATGACGGAACAGATAGCCTAATCTCTTTCACTTCTTAATAAAGAACTTTCCAGTTCTTTTATATTTATCCCCACTTTTTGAGTATTTCAACTTGTTACTTTTTGCGTGTGCGAATACTGAATTATAAAAGTCATCGCTAATAAATCCAAATAACCATGTCTTTGCATGCATGCATCCATGTTTTTAAGGTGTCACTAACTCTATTTCTTGATTCTCACTGAAAACATGACGGAATCGACCAAGCTGTGGAGAAGCAGTTCCATTTTTGAGGTGCCTGTATAAGGAAGCGTATGCTAACCTGAACTTTGTCGCTGTTCCTTTAATGGATTTTCCAGCTTTACATAAATTTATTGATGTTTGCATGAAATAAGCAGATTATTATATATAATAAAGTTCTTTACGATCACAGGGCAAAGTGAATACGGTATCCACTTTGCCCTATTCGCTTTACCCCAAGTGGTCACTTTTGAAGTTATCTGGTTTCAAATAAAACTTGGGACTTGGGAAACTTGGGACTCTTTTTCTATACAGTATAAAAAACTATATAAACATACGTTATATCACCAAAATAAAATCATTTGATCAGGTGGAATAATCTCCTTCTGCACAATTTCCTCCGAATCGTAGAAAGTTTCTACAGCGTTTTGGTGCAATTTCTGCCAACGCCTGCCCACACACAGCGGTTTTGACAAACGAAAAACTGGAGAATATGCATTAAAAAACACTTGAACACCGTCCAATTCTTCTTTTGGAACCTTTGGTGTGAAACATTTAACTTGAAGAGATTTACCACTAAACACCAAATCACTTTTTTTGAAATCATCTCCTGATGATGCTAACATGGTTAGAGAAACGTGCGTCGAATAGTTCAAAAAAAGTAATTTGGAGTTTAGTGGTAAACCTCCTCAAGTTTAGTAACCCTCCATGCAGCCCAGATTTGTCACCCTGTGATTATTTTTTGTTTGCGTCCTGGAAAGATGCACTTGGAGGGGTACGATTCAACAACCATCAAGATATGGACTTCGTGCGCAATTGGTTGATGACCTAAACTCAAAGTTTCAATGAGCAAGGGATTCACAAGCTTCGAAACCGCTGGGAAAATATGTAGAGCGTGGAGGAAACTATGTCGAAAAATGATCTTTTTTGTATTATTTTATAAATAATAAATATGAATAAAACAAATCCGGTTTATATTTGATTCATGCTCGTAGATCTTCGTTTCGTCGTATTTTTGTGACGAGGTGATAACAGGTACTGTCAATTCACAGCGCTATAATTTGACAATCTATTGATAAATTCTAATGAAGGTAGTCTTGTTTTATCAGTTTTATCATCTTTCAGATTAGTTATTGGTTTAATAGATGACGCTAGCTGTTTTCTTTAAATTTAATTTAAAAAGTTCCGTTATTTTTCCGACCTACTGTGTAAATGACTTAAAGGTTTTCCTATGATTAAACGAACATTCGAAATATAAAATGTATTATCAAATTCAAAATTTACCATTTATTTTTAAGGTAGTAACTCATATTTATTCTCATACCTTGTTAAAATGTTACCACTATTATTTTCCTGTATCAAGAACGCACTGTATTGAGGATGGTTCCGGCATTTTCTTGATGGAAATTCATACTAAATTGTATAAATAAAACAAGGTTGTCCAATTGTCACTTATATTTTTCTCTAAAACACAACGCGTTTCACTACACTGTAGCTACTACGCTACCAATGAATGAAGAAGAATGTAGAAATTCAGATGAACGACAAACAAAATTCTTTGTCAACCATCCGAAGAAATTACAGTGTAGCGAAACGTGTTGTTTTAGAGAAAAATAAAAGTGGACATTAGACAACTTTGTTTTGTTTATACAAGACACTGTAAGTCGAAATAATTGTCTTGCGATTTTCGAATGTAATGAACATTTAGACATAACTTTTAAGTTTGTCAGTTTTTTTTAACAAATTTTATTTAATTTATCTTATTTTGTACGCGTTCTAGAATCTCGAATTTACCCCTACTTTATTTTGAATTATTGCTTCTAACCACAGTACTCAAATAAAACTGTATGATATCTCCCTTAATTCCCGTTAAATCAACAATATTTGCTAACTACCCTTGAGAAACATCCTCTTCCCAAAACAAACCATTAAAATCTGGATACACTCGCAAAACCTCTCTAAACAACCTCCCACCGCCACCCCCAACCCTGTTTTGTGATATTCTAATTTATCGTCACTTCCGGCCTTTTCCCGGAAAGGATTTAGATGGCGCAGGGAGACTGGAGAGTCCCGAGAGACCACGATTCCGTTCTCCGAAGACGACAACGCCGATGAAGGGCTGCAAAACTACTTACAATTAATGTCCAGGACGACGGCCTTGGTCTCGGGCGGCACCAGGTTGTTGTTTGTAGCCTGGCAGATCAGTCTTGCATGTAAATGTTGGCGTCCCACGTTGGGGAACGTTAGGTGATTGACGACGATGCCGTCGGATCGATTCTCGTAGGAATCGTCGATTACGGTATTTTCCAGAAACCAGACGACTCGAGGTCTGGGGCGACCTGGAATAAACAAACACACCGTCTTATTAACCAAACTTATCATCAGTATCAAAAATGTCCTGAAGAACAATACCTATTACACTTAGAAAAATATACTGACACATATCGGGTTGTCCAAAAAATTTGTGGGAATTTTATTAAGAGAAAAAGAAACGCAAATAAGTTTAAGGCGCGTCTCACGGAAAACAAGAATTTTTCAAAAAAAAAACCAGAAGTATTTATTTTTTCGGCAAAAATCATTGTCTGTATTCAAAATAGTTTGATTCGCCGTCAATAGAACTTTTTGTACGGCCAATTAGGTTAACACATTAATTTTTGAGCTCGGGAATTTTTTTGAATTTTTGGATGGCTTCAAGTCGGCATAATGCTGTCCTTTCATGAAGTTTTTCGAAGAGGTAGAAGTCGCAGGGGGCAAAATCAGGCGATTATGGTGAATGACTGATGGTTAAAATGCCATTTTTGATAAAAAAATCAATGATGAGCGTCGACCGATGGGATTGCTCATGTCATGCTGACTTGTTAGCGTATTGTGGGCGCACACGATGAATACGCGACAACAGACGCTTTATAACACCAAAATAAAACACAGCATCATTTGATCAGGTGGAATAATCTCCTTCTGCACAATTCCCTCCGAATCGTAGAAAAAAATGAACATTGTTTTAATTTTTGACTTCGCTCATGTGCTTCCATTTGGCACATGACGTTTGTTTTCTAAATTATATTAAAACCACCATGTTTCATCGCCAGTAACAATACTGTACTTGAAGTTTTTGTCCTTTTTCGACTCTTTAATCAAGTTATTGGAGGGACTTGATTAAAGAGCTGAATTTGAAGTAATTTGTGTGGAACAAAGCGTGCACAAACCATCCGAAGTCCCAAATGATCGGTCTAAATGCAATTAATCGCAAAGATGTTTCGTTATCACGTAGCTCACCCCTTTCTTCTATTTCAAGGACTTCTCTGATTGTTCGGAACTTGTAGTTTTCAATATTCCCTGTTTCTTTGGGGCCTTCAAAATTGATTTTATGTCCTGTTTGTAGATGGTGCTGAAACAGAGCGGAAGCGGTTTGTTTGCTTTTTTACATTGTTTCTATGTTCTTGTATTCTGGCCGAGATTCATCTGTTTGTTTTATCCTACATATGTTCTGTTGCAGTGGGAACAAAATATGCTATCAAACAGATTTTCTAAACTTTACGGTCTACCCAAAATGCATAAACCACAAATCCCATTAAATCTCATAGCAAGTGGCTTCGCCTCTCCAATACAAAATCTGGAGAAATATCTAACAAACAAAGCATCAAAACAAAGCATCAAACTTGCCGAGTCGTATGTTCAAAACTCAGAACATTTGATAAGGATACAGACATATTAGCAAGCCTGAACACTGCCTCACTATATCCCAGTAAACGAGGCTCTGGAATTAATTTCGACGAACGAAGACTTTCCACCATTCGCGTGAAAGTCTCCGAACACTTCTTGAAGAATACATATTTTTCCTTCAATCAGCAGATCTATAGTCAGACCGACGGTACCCCAATGGGATCATCTCTATTATCCGTTATAGCCAATCTGTTCATGACAGACTTCGAAACAAAGGCATTGGTCAGCGGTTCTTTAAAACTTAAACTTTGGAAACGCTCCGTAGATGATATCTTTATAATATGGCCTCACGGAAATGAACTTTTAAACAATTTCCTAACCCAATTAAACAAAATCCACTCCAGAATACAGTTCACCCTGGAAGTTGAATAGGATAGGAAACTGCCGTTTTTTGGATCTCCTTATTACAAGACAACTTTCTGGAACCCTCGAATATACAGTGTATAGAGAAGTATCTCAAACCGATCGATACCTCAATGCTAAATCTCATCATCATCCTTCTCAAATCCAAGTAGTAGCGAACACCTTGATTTCCAGATCCTTCCGACTGACACTACCAGATACACGAAGCGAGGAACTACCAAAAATTTCCACAGCCCTTAGACAAAATGGATATTCAGCAAATTGTATCAGGAAGGCCATTCACTATCAGAAAACCCAAATACGAATAACAATAGAGGATCATGAACCGAATGCATCAAAGGTCCTGCTACCATACGTAAAAGGAATCATAGATATTATAGGCAGACTACTACGGAATAAGGTCAGAACAGCCTACAAGTCGCAACCATCCTAAAAAACCTAACCTAATCCTAAAAACTAAGGCATATCTTGTTCCGACTGCAACAGAACATAAGACAAACAAACAGACCAATCTCGGCCAGAATACAAGAACATAAAAACAACGTAAAAACAAACAAACCAATTCCGCTCTGTTCCAGCGCCATCTACAAATAGGACATAAAATCAATTTTGAAGGAGCCAAAGAAATAGCGAATATCGAAAACTAGAAAGTCCGAACAATCATAGAAGCCCTTGAAATAGAAGAAAGGCTTGAGCTAAATATGCGAAACGATGCTCGCAACATTCCAAAAGTATGGAAATTCCTTCTGAAAAAGAAGAAATGCGACAATGTGGCGGCGAAATAAAAAATTAATAAAAGGACGCCTGACAGAGTTGCCGAGCGCCGCGAATAGTCCCGAACTACCCTGATACAATCTGCACCGGCCGGTTATAA
>JARFXV010000309.1:1000000-1060000 GCA_031761425.1 Cosmopolites sordidus
AATAACTTCGCTCAGGACAGAAGAATTTCAGTTTTAGGAAGGGATTTAGTGATTGTGGACAGCTTTATATATCTTGGGCAGAGGATTTCAATGCAGGGGAATACTCCCCGGGAGGTGGAACGGCATGTTAAATGTTAAATCAACGTAGTGTTTAAGAGCAGACTCCGACTTTGCCTGAAAAGAAAAGTCTTCGATCAGTGTGTTCTACCCGTTATGACATACGGAAGTGAAACCTGGACACTCACATCGCAATCAATTCAAAAACTTCGGGTGGCACAGAGGGGAATGGAAAGATGTATGCTTGGCATTACAAGACGAGAGAGAAAGTCCTACGCATGGATCAGGGAACAAACAAAAGTCTGTGACATCATTGGAAGAGTAAAGCAATTGAAATGGCGATGGGCAGGCCATATAGCGAGGCGATAGGACGACAGATGGACCAAGGCAATGCTGGAGTGGATACCGCTTGATCGCAAACGTCCGCGAAGAAGACCGAAAGCACGATGGATTGATGACATCGTTAAGTATATTGGACCCGAGTGGCAGAGGAAAGCCCAGGACCGTGGGCTTTACCGCCCACCTGCCTGGTTTAATATATATAATATATATATATATATATATATATATATATATATATATATATATATATATATATATATATATATATATATATATATATATATATATATATATATATATTTTTTTTTTTTTTTATATATATATTGTAGTTCCGTAATTGTCAGTATAAGATGATCCTAGAACTACTCACATATCAAGGGCAACAAGGTCACTGTTGACCAGTGTAATTAGTACAATCATGTAAACAAAACTCTATTTCTCTTTTAATATATTTTAATTTAAAACGGGTAACCTACTCTTGCACCACCCTGTGTATATTAAAAATACATTGAGTGTTGTAAATATTTTCAAATATATATGTTTAAACAATTCCATACAAAAAACGCACGAACTTATAGGCCATTCTTACATATTCGATTTTACTTGATATGGAAGTCTAATCGTTATTTTTTCCACACTCAACCACGTAAAGAATATCAATCATACACTTAAGGCTTTTACGGAGCTTTCTTAGCCACCTTTCAGATCGGATAACATCTGGTCCCGGTCGGAACTCGGCGAGATTTTGTTAAAACTTCCGATCTATCCATCGACAGAATTGATATTAATCCTCTTCTATGCCGCCGCAATATAGAGTAGGGGTTCCAGATGCGTGTAATCTCACCCTCACAATACAGTATTTTCTTTGTAATCGTATTGTTTTAATAATGCGTTATTTTTTTATGACTCCATCGACATTATACAGTATGTTCATTCTAGAAAATACAAATGCAGTGACTCTGTATGGTTAATAATGTAACCACCTTGTATGATTAATAATATTAATATGATGATTCAGAAAGAGCTTGGAAATGCTGCTGTTTTGGACATGTTTCATGATGATAAGTTTCGGCTGATGAAGAAAGGCCGACGGGGATGATTCACTATTCAACCTGATTCATGTATTGAAATCTATGGGTTCTAATATACAATTGAACTAGAATATTTTTATATATGACATCTTGCCAGTCGGGTTGTTGCGGGCGGTAGAGCGGTGGTCTGCCCCTGCTGGGCCGAAACATCGAATCAAGTACCACGCTAATGCGATTCGAATCCAGCGCTCGGATGGTTGATTGTTTTTCTTTAATTCTTCGGTTCGTCTTTCTTCCTACCTCACACACACACACACACACACCTACACACACACACACACACACACACACACACACACACACACACACCTACACACACATACACACCTACACACACATACACACCTACACACACACCTGTGTGTGTGTGTGTGTGTGTGTGTGTGTGTGTGTGTGTGTGTGTGTGTGTGTGTGTGTGTGTGTGTGTGTGTGTGTGTGTGTGTGTGTGTGTGTGTGTGTGTGTGTGTGTGTGTGTGTGTGTGTGTGTGTGTGTGTGTGTGTGTGTGCGTCCTCATCCGTGATATATTTATATATATATATATATATATATATATATATATATATATATATATATATATGTATATATATATATATATATATATATATATATATATATATATATATATATATATATCACGGATGAGGACACGGTGGACTACGGGAACTATTGCATATAAAAAGCAGGACAGACAAACAAGTAGCCAGGGTGACTTCGCTCCTGGGTATGGCCTTTGTGGTATACAAAGGAATAGTTAACTCTATTAAGAAAAACACCTCTATAAACAATAGACAAATGACAATGCGCATACAGTATGCCAATAAAAAATACACCATAATCAACGTGCATGCCCCACAAACGGGGACAACAAGGAACAGTCTACAGAAAAATTCTGAGCAACACTAGAGAAGGTAATGGCAAAAGTCCCAAAGGATTACATCAAAAATTTATATGGCAACTTTAACGCACAAATCGGTAGAGAAAAAATCCATCAGAAAATCGTAGGCAAATTCCCCGGTCATAAATTTACCAACAACAATGGCACAATACTCATCGAACTAAGCCAACATAATAACCTGAAGATCATGTCAACATCCCTAAGAAAATCTCAACGAAAACTATCAGAAGAAATTCGACAAGAAAAAAGATCAAGGAATCCAACATAACAGAGGAATGGGCGAAGGAACAGGCAGATACATGGGAAAAATTCAACAAAAAAATTACACAATAAGCACAGCAACTGATCCCATTGAAAAAGAACACAAAAGACCCTTTGCTGGAACTCACTCGGAATGGGAAACTGCATTGCAGCGACGCAAACGAGTATTTCAGGAGTACAACACTATAATATTCCCAGAAAGTCAACAGCTTTTTGACGTGAGGAAGTACATGAAGGAACAACTAGACTCTATAGAGGAGAATTTCCGCAATTACAGTACGAGATACTATAAGCGAGCGAGACACTTACACTCCACACAAAAAGCGGCATAGAAAACATACTAAAAAAAGAACGCAAAATTAAGGGGAAAATTCTCGGCTCCAAAACTGACAGAGGAAGAATACAGATTACATTCTAGAAAGACAACAGGGAGAATGTCCAACGTAGCGGCGAACATAAGAAAAAGAAGGTTGAAATTCTATGGATATATCAGTAGACTCCCACCGACAAAACTCACCAACAGAATTCTTACATACATTCAAGGAGTCAAGTACCATGGATCGCAAAAGCCAGAGCTGATCAAGGAATGGCACAAATGGCCTCGGCAGAGATTGAGGATAGTCAAAAATCGCTACAATCTCATTTGGCATTTTGAAGTGTTGTCCGTTTCGACTGAAGAGTCAAACTCTGGAGTCCAAGAATTCAACTCTGGATATATATATATATATATATATATATATATATATATATATATATATATATATATATATATATATAGTGTAAAATCCGACAACGAATTACCCCTCAGTCAGGCCAGTTAAAGGCTGGGTAAGGCCGGATGCCTTCTGAGAAGTGTTCTACGTTGGTCACTCGCCAGTCGATGGGCTTCCTGATAGTAATGAGTAAGCACATAACCAAGAGTTGATAGCCAGAGGGGGGTGCTGGCCTGGGTTGTCGGTGGCTGATGACCGTGGTCCGGAACCTACGTTAAGCTGTAGGTCCAGTCGCTAAATAGCCTTGTAGTTGCTGATGCGTCTCTAACCGCAATTCTTAACCTTATCCTTTATATTATTTCTTGTCATAAATCAGAGTGTTTACAGTTCAGGTGCGGCGTGAATCCAGAAGGCCTTATAGTGCGTTAAGTGTCAGTTCTTTGTTGCTATCGATTAGTTTAGAAAAAAAAACATAGCTTCGTGTTTAGGGTTAACAAGGTTTAGGGTAAACAAGTTGTGGTTAGGGTTAGTGTTTTAGTTAAATTAAGTTTGGCTAAACATTTTATATAATTTTCTACGTAATGTTAAGTGGATAGAGATTTATTTTCTTTTTTTTTGGTACAGCCTTATGTTGAATTAAACTAGAGTTTTATTTTTTTTGTTGTAACGAAATCATACTTTTACGTAAGTTTCAGGATCCACTTAATAGCTACTGTAGTTATATATACTTTTACGAAGAATATTAATTGAAATTGGTCAAAATGGGTAAAACCAAGAGGCGTCGTGATAGATCTAGTAGTAGCAATAGCAGTAGGAGTTCCAGCTCAGCCAGACCCTTGAGGTATCGGAAAACTTCATCAAAGGGGAACTTTAATAAAAGGTCTGGTACTTTAATAATAGATCCACAACTTTCAAGAAATATTAGAGAACTTGAGTCTTCTTCGAACAGACATGAGCACATATTGGTTCATATTCCCAATAACGTAACGCAGTCAGATAAGACGGAATGTGCGGATATACGAGGGTAGTCCCAGAAGTACCCTACCTAACAAGGAAAGCACAATAAATTTGGGCAAGAAATATCATTATTTCTCTGCATAGTCTCCTTTTAGCTCGATGCACTTTTCCCGACGATGTTCGAATAGCTTCAATTCCCTGTTTATAGTGAGAATTGCCGAGCTCCTCAATAGCTATGAACCACAGAATCTACCTCTTCATTTTTGGCAAGTCTTTTACCAATAAGCCATTTTTTCAACAGTTTTGGAAAACAGAAAACAGTTGTTTGAAAAGAGAAAATAATCCGAGGGGGCTAAATCTGCCGAATAGGGTGCATAAGAAAGCAATTCGAACTTTTACTCATTAACTTTGGTCATCGACGAGGACTACTCTTACTCTTTCTACGATTTACTCTTTCCAACAATATTTCGTAATGTTTGTATTTACTGGTCCACGTATAAGACGGTTGACAACACAGCAATGACCAGAAGTTTCCTCTTTGAAGCGCTGGGTGTATCTCGAAGATTTGGTGTACTTGCCAAACCGTTGGAGGTGGTCCTCCAACTCCTTTTCTTAAAATGTGGCTCTACCGGCTGGGGCTCGGTCCAGATGTTTCTGAAACCTGATGTTTCGATGCAGACTCATGTTCTCGGTTCATGCCATCACTCTCCAGCCTGTAACTCATTTATAGGCGTCGACCTTTGCCATAGTAACGTAGATTATAGACTCACTGTTTTCGTTCCTGAACCTAGAAGTTATGTTTGGAGTATCTAGAAGACTTATATGTGACAAGGATATTGGTTTTACGAGCATTCAGATTACGACTTTCTGTACACATTTAAACATTAAACGATTTTTTTTGTGCAACTTCTATTTCACCCGTTAGCCGGTGGTTGGTTAGCCAAGTTGAAAGAATGAATCGTACTGTTCTGTCTGCCTTTATGGCGTCTATGATCGAGGAGCGCTATTGGGATCGAGCTGAAAAAACCCCTTACAAGGTATTTTTCGGATACCGTCCCAGAGGTGTTAAGGACGCCTTTTTAGCAAATGAATTTTGCGATGACGGACGGCCAGATCTTGAACAATTACGAAGTGAAATCTCCAACTTGACTAAGTAAAAAGCGGAGTATCAGAAAGAGTTCTATGATAAAACGCATGCTTCTTCTATGACGTTTGAGGTGGGACAATACGTTCTTGTTCTTAAAGCAAAGGGAAGTAATGAGGCTCAAAGTTGAAAGCTTAATCCGCGTTATAAAGGGCCATTTATCACAAAAGTATTATATAACGATCGATACGTAGTTGAACTATCCAGAACTCACTGGATCCAAACGATCAAGGAAAGCTTATATGGGAATATTCCGTTCTGACAGAATGAATATGAATATAAATTCTCGTCTTTTTTATTAAAAAGTTTATTATAAAAAGCAACAAAAATAACAAGTTAATCGGCTAGATGACTTCGCCTAGTCGATCCGGTAGTAAATAAGAAAAAAAAGATTATTCAACAAAACAACCCGATCGACAAGGGTCAGTCATCTTGCTCCACGACAATGTACGACCGTCCTCAGCAAACATCATCAAGGAGGTCCTGAATGATCTCAAGTGGGGGAGAATTGAAGATTATTCTTCAAAAATATTTAAGAAACGAACTTATATAAAGAATAAAACTGCCTTCCGATTTTTCAACTTACTATACAGAATATTCACACAGGAATATATCGCGAAAAAAAAACAATAAAAAAGGGATTCCAGACTTTAAAGTCATTTTCACTAAAAAAAATCGAACGAACTATTTTACGATCAATTATTTGCGAGAGCGGCATAAGCAAAACTGAACGGTCGTAAAATTTTAAGGCGTTCCACTTGAAAAAGAAAACAGATATTTCGAAAGATCAACGAAAAAATCAATGAATATTTATTTTGATAAATGTAGATCAATCTTTTTAGTTTCAAGAGTTTCGTTCTCGAGGGATTGGTGTTCCTCCATTGATGGCAGCGTTCGTTTATAATCTTTAGATATGTATTTTTTTCTCTATGTCGAACTCAATCGGCTCTATGCACGAGGGCGGAGTGAAAAGTCAGATACTTTTTAAGTATAATATTATTTTTTTTGGATAATTCACTGTCTTGATTGTTTCTTCATTTTCTGTGTACTGATGAATTCAAGTTCAATCAAGAGTCTTGAGCCCGCGCAGAAACTCCTTCAGCTTGAGCTTATACATGTCTGAACACCTCTGTGAAGTGGTCAGTCGATTTTGTTTTTGGTCCACAAAGAGCAGACGCGGTATCCATTAGGCTGATAGCTTCCTAGTGTCGAAATATTCGTCTAGAATCACGGCAATCTTTTTAAGGCTGCTTTCACACTGGAGCAACGCAATTCGTGCGATGAGATATATTCAAGCAATCGCCAGCAGCCGCTGCATGCATATGTTTTAACATTTGTCGTGCAATCTTTGTAGTCATAATGGATTCTTCAGAGGAAAAATATATTATAATATCTTGGTATTTATTAAGGAGAAAAAAGAAAAGACGCATTTGGGTGCACCCGTATTTTGAAAAAAAATTAAACAGAGAATGTTTGTAGCTGCAAAAAAACTCCTAGACCCCGTTAAATTTAAAGCTAAGTACAGTCTGAGTCCAACAACCTTCTTAGAGTTGCTCAGTTTAGTGGCTCCTGCAATAAAAAAGTGGATACCAGATTTAGGAGGTGCATTTGTGTAGAAGAAACACTTCTAATAACGCTAAGGTAAATTAAAAAATATATATTTTCTATAAAATATAAACATTTAACGAATAATTATTACTTAGATTTTCTGGGCTGCGAAAATTTTGATAGAACTCTGTTAAACCAATCGTTTGGCTAGATGGAGTCAGATTGAGTAGTATATCGTCCAGATACAAGAGTTGGAGAATTTGACACGTGTGGTGAGTTCGAAGACGGTGTATCCTCTAACAATGAATCTAACATCTCCAAAACTTGCCTCCTAAATTTTCTCATCTTATATTCGCTGAGATTTTGTACATCGGATAACAAACGCAAAAGTAACATTTTCCGAGAATTTTCTTCTTTGGGTTGGTTGGTTCTTTTTTCGATATATTTAATAAAAGCCTCATCAACAGCGTTCGTTTGTTTAGGTCGTTTTCTGTTTTTTTTGTTTTTCATGTGGTTCTCCTTGCTTGCTTGAATTATTTCAAATGCTACCTTCATCGTACACCGAACGTAAAACGCTGACCAATGGTAATCTTCTTTGCTATGCCAGATGTGGGGTGTATTAATTCTCAAGTTATTTACCTTTGCAATCAAATGGAATCAATGACTCGAAGAAGGACCCTGAAGAGGTTAGCTCATGAACTGGTGATTGAAGAGATGCAGTGAAGAAGTTAGATGACGTCCGGCTTCCACACCAGCATGCAAATCTGTTTGAAAATATTTCTCCCTGTGGATGATCATGAAAAATCACCCCTAGCTCCCAATAAAACGAGGAGACGCACCAGCTGTAGTCTGGAAACGGGTGAAAGAAGGTTGTCCAACTATAATTGCAAAAGCTGCAACAGTTTGCCTGTTTGCCTGTTTGCCGGAGTTTGCCTGTCCAACGCGAACATGATCTGTGAAGTCTGCATTTCAAGGTGCCAATTTACATCGCCAAATCAACCTGAGACTAATTATGACCAAGTTTTTTACCTCATTTTATTTTATTATTTTGTAATAATTATATACGAATAAAAAGACTACATTTGCGGTCACTTTTAAATTTGTTCTTTTGGTTTTGGCTTTGTTATAAATAATAACTGTTTTTTTTAGTATTTCTTTGCATATTTCCTTGGAATACATCGCTACTAAGGTAATTAATTTTGATTTTTAATATAAGATATTTTAGTATAGATTTTATAGACGATTTTCAGAAATGAGCCGTCTAGGCACACTGCGCCACACCTAAGGAGGTTTCGACATCGCCCGACGGAAGGTTAATAAAATACAATACTTTTTTATTCTATTTGATTGAAGAGGGATAATAAGAAAATCAAATATAATTTTCTACGATCAATTATTTCCAAGAGATACATAAGCAAAACTGGATAGTAGAAAACTTTTAAGCATCCCACTACTTAAAAAAAACAGATCAATAGCAAAAATCCATGAACTCCATAAATGTACAGCACTGTTTTTAGTTTTAAGTGTTGCGTTCTCAAGAAAGTAATTTTTTCTCCATTGGCGAGGTGGCAGTGTTCGGGTATAGTCTTCAGATACATATATTGTGTGTATACACATATTTTCTGTGTATACAACTAGAACTGTTATATAGAGACAGAAAAGGCCTTACATATATTTTGTTATTATCTGGAGAAGTGAGTTTTTTCTCAAGCGTGAAGATCGCTTTCCCAGTTACCTTGCTAGGAGAAAGTTAAAAATGAAATACAATTCAATATCAAAAGGAACGTTTTTCTCTACCTTGTTTCAATTTTTTAATTTTTTAATTTTCCTTCATTACTCTGTCTCTCTTTCTCTTTCTCTCTCTCTCTTACTGTATTATATCGAAAAAAGAAATAAAACAGGGTTTCGAAGCGTTAAATATATAAATAATAAAATATATAAATATAAAACTACCTTCCTATCTTTTAAATCAGCATACAGTATTTTCCGCACCCTGGTATATCGTGAACGAAGATATAAAAAAGGGATTCGAGACCTTAAAGTTATTTTCAATAAAAAAATCGAATGAATTCCGTTAAAATCAATTACTTGCGAGAGCGGTGTGGGGAAAACCGAACGGTTGTAAAATTTTAGGACGTTCCACTTGGAAAAGAAAAAAAATATTTGGAAAGATCAACGAGAAAATCAATGAATATTTATTTTAATAAATGCAAAGAGTTTATTTTTTAATTTTAGGTTAAGTTTATATATATATATATATATATATATATATATATATATATATATATATATATATATATATATATATATATATATATATATATATATATTGAGGTAGTCGATATACCCAGTGTGGGGTTGCTAGTTCTCCATCGGGTGCCTTTCCAGATGGCGAATAGGAGAATGCCTTTCAAATATGGATGGTACCGGGGAAATTAAATACTCGGGGCGTGTGACTACGAGGTCACAAAAAATACGTGGATACGATAAAGGACCCAAGTTATAGACATAATAGAACATGCTGCCAGACTTAAATGGAAATTCGCAGGACACAACTAAAAGCTCTTGGGTAATAGGTGAAACCATGTCATCCAGAATTGGTGCCCATATGAAGGTCAAAGAAACAGAGGACGATCACAAATGAGATTGGTGGATGACATAAACAGACATCGAGGATTGGCATGGAAAAGAACAGTACAGAACATACATTTGGAGATACCTGGATGAATAAATAAGATGATGATGATAAGTCAATATACTATATATTATTATAACTATTAATATTATCAATAATGGAAGGAGAAAGACAAGAAGGAAGTCTGAGCCCGCTACTGTTTATAAACATAATAGACGAAATAATCAAAATATGTAAGAATAAATTCAAGAAATACTACGTGGGATGGACAAAGATAAAACCAGTTAATGTAGAAATGTGTATATTTGCTGACGATATAGTTCTCATGGCAAAATCTGAGGAACAATTTAAATTCAATATAGGAGTATGGAACGAAGCAGCTAAAAAATTTGGACTAAACATCAATGTAAATAAGACATAGATCAAGATATTGACAAATAACCAAGAACATTTCAAGGAGAGAACAATAATCTTAAACAACATGAAAATCAAACACACTGAAAAGTATAACTACTTAGGTACTATTATTAATAAAAACCAGGACGATGAAATAGACAACAGACTGACGAAAGTAAGGAGATTGCTCCAATGGCTTAGCAGAGGCTTCTTAAACAATAATCAAATATCCAAAAAAATGAAATTAACAATGTATAAAACGACATATATATATATATATATATATATATATATATATATATATATATATATATATATATATATATATATATATATATATATATATATATATATATATATATATATATATATATATATATATATATATATATATATCTCAAAACTAACATATGTATGTGAAAATTGAGTCTTGAATGAACGGCAAAAGAGTAGAGTTCAAGCGGCAGAAATGAGATATCTTCGTAAGGTACAGGGAATAAAAAGAATAGACAAGGTCAGGAATAACATAGTTAGGCACAACTTAACACAACTGGAATACCAGCACTCATATCAAAAATAGAAGAGTAAAAACTGAAATGGTTCGCTCATCTAAACAGAATGGATCAAGACACACAAACCAAGAAAGTTCGGGAAGCTAGAGCGATAGAAAAAAACAAAAGGGGAAGGCCGTGCAAGACATGGAATAAGGATATCACAGAAACAATCCAAAGAAGAGACAAAACATAGCAGGAAGAAGTTAACCTGGCCAAGGACCGTAAATTATGGAGAAACTTTATTAACACATGAAATATAATTTGACCTCGACACCTCCGGGTACACCACAAATTTTCACATAACCCCAAAGAAAATAATTTAAAGGCAGATCCGTTCCTCGAAATAATTTTCTCAACGAATTTTTCCCTCAATAAATCGATTGTTGCATTGGCTGTATGACATGTGGAGCCGCCATGTTGGAACCACATCTCGTCCAGATCAATACCATTCAAATTCAGAATAAAATTACCCTTATAGGAGAATAAAAAAGCCCAACTTCCTGCAAACGCCGACGAATTAATACATTTTGATTTGCATCAACACTACCAGCATCAAGGGCGATATTTTCTTTAAAACGCATAGTTTTTTGTTTGATATCTGGTTTTTGTTTTAATATCGAGCAGCTTAAAATTCCTTCGGAATTTGTCGATAATTCGGCGAATACTTTGCTCGGTTGGGCGATTATGTGCATCATAAAATTGCTCTATAAGTTTGGTGAAGGGAACACTGATTTTGATAATAAATTTCGACAATTTGCAAGCGTTGCTCTAATATTAAACGGTCCATGAAGATTTGCCCGACTACACTGAATGATTTTGACACTAGTCGCGCAAACTCACAGCCGGTTCGGATACACTAAAAAATCACTCTTTAAAATCTTAGTTTAAAACTATAAATCTTAGTTTGTATTTTTTTTATTATTATCTCTAATTACAAAACGCTTTTTTTTGTAAATCAAAAATAATCCTTATAATCACTTATCACGACCAGAAAAAAAATCTCTTAACGCCCTTGCGAAATAAAAAATCCAATAGATTGTTTTTATTGAAAGGAAATTTCTGATTTCCCCTTCGCTAATCTTAATCCTTCCCTTTATAATTTTTTTTTCTCAAATTGAACGCTGGCTTGAGTGAATGTAAAAAAAATATCTTGACACTTGCAAAGAGATAGAGGGATTTATGGTAATTTTGAGACTGAAGAATGACATGGGAATCCATCCGACTGGGACAGAAATGGAACGGAGATTATTAGAGATTAGAAGTACCTCATTAACACGAAAATCAGAAACAGAATTGTTAAAAATTCCGCTTTAAATCATTGATTTTAAACATTTTTGGGTATCAAATTTAGTTTTTAAAGCTCACATGTTAACTCTTATAATCCAGTAATTTGTCCCAGGAAGGATAATAATGCCCTTGGATTAATATAAAGGAGCAAAATGAAGTACTCCCACGTCCACTCTCTTCTCTAGATTTTGCCCCATCGAATTACCTCCTATTGATTTTGCACATGCACATATGCACATATATCTGGTTCGGAAACTAGCTGGTGGATTAATGAATAAACTTACATGATTTTTTTATATTTTAATGATTAAATTAGATACAAATATAGGATAGATTTAAATATTTCATCGTAAACTGATTTATATTGTTTTCAATTTTAAATTAAAAATACAGTTTTTAAAAATACAGTAAAAGCAAAAAAGGTACCTTTTTTCAAATACCCAAACTTTTTCAAAAATTGACTAAATAGGATGCTTTTTTAATTTTTTTTGTTTTTAAATGTACATTTCAGAAAAAAAATACAAAAACAAATCAGTCGAGTTTTGTGAAATTGTCCAGTTTTTTTGAGAAAAACCGTCAATTTTCAAGTTTCCCATTTTTTTTCCTAAAAAAACTTCGATTTAAAATGCCCTGCATCTCAGAGTGAACGGACTTTTCTTTTTTTATTGATTTTTTTAAATTTTCTTCCCAATCTCTTATTTTTCTATGACTGATTTTGAAACCGTGAAATGTTACAAAATGACTCACGGTTTTTACCCGCGAGTCATTTTGTGCCACAATTTGTAATTAATATAATTTGTTTGCGAAAATTGTGACACACATATATACTGATCTCTTGAATTCCATCTTAAAACTGTGAAAATGGCGGGCAGTTTCGCGGTTTTTAATCGCAGTGTGTACATCTCTAGCGGTTTCGCGGTTATAGCGGTTAATCGTTCACTGGAAAAAAACGAAGTACGGCTTAAGCCTTATACTTAATTTATAATCTAATCAATCAATTTAACAAACGATTTATTTTATTTTTCTTTGGCGGATAAAGAATTTACAGATTCTATAGTCGTCTGAATTCGAAAAATTCCGGATGCAATGACAACCATCTGTGCCTGGACTCACACAGTGTAATTACTGAGATCCCATAATTGGTTTCGGTTTTGAAAATCGGTCACTCAAGTCGTTCACAGCTTTATTGTAATCCTCTTTTGGCGAAAACTTAATCGTTATATTCGGAAGGTTATTCGGTGTAAAAGCCCATACATAGAGATGTTAAGGTATGGCTATTTATTTATCAACCGCTAGTTGAAAACTTGTTCTCGCTACTAGTCTTTTGATTGCTCCATCAATTCCATTGCACGGACCTTTCCTGTGTACGGTGTCAAAAAATGCCATTCAGCAAGCATTCCAAAATTAATTTTGTGGTGTTGTGGCCCCATACGAAGAATAATAAACTTTGCTAACACTGTCAGAAATACTTTTCACAAAATCAATTATTATTTTGGTAAAAATATGTACTGCAATGGCGTGCAATAGCAATTATTGCAATCTGAAATAATTATTAGATTTCTGAGTTATACAAAATTGTTTAAAGGCCAAAGAAAATAAAATAAAATGGTTTGTTAAATTGTTATAAAAAAATGATTGTTAATCGTATTAACCGTGAAATCCTATTCATTAATCATTAGGTTTGATTATAAATTAAGTATAAAGTTTTCGTCAAAGTCATTATATTGAAGTTTTTTTAATAGAAAAAATAAACGAATGGGAAAAAATAAGACAATATTATTTTCCAAAAAAAAAAGTAGAAAGAAAAGTCGGTCCCCTCTGGGATGCGTGGTATTATCCGCAGAATAATTCGAAGTTTTTTAGGAAAAAAAAGAAAAAAAATTGACGATTTTTCTCAAAAAATTGAAAATGTTCATAAAACTTGGTATCTGAAAGTGTTTTTGTATTTTTTTTCTGAAAACTACATTCAAAAATAAAAAATTTAAATGAACAAACAATTCTGAGAAACGTTTTTAGTGGGGTAGAATAAAATAAAAAAATGTCAGCCAAATTGAAAGGTGTCGGGTTCAAAAGTGGTCGATTTGGCATGGAATGACCCATATATATATATATATATATATATATATATATATATATATATATATATATATATATATATGTATATATACAAATGGTAAATTTTGTAAAGTTTCTTTCAAATAATAAAGTTCAGCGGACATATTTAAATAATATAAATAACATTAAAGGAAAGGAAAGGATTTACGGTTAGAGGCGCATCAGCATCTAAGGCTATTTAGCGACTGGACCTACCGCTTAACGTGGGTTCCGAACCACGGTCATCAGACGTGTACCGATAAACCCAGGCCAGCACCCCCCTCAGGTTAACAACCCTTGGTTATGTGCCTATACATAAGTCTATCAAGAAGCCTACCGACTAGCGAGTGACCAACGCAGAAGACTGCTCAGAAGGCATCCGGCCTTACCCAGCCTATAACTGGCGTGACTGACGGGTAATTCGTTGTCGGATTTTACACTCTTGCCTAAAAACAATCACAGACATTTAGGTATGGATATGTGTGGGTGTGTGCGTGTGTGTGTATATAATTGTGTGTGTAGGGTAGGAAGTAACACGGACAGAAGAATTAAAGAAAAACACCCATCCGAGCGCTGAAATCGAACCTTTGGATTGACAACCTTTGGATTGCCAGGCAGGCGACTAACCCATCAGACCACCGCGGCTGGCAAATAACATTAAAACACATAAATAATTCTTGATAATTTATGACATTAAAGGTTATATTTACATGTTTATGTCTCGACTCCCATAATTGGTTTCGGTATCAAGCGGTGTTTATTATGAAACATTTAACGCTCAATTTTTTTATTTCAAAAATCGATTACAGCCCCAATTTCGAAAATATAAAATCAATGCAAGTTCCCCATTGCAATCGGATCCAACTTTTTTCTAAACATTTATTAATTACAGAAAACATTTTTTTGAAAAACAACATGTATTACTTACCTCCTTTCACCTCACAGAGTAGATTAACATCCGATCCTTCGTTATAAGGCCCTAGTAATACTGACTTGTCTATTCTTTTATCGTCATATATGTGAATTTTCTCAGGAGGTACTGTAACAAAATGAAAAGGCATTTCAGTATAGTTCATTCCACACGAAAAAGATATTTTAATACTGTATAATCCAGAATGTTTTGCGAGAACAGTGTTAGTCAAAAATAATTCTGAAAGTTTATTGTAAATAGTTATTTTGGCATTTGATAATACCATACTAGTTTTTAAATTTCGATCGCTTTATATATCGATACAGCCTTTTGATTTTTAAGTTGGTATGACTATCTTTTATATCTGACAGAAGTTTCATATCATTTAATGCGTTAAGTTAGAAATTTTAGTATATTCGGTACACTTTATCGATGATTTTTTAAAATGAATTATGAAGCAAATAATTTGCATTAAATCTTGTATAAAAAAAAGAAATCTAGGGAAGGTGGCTTAAAACGGGTGCCCCGCTTAAAGCGGGTAAGCGCTTTTACACAGCTGCATCAAACATTAGGGTCAATATGTGCGTGCGCCGCGATTGGCCGAAAGTATATTAGTTTCAATCAGATCCGCTCGGGCGCGGAGGTCGCGTCTTTGTTTAGCTATATGCAACAAAAGATTTTCGGTAGTTTTATTTTAAAAAAATCAAATTTTAGTTCTGATTAGTGAAAAAATCTTTATAATTGTTCTATTGTTAGTATTACCGTATCATTTTATTTTTAAAAGCCGGTATATTTTTACTTTGATTTTGAGGTTATTATTACTTAACAAAAGAATATGCATAGCCGGTAGAGCAAATCAGGTACCGGTCCACTTTGCCCGAATACAGATTTATATTAAAGAGTGGAATTTTTTCAGATGGTGAATAAATATAAGAGGCAAACGGAACAGGCGTCGTGGAGTGAGAACACTATGAAACTGTCGATGGAAGCTAAGAAAACTTCGGTTTCCGCTGCAACGAAGAAGTATGGCATCACGTTGTCCACTCTGCAAAAACATTTAAAATGTGGGGTGTTGAATGATGCTCGAGAAAGCGAATTGCTGGAATATGTCATCCATGTCGATGACTAAAATAAAATTTTTAGAACTTGCATACCAATAAGCAGAATGGCGGTGCAGGAATACACCTCCAGCAATTTTGACGAGAATCCGGAATTCTTGAAACATCTTGGCGTAATTTCGGGTGTTAAAAAGAGAAAACCTCACGTTCGTTGTCCCCTACTTTAATGTGGAAGGATTTTTCATACCACCATTTCTGGAAAAGAATGGTTGGTAAATTATTAGATAGAGATCCTTCTGGCGCCAGTGCCACTAGTAGTGACAACGGGTGGATCAACGGACCTACGTTTTTAGAATAACTTCGTTACTTTGTTGATGTTAGCGGTATAGATTCGCTCCCTCTCACACAAGGCATCGCATGCAACGTATAGACCAGTGTGTATATTTGACTCTAAAAACTTATTTTGAACAGGCAGTTTCAGTGTTTCAAAGGAGCCACGTAGGACGAAACATTTTCCAATATGCGATCTCGAGACTCTTCGATGAAACATATATGAGAGCAGCACGTGCACAGAATGCTATTAGCGGATTCATATCTACTAGAATATAGCCTACCAATCGATGTGCTAGATTTTTTGCCATGGAATTTAATGAACCGGCCTCAATTGCCCACGTCAGGGGACGCCCAATCTGTAATAATCCCTCGAAGAGAAACTTCCTCCCATATTCGTCATTCTAATGACTTTGACCGCACCGTTTCTCCACCTTTGTTGGAAAATGACAACTGCAATACCCAAAATAATGTATCCTAATCGGCAATAATTCATCGAACAGAAAATTCCTCTCACCTTTTTCTCCATTTATGTTAGAAAATGACCTGATGCCTGCAGAGACTCAATTAGCATGTGATAATTCTGCGTTAGGCATTAGAGAAAATGTAGTTGTTGCACCTTTAGGGAAATAAATCTCGACTGAAATAGACAGAATTTCATGTTCTACACCATCGGAATTTATTATCCTTAATTAAATTTCTGTTCCATCGATACGTTTGATATGAGTAAAACTTATATATATATATATATATATATATATATATATATATATATATATATATATATATATATATATATATATATATATATATATTAGACCGATACCTAAATTGAGGTCAGATAAAACAAATCGCAAACGCAAAATTCAAAAAGCTTAAGCGTTAACCAGTACGCTAATAAAATAACAAGGGAGACGGAAGAAAAAAAGAAATGCCTTGAAAGAAAAACCGATGAAAAGAAAACGAATATGAAATACTGTATTTTTGCAAGCAAGAAGTTGGAGGCTGCTAAAAGGAAAAAATAATTAAACATGTCCTTCCACAAATGGAAGCAGAACAAATAAATTTAGTAATAAAAAAACGCAAAAAGAAACTAAAGAACAGTATGTTTGTATTATTTGTTGTGATTTTAATGTAGAACCACCTGAAAAAGACCGGGTCGAATGTGGAGACTGTATAGGATGGTCAAGAAATTATCTGATAATTTACAAAACATATGAGTCTGTGTTGTTAATTTTAATTAAAATTCTGAAAAAAGAGTCCACTTAATATGTTGCTAGATTTATATGATTGTTAGTTTTGCAAGATTAGTGTTACTGATAAAAACTATGTATAACAGAGTTAATAAACTATATAACACACTAAGACTGCATACTGTGATTCCCGCCAAAATATTAGAATATGGCAGCTAATTGTTACCTTTCCTACTTATTATAGTTTACACTCTTTGCCCAAGGCGCATAACCACCTTAGGCCCCCATTTGGACAAAACAGATTTTCGAAGAGTTTTTTATTTTTATTATTCTACAAATACTTGATATAAAATGTTCATAAATGTTGTTTTATGTTCAAGTTCGATAAATATCTTATTAAATGTTATAATAAATACTAACGCATTTGATTAAAATACTTGTTTTTTGAATCATCAACCTTATCTTACAAGTTTTAGGCCACCCTCCCCTATTGTGCTGATACATTAAAAATGTTAAGAGTTACTTAGAAAATATAGTGAACAGCCGACAATCGATAAAATGGTATATTTCAGGATCCATAGTTTTAGATTTATTCAGAAGATTTATGACTCAAAGTCATAGGAAACAAAAAAAAAGTTAAGGCCCTCCCCCTCTACAATGGTCTTTGTTATCCGGTCCAAAGCGCGCACCGTTTTAAACCTAACAGAAACACTGTTGAAAAATGTCCTCCTTTTACTGGCTTGGCGGACCAATAAAAATTTCCAACCTTGTAAAGTATTAAAGCCTTAAGCAAAAACACGGAAAGGCATTTTAAAGCTAATAAAAGAGCGAAGTGGAAAGAGTTATGAATTTTTTTCTCGGCAGTTAATTTTCTGGACCGGGCCGTGGAGGGCGAGGGGAAGAGAAAAACCCTTAAAAAGTCGACTATTACGGCCTCATTGTCGAGGGGGACCTAAAACGGCTCAATCTTGTTCCGATTTTATTACACTTTTGTTTGTAGGCTTTTATTTTTTAACACTTGTTTTATCTGATAACAAAGTATTAATTTTGTAAATAAGGTAAAGAGGACGAATAATGGGTTTATACACAGGGCATGGCAGGGAAACGGATTATACTAAAAAAGCATTTTATTGTTTTAGGATTTCGTCTTAAAGATGACCTCCTGATCTTAACTAACAACATTGGATCAGTTTAGAAATATACAGAAGTATGCAGGAGCCAAATCCGGTGAATAAGGCAGATGCAGTATTAATTCGTAGCGCTAGTTGAGCAATTTTACTGTTTCAATTGAACAATACTTCGTTCTTTCGCATAATGTGGGCGTTGCGGCGATTGCGCGTCATTCATACTCTCATTCACAAACGGACCTTATTAAAAAAAAATCTTTACAGTAACACTCATTTATAACGTTCACGCTTATTACGTATCTATGAATATAATGTACCGAATAACCAAGTCTTGGCAGCTAATATGAAGCATTCAATAGATAATTCATTTTTATTACGTACTCTGTTATTAAGTACTTCTGATATAAAGTACCAAATTTCCTGGTCCGCGTATTAAAATATAAAGTACTATATTTATATATATATATATATATATATATATATATATATATATATATATATATATATATATATATATATATATATATATATATATATATATATATTGTGCAGTAGAACGACAAGGAATCAAAGCAAAAGAGAGGCAGTAGGCTTTGGAGCGACCTACAAAGGCTACCGCACTTGTCTTGCGATTAAGTTCAGCATTATTTACTAATACATAACTCTAGTATTTGTATTAAATTGCCTATTCCTGAAAATTTTATTTAGCAACTTAGTTTAGTTTGTGAGTGTTAGCAAAGTGTTAATGTAAAGTTAGTTATTGATACGCCACTGCCACCAAACAAACTTAGTTTTCTTGGTGGCAGTGGCGTAACTATACCATTTGAGGGGGGCCCTCCCAGTAAAAATCGTGACGTAATTTAATTTTAATAAATCACTTAAGTAGTTATCCGACAGTATTACTAATATTGTGTGCATTTTAGTTAAATATCTAACACATTTTTATTTTCAAAAGTAAAAAGTATTACATAATTTTAATGAAATCACAATTTAATATTAACAATATATTTATTAATAAAATTCTTTTATCCGAGCTTTCTGTTCCGCAAAAGTATCAATAACATCATCAAAGTTTAAAGATCGGGCCATAAAATTTTCAATACACAGAATAGCCAAGTTACGTAGCCTGTCTTGCCCCATAGAGTTTCTTAAATAGGTTTTTATTAATTTTAGTTTCGAAAATGATCTTTCAGCACTAGCTGTAGTTACAGGAATTGTAACAAACAACATTAATGCAGTACATACCTCAGGAAAGTTGCACGACGTAAAATGATTCTTCATTGTTAATAAATCAGCAGATTCTCTAATATATGAAGACTTTTCTATTTCGTCTCTGAAGGTGGACCGAAAACTGAGACTTTCGCAGGCAAATGATTCAGATATGTCTTTTTTATATATATCAATAAAGTCTAAAGCTTTTTTTAATAGTTCAGTATCATTTAAATTTTGCAAAGTGGCAGGTTGCAAAACACTGAAATTGGAAACAATTTCATACATTGGAAGGAAACGCGATTTTAGTTGATTAATAATGATGTCCAATACTCGATAAAATATGTTCACTTTGAACATACTTTCTGGATCTTGGAGATGCTCATCTTCGCAAAGTTCGTCAAAATGGCGTTTCACCTTCCTCTGACGAGCTTTAGAAAATTCATGCTTGATACATCATTTTTCTACTACACTATTTGCTTTCTTTTTCAAATTCAGGTAAATACCTTTTCAATTCTTCCAGACAAATTTTCAAACGTTTTAAGGCATATGAAAGATCGGTGGCTTTAGACTGAAGTGCTTTAGAGTTTGTAGAATTTTGCATCGATAGTTTGTAGAATTTTGCAATGGAAAACCAATAACATAATAAAATTGTAGTTCTTCTCGATCTTCTTCTTGAGTGAAATAGCTTCATTTCTTTCATCTGATTTGCAATTTAACATAATTGTTTTCATTAGCGTTTTTTGGAGTTCAACAAACCGAACTTAAATAAAAAACTAAATAAACTAAACCGAACGGAACTAAAGCAAAAATAGCATTATTACGTCTGCCCATCTAGTAGAGTTCAATGTTTTTAATGTTATCGAAGTTAAAGACTTCCTTTCTTTATGATATATAAAACCTAATAAGATATTCCATCTTTTGATACAATATCCAAAAAAATATAAATTTGTTGAACTGTTTCAAAAAAGTGTTGAATATCAATAACCTCTCTTACTGCATCATTAAGTGCCAGATTTAAGTTATGAGGAGCACAATGAACTTATACCTCATTTGGCTCGATATCGTTTATGAGTTTTTGGACTCCACCATAAGTACCTTTCCTTGTGTTAGCACCCATCATCATATCGTCCTCGACATTTATTTAGAGGTATATTTTTGTCATTTATGGATTTAATAATTTGGTTGGACTTTGCTAAGGCAGTTTGGTCCTTAATATCATGAAATCCTAAAAATGACTCTTTAAAGACGAGCGCCTTTGGGATTCCATTTTCGTCTTTCTCGACCATACAATAACGGCAGTGTTCACACATTTGATATGTTTTTGAAATATCTTGAGTCGTATCGAATATGATAGAGTAAAATGGTGCGGCATTTATTTCATTTATGAGTGTATCTTCTATTTTTAGAACTAGAATAAAAATGAGCTCATTTTGTATTTTTGGATTTAAGTATTTTATCTGATCCTATGGTTTACTTAACAATTCTTGTAAAATCGAATCGTATTGTGCTAATAACTCAACAATATTCAAAACGTTTCCTCGGGAACTTGAATCGTTGCTATCTGCCGTTTTTCTGTGGCAACGAAAGGCTAAATTACACGTTGAAAGTGTCAAAGTAACACCAAGGAGTCTAGAGAGTAGTTTGCGCCAAAAAGATTTTTTGATCATGGACTCTTGCTCTTCATCTAGTATTCCATGTAGCCAACATTGTTGATACGTAAGACAAGAATCCAGGTGAATTTTCGATGTCTCGTATCATTCTATGGCGTCTACAATATATTTGCGGTCGTCATAACCTTTCATCCAAATATTTCGTATGTTTTTAGATGCCCGATTTGCGAATAACCAACATCGTTCACAATACGCCTTCTGAAGTATTAAGGAATAGGATAACTTGGAAACAATATAGTAATGTTTTTCTAGGAAAGATCTATTGTTACTGTCTTTTAAGAAAGGACCCTTAGGTTTACAATGTCCGTTTTTGATCACGAACCATTTCACTTAATCATTCAGTTTTTTTTTAAATTGCCCTTCTCAGTAGTATATTGTGAAGATGCAATATTGTTCACACTAAAATATGTTTCACTTTAATTTCTGCTTGTACCTTGTTGTGGTTGTTCTGGATCTGGATATACACTGGTGTCGGATGTTGCATCTGCTATACTGTTACTTTTAGTTACGTACGAAAGTGAAGAATTACTTTCGGAGCACTGTTCACTCGCTTTTTCATCAATAAAGCCATCATTCTTAAAGTACTGATTAATTTTAGGTAACTTTTCATTTTTTTCTTCAGACTCCTTCTTTCTCTTTCGTTTTTCGCTTCCACTTAGATATTTTCTAGAACTAGTCATGTTGATATCTAACTTTCACTATTCATTTTATTTTGCCTCTATTTGCAGATTGAATAAAAAAAACTACGAAAAATCAAAGATAGAAATGACCAATTGTCATAACAATTAAACGAAGAAAGCGTAGTAGAGCCTTCTTAAAAAATAGAATCCGGGATTCCCCTAACATCGTGCGTCGCTAGCCCACCAGCGCCATGAAAAAGGTCTTGGTTAACAAAATGCGGAAATTCCCCGAGCATCACTAGCACGCCCACGCCATCAAAGTGCCGTGACGAAACCACGACAAAAAATGAAATAACCAGTGGATGTGTTCTATCCTGTGACATCCTTTTCTTATGAATGCGTTTAAATCTTAATAATTTATTTGAATTGGTCTTCAGTTGTGTCTAACTTGAATTGCTTTTAACTACTTATATAAATTTTATAATTTATATTCAATTTTGTTAAAAATGTTACGTTACTTCTGAGCTCGAGGCCTCTCGAACCGAGGGCCCGTGGCATTTTGCCACCCCTGCCACCCTATAGTTACGCCACTGCCTGGTGGTGTTGTCTAGTAAAGTTGTGCTATTTGTGATCGTGTTTAAGCGGATTTATAAACGAATTGTGTTTTAAGCATGGAAATCAACCGAAGTTAGTTGCACCAAAATGGTTCGGAAGGCTTGATCAATAGATGAAAAAATGTCGGTAATTCAGGAGATGGAAAATAGTGCTAAATAAGTCGACATCTGCAAATCCAGGGTTTTGACAGAGACAATAGTGTCCACGATACTGAAAAACAAATATAAAAAATATTGCAATTAAGCGGAGTTTTGAAACAAGGTAAAATAATTCGCAAACCTGTTCAAAAATACATCGATGACCATTACTTTAATGGTTTACGTATAAAAGAAGCATGAATACTACAATTACTGGGCCAATTATTCATGTAAAGGCTGAAGAGTTTGCGAAAATGTTTAATGTTGCTGGATTTTCTTGCGATTCAGGTTGGATATGGGTTCAAAAAGCGGTAGAATATAAGTTCTAGTAAAATTCATAATTTACACTCGTAGCAAACCTGGAAAATGCCATGGATTGGGTTAAATCAAGATTAGTCCTACATCTTAGAAACTATGACGCTAGCGAAGTTTTTAACGGCGACGAACTTGATCTTTTTTACAAACTTGCTAAAGATCGTAAAATGAGCTTTGAGGGAAAATGTATCAGGGGAAAACTATCGAAAGAAAAAATAACCGTTCATGTGTGCGTAATCATGACCGAAACTGAAAAACGCAAACTTTTAGTTATTAGCAAATTTAACAAACCCAGGTGTTTTATAAACGTAGAAAATTACCAGTTAATTATACAGCAAAGAAGCGATCCACATCTTACGAATTCAAAAAAACGTAAACTGAATTTTTACCCACCAAATTTTACATCCGTTCGGCAACCAATGGATCAAAGTGTTATTCGCAGTTTGAAAGTTTCTTATATATGATAGCTTATCATCAATAGTCTTAAGTGAATTGAAAATAGCATACAAATAAAAATAAATATGCTCGATGTTATTGAAATGGTTTCTAAAGCTTAGTAACAGGTTTCCCAAAAAATAATTAAGAATTGTTTCAAACATCCATGGCCTTGCCTTTGTGAGTTGGATGAGGATGATGACTTGCCTCTCACCCAATGGCTTATTAAACAAGCTAAGGAAGACGAGGACAACATGCCTTTAAGTGTTTGGCTTACTTATAAAAATTTTAACTTGAAAAATTAAATTCTACTTTAATAGAAGTTTTCGTTGATGTGGATAACGACCTTGCAACAACAAGTATATCTACCGACCAGGAGATTACGGCGCAGATTGGTGGAGCTGAACAGCTTGAGAGTGATGAAGAAGATGAAGAAATACCGTTAGAAGAAATGCTCCCAACTTTTCATGATGCCGTAACAGGGATAAAAAAACGTAAAACGATTTTTAGAAAGTAGAAACACTACAGAAGATTACATTTTGAGCACAACGCTTGAAATAGAAATGTATTTACAAAAATATATTCTTGTAAATCGCCAAAAGCAAACTCATATTACAGACTTTTTTACAAAGTAGTTTTAAGTTTTTTTGTGTACTTTTAGAGTAGATTTTAAGGTTTAAAAATGAAATTTTCTATTATTTTGTTTTTGCTTCCATTATAATACGTGTGTATTTTTGCCAAAAATTGATAAAAGCCATAAAAATGTAATTGCATATGTATATGTAGGTATATACATATTTTAATATTTTTTAACGAGTTTCTTATACAGGTTCTCTTCGGTACGTCGTAACCGAGTTACTGTATATATGTTTTTTCTTAATGAGGTATAGTGACCTCAGCATCACACAGCATGATAATTATTCGTTAGATTTTCGCTAATAATCAAACAAATACTGTTCTACAAACAGCGTATTCATTAGACTTGACACCGCGCAATGTTTTTCCCTCGATTGAAAAAACTTTTCGATATCGTTTTGAATCTGCAAAAGCAATTCAGAAGAGAATTCGCAAGCCGCTTTGATGGAAATACCAGAACACGAGTATAAAAACTGTTTTGAAGAGTGGAAAAACATTGAATTTAGTAAACTCGAAGAGATTTACTATTAAACACCAAATCACTTTTATAAACTTCTCGATGCACGTCTCGCTAACCATATAGCATCGTCATAAGATGATTCAATTCTGATGGCGTAATTTTACCTCATTCTCTCAGATTGAATCATCTCCTGATGATGCTGATACAGTTGGCGAAACGTGCATCGATATATTTGAAAATGTGATTTGACCTGTTCGAGTCTACCAAAAGGAATGTTTGATTTAGTAAAAGGCGGTGGAACGACCACAAAATATTTATCAAACTATCAAATTAGTACTATATATTTTGCAGCAGTTATTTGTTTCTTATTTCCCCCAAAACTGACGTGTGTCTAATATTGTTTGGCAAATCATCATGAAAATATATACTGTTGCATAGCGTAAACAAATTGTTCAAATTTATTATAACAATAATGAATCTCTTCGGGCTACGTTTCGCGTCTTACGTAAAATTTACGGTCCACATAATCGACCTACAGAGCTTGCTATTCGTAATTTAATTAAAACATTCGAAATAAATGGTAGTGTTCGTGATGCTAAGAATCCAACCCGTCAAAAACTTAAACGTATTCTTGAAAACATCGATGTTGTCAATCAAAGTGTAAATGGCAGTCCAGAACAATCAATAACACGTCGTTCTCCAGATATTGGACTTTCTTATGGCACTAAATGGAATATTTTTCATAAAGGTTTGCATTTAAAACCATATAAAATTCAGTTAACCTAAGAACTTAAATCAAATGACCATTTAGGTAAATTTTGCAGATTGTGCTTTAGATCAACTTGAAACAGATCCATTATTTCATCCTCAGCGATGATTTTTGGTTAAATACACCCAAAAAAAATATCAATCTGATATAGTTTATGGTCTGAAGGAGTAACTGGACCTACTTATTTAAACACGTAAATCAGTGGCGGCTCGTAGGGAACGGGGTTGGGGCGCCGCCCCTCCAGCATTTATCACAGTAAATAATTTTTCAGAGCAAAACACAATATTTTATTTCCGTTCAGTTTCTTTCAATTAGTTCATTTTCCTGATTTACCTCCTGTATAGGGTTTCAATAACACGAAAAGTAAAAAAGAGGAAGTGGAAAGCTAGAAAAATCTTCAGCAGCACTATTTTCTTCTACGCCCTCCCACTTTAAAAGCACACGAGCCGCCACTGACGTAATTGGAAATGCAGCTACTGTCAATGGAGAACGCTACAGAAACACTATTGCTGATTTTTTCTGGCATTAATTAGATGAGTTTGATCTGAACGGCATGTGGTTTCAAGAATATATAAACTAAACTTGAAGAGATTTACCACTAAACACCAAATCACTTTTTTACACTTCTCGATGCACATTTCGCTAACCATGTTAGCAGCATCAGAAGATGATTTAATTTAATTTTAAAACTAAACTGTGTTTTATTTATATGATAACCCTACCTAATGAAGCGTGTGAAAATCATCAACCGTGAAGTTTACTGAACCTTACATTAATAATTGATGAAAAAGTTGACTGAACGGGATAGGATCCCCGGTTCATGATTTTCTTACATTTTTCTATTTGAATGCTTTTATAAGCATCCAAAGGCTTATTGCTATTTACACTTTTAAGCAGTCTTAAATTACTAATATCTATAGTGATTATGTTCGATTGCATGTTGGGCATACACAATATTTTTCTTTTTCCTCGTACCTAATGTATGCAATGTGTTCTTTATATCTCGTTAATATGGATCTTTTTGTTTGTTCAATATACCTTCGATCACAATCTTGACTACCAATTTCCTAAATACCCTACTTTTCATGTTAATCTACTTTATCCTTTGGATTACCCAGGACTTCTCTTAATTTATTATGTGGTTTGTATACGACCTTGATGAACCACTTCAACATTTTGTCTAGTCCTCGTGTTAATTGGGCATCAAATGGTATTACCATGAATTTATATTTATCTGATCTTTTTAAAAAGTCGAAGATTTTTTTAATAATTTTCTAAACTTACGTTTTCTAATTAATTTATCTACAATCTTCTTATTATAATCGTTCACTTCAGATACCTTCCAAATTAATTTTAATTCTTTAGTTTTTAGTTCGTTAGGAATATATCTCAAAGTGGTGGTATTTTTTTCTAAAAATATTAAAATCTAACCTATTTTTATTATTTTTACTGATTAAAAGATCCAGAAATGATAAACTATCGTTTTTTTCGAGTCCATGCGTGAAATCTATGTTTTGGGATTTACTATTTAAGTTCTTAATAAAATCATCTAAGTTTTCATTTTTTAGTCATTTTGTCCCATATTTTGGAATATTTTTAAAAACCAAATCTGCTCCAATAAGCCTAATTTTAATAGTATTCTTACGATAAAGATCGATAAAGATTTAGTTCCGGTAACCGTATAGACATTGTAGATCAATTCTTCTATTGGAACCTTCAGTGTGAAACACTAAACTCGAGAGATATCAAATCAAATCTAAGATTAAATCACTTTTTTAAGAATATGTATGAAGCAAAATTGTTTTCAGCTTAATAACAGGTTTTACGAACAACAAGAACGAACGGCAATGGGCAATCCTCTATGAACTTTTTAGCCAACTTATTCATGAAAAAAAATTATATAAGTTTAGAAAATTATTGAAAGAATCTTTGACTTTACAAAAAGATCAGAACAAAAACAAATTTATGGTAATATCATTTGAGGCTCAATTAACACGAGGGCTAGATAAAATTTTGAAAAAAGTGACACACAAAAAAAGGTATTAAGGTTTGGTATTAGGTGTATAAAACATATAATAAATTAAGAAGTCCTGGGTAATCCAAAGGATAAAGTAGATCAACATGAAAAGTCGGAGATTTACGAAATTAGTTGTCAATATCCATATTAACGAGATATAAAGAACACATTGCCCACATTAGATATGGGAGAAATGAAATCTTGTGTTGCCCAACATGCAACCGAACATGACAACATTATAGATATTAGTAATTTAAGACTGGTTAAAAGTGTAAAGCATTCAAGTAGAAAAATGTAAGAAAATCATGAACTGGGATAAAGGACCTATCTCGTTCAATCAACTTTTTCAATTATTAATGTAATATTCAATATATTTCACAGTTCATGATTTTTACACGCTTCATTAGGTCATCATATAACTAGAACATAGTCTACTTTTACAATTAAATTAAATCATCTCGTGATGAAGTTAACATGGTTAGTGAAACATGCATCGAGAAGTGTAAAAAAGTAATTTGGTGTTTAGTGGTAAATCTCTTCGAGTTTATTGTTTCATAACAAAGGCTCCAATAGAAGAATTGATCATATACATAAATCAATTTATTGAGAGAAAAGTTTAATGACCATGTGATATCAAGAAATGCCGATCATCTGGCAACCAAGATCATCCGATATAACTAGATTGACCTTTTTTCTCTGGGGTTATTTGACATCATTGGTTTACACCAATAAACCACAAACACGCAATGACCTTAAAACTCCCATTATTCGTGTCATTGGTGAATAAATGTCGATTTATGTATTTTTCTGTCGATTTATAATAAAAAATATAATAGAAATAAATCATTATTCAAGTGTGTCTAACATTTTGACACCGAGTATAGTGTAGTTTATCGATGAAAAACTAATTCCAAATATGTTAATAACAGGCATCATATCGGTAATCCTTACTTCCGAAATACAGCCTATAAAAATTCTATTACTGATTCGATAAAGTGATCGTGGGGGTTGCAAAATGGATATCGCTTCATCAAAAATACATAAAACTTCACTTTCTTCCAGTTACCTTGCGAGATGCTGGCTAAAAGGCATTAATAAAAATTTTGCGCCTTTGAGACTTCCTTTCGGATACGATTCAGTCGATAAATTTTAAAGAGGCTCGTCCGAAATTACGATCGTCTCTGGGGTCGACGAGAATCTGTTTTCCGAACGGCGGAAAAATGTGCATTTTCGGGATCGTTAGAGGGAATCATTCGGAATCAACAGTATATTTATGCGATAATAGAAGTGTCTCAATTAGAATTAGGCCGGGCTTACATGTTTATGGTTCGCTAATATTAGGCGCCCAGTTTACTTCTCTGATCATTTTTGACTACCTTTGACTTATATTTATGAAGATATTTATAACTTGAATAGTGCGGTTCAAGATATATCATTGACCGAATGGCTGCGATAAACTGTTAACAACCGTGTCGTAACGAAACCCGCCAAAGTTGCAAAAAACCTAAACAGGGACGGGCCTAATAAAATAACAGGTAAAAAGATACAATTAAGTTTATATCTGGTTTAATAGTTTCGAAATATTTTAGTTTAGTTCGCATTATTTTCTTAAACAATGCAGTTCTATAATTTCGATCGTATTTTTATTATTCAAAATGTGCTAAAAATGTGGTGATATTGGCAAGATAATGATCATTGTGCCTCCGGTAGTGCTAATTTTAATAGAAAACATTTATCGTCCGATGCTAAGCAAATTGTTAAAAATGTTTCTTTATTGAATAGCGGGCTTAATGTAAATGCAGCCATAGCAGAAACGTCTTCATTAACGAAAACGCTGTCGTCTACAGTTAAAGATATTGTGACAAAGCCAATTAAAGCTAAAAAAGTTCATGGTGAAGAATCAGGTACCAGAAGGTAAAAGCAAATGTGTTGACGAAAGCGAAAAAGACTTAATTCGAAGCAAAATTTATGCTATATATGAAGAGCAAACTGCGCCTGAATTGCATTCATTGCAACAGTGACTAAGAAAAGATGAAACCAACCTTCTTTGCAGCAGAACTAGCCTCCGGAGAATATTATCTCTAATGGGTTTTGCATATCGGACCATTAATAAAAGGCAAATATTAATGGAATCACAACGATTGCGACCATGGCGGTTTGCCTACTTAAACTCTATAAAAAAAATACAGATTAGAAAATCGTCCCATTATCTACCTTGATGAAACAAGGTTCAAGGGAGGTTGTGGATAGTATTCCCAAAGATAGTTGGATAAATTCGATTAACTATGTTGTTAAAATAGAAGATTCATATGTATCATTTACTAATAATATGGAACCATTTATTAATGTAAATCAAAGTGACAGTGAGACTGAAACTGAATTAAATGTATAATTAAATTTAACTTATAATTTTTATTGTACTAATAAATTCAAAATACACAAACCAATAAACATGTTTTAGTCATACATAATAATAATAATAATAAGATTTCGCGATATGTATTCAAGATAGGGTAACAAGAACAAAAAACTATGAAAAGCACATACTGCATTTGGACGTAGTCGATAAGTGCAGGAAATGTGGTACTTTGGAGAAAACAATTGAGCACCTTATTGGCGGTTGCCCGGCCCTTGCTCCCAATGCTTATTTAGGACGGCATAATCAGCTGACAAAAATTATACATCAACAAATTGCAAAAAAATACGCGCTATTAGAAAGCGCATCTCCTCCATATTATAACTACTCGCCTTCTCCTGTACTGAAATCATCCGATACCATTCTTTACTAGGGCAGACTGCTAGGATAGACTACAATCACTATTGATCGAACGGTTGATTATAACAGGTCGGATATTGTTCTAATCAACAAAAAGGACAAGAGGGCTTTTATAAGTGACATCGCAGTGCCGCTATCTCACAACATTAGAAAAACTGAGATAGAAAAATCCACAAAATATGAAAATCTGGCATACGACTTGAAGAACCAGTGGAAACTGAGTAAGGTAGATGTAGTGCCCTTCGTTATATCCGCCGAAGGCCTGATAAGTAAGAGATTTTCAAAGAACCTCGAGAGCCTCGGTATCTCGAGATCGATTGCCATAGTGGGACAGCGTGCCATGCTCTTGCAGACGTGTCACATTGTTCGTAAAATATTATGCTAGGGTGAGAGGACCTGAATTGCTTTTTCATCTTGACATTGGAATATTGGCCAGCATGAGCTGAGATTCTACAGTAAGGATGAGCAGAATAATATTAATAAAGTGAACCAGTGCCTAGAATCAATTGTTGAGGAATCGGAATCATTGGAAGAAACAAACACAATAATGTATGCTTCAGCAAGAGCAGTATATGAGAAATTGAGCATTCAAATAAATAGGGAAATACGAAAAGAGAATGAGCACGAACCGCCTTGTAAAATACGCTTAACCGAACAAATTTATAACTTTAGAAAATTAGTCGGACAGCTCCACACTTACTTCAACAATACACCATCCGAGAAAGTGAAGAAGGCCGTGAGAATAATAGCTCGACGGAATTTAGATTTATATGCGATTAGTGCGATTAGATTCAAAATAGAACTTGGTGATCCTACAAGATAAAATTAATGCATTAGGGAATAGGCTTCAAAAATATAACGAAATAACTAAAAGACATAAACAAAACAAAGAATTTAGCAGGGATCAAGAACTATTTTACCGCTCATTACAACAAAAAGAAACGGTTATAACTAATAACTCTCCTATGATAGAGGTAATGACTGAGTTTTGGCAGGATATATGGGTACAAGAAAAGAGGCATTGTGAGACAGCTCTATGGATTCGGGATGTGGATCCGATACTGGATAAGAAACCAATTAAAATCTCAGAAGACTCTGTCAGAACAACGATCGCATGTATGGGAAAATGGAATAATGGAGAACCCGGAATAGATAGAATTCATAATTACAGGTGGAAAAAATTCACAACTGCTCATAACATTTTAGCAAAGCAACTATAACAGGCTCTGGAGAAACCCGTTCGATTCCCGGATTACTTTACGAAAGGCGTCACGATTATGGTACCTAAAAGTGAATCAGCGTCCCAACCAAATGAATATCGGCCTATAACCTGCCTACCAACTAACTCTACCAACAAACTACCAACAAACTCTTTACTGCGATTCTCGCACAACATACGACTACATATCTCAATACAAACCGAATACTAGCTAATGAACAAAAAGATTGCAAAAAAGAAGCTCGAGGAACTAAGGAATTGTTAGTCATTGATAGTACCATTTGTGAACAGGTGAGAAAAAGAAAACGAATTATCTCAATAGCATGGGTTGATTACAAAAAAGCATTCGGCTCGGTGCCCCATTCATGGCTTCGGAAAGTGCTACAATGACTTTCAGCTCTTTATGGTTCTGTTCGGCCTTAATCCACTTAGCTACCTGCTCAATAAAACCAGAACTGGCTAGAAAGTCGATAAAAAAAATAATGTGCAATTAAGCCATTCGTTTTACATGGATGATTTGAAAATATATGTCCCAGCCTCAGATCAGCTCCAAAGTCAATTGGAAATAGTCAAGTCATTCAGTGCTGATATACAGATGGAAATGGCTCTGGAGAAATATGCAGTATTGCATATAAAAAAAGGCATAATTATAGAACAACAAATACATTATTAATGGATGGCACAATCATAAATACAACATTACCAGAAGGCTATAAATATCTAGGCTTCGGTCAATCAATAAATATTGAACAAAAATCGACTAAGAAGATAATGTTGGATGAATTGTACAGGAGAATAAGGTTAATCTTAATAAGGCCACTAAATTAGCATCTAGAAACCTATTCACAGCTCCGAAGTCATGGGCCATGCCAAGCGTGACCTATTCATTAGGGATCCTTAAATGGACAAAAACAGATTTAAGAGAAATAGCTATTAAAATTCGAATGATGCTAACAGAATATCAATACCATCACCCAAAAGCAGAAATGAGCAGTCCTGTATATATCAAGAACAAGGGGTGGAAGGGGTCTAGTGAATGTAGAAATGGCTCATAATATGCATGTCCAAAAATTGAGAAGAATCAATAGAAAATATCACTGTGGCATCTCAAATGGCAGTTATCTTGGGAACAACGAGAATTACTAATAGCTATACTGAGGTCATGTTTGAGTGCATGTTGGAAAACACAAGATTTATCATTTCTCTCATATCTAATATGGACAATGTGTTCTTTATTCCTGGTTAACATGGATCTTTTGGTTTGCCCAACATACCCTCAATCACAATATTGCCAACGAATTTCATAAATAAATGATTTTCATGTGGAGCTACATGATTTTGGTGTACCTAAAACTTCTCTTAATTTATTATATCGTTTGCAGATTACCTTAATGTCTACTTCTAATCATTTTTTTTTTCATTCTTTTGTTCTCTTTTGCCCCTAATTTCGAACATGCGAAACGTGCATCGAGAACTTTAAAAAAGTGATTCGGTGTTTAGTGGTTTCACACCGAAGGTTCTAATAGACAAATTGATCCCAAGATCCCTCTGATACGGTCAGCGGAACTAAATCTTTATCGTTAGTACACTATTAAAATTAAGCTTATTGGAGCAGATATTTGGTTTCTTAAGTCATGTCAGATTAATAAAATATTTCCCAATTTTATTAATTTTACTATTTCCAAATCTTCCAAAATATGTGACAAAATAATTAATTTTGCAAAACAGAAATGGCTTGACTTAGAAATCAAACATTTGTACAGTAAAAAGAGTTTGCTTGAAATTCAGGCGTACAATCTTTACAAGAAATTAACTTTTCAATTAACTAATGTAGAAATGAATGTTGGTGCACTTTGCAAATGAATATGTTCACACCAGTAAATATTAAATTTATTTAAAAAATGTCATCTTCAAATAAAAAATTCAAAAAACTCAAAATTGAGCAGTTGAAAGAAGATATTCCAAAAAAGAGCCATAGTAGAAAATCGTTCAACACAGACGTTCGACAATCTAGAATTAGATCTCTTAAATAAAGTCCTCAATTTTTGCGTTGCCGGCATCACGTAGTACTTTGAAGAATATGGTAGCCGGTATTGAAATTGATATTAAAAACTTACCGGAGTCTTCCAAAGCTATCGTCAAATGGTCAGTATTGTCAGTCAAATGGTCAGTACTCCTTCTCTAAAAAACAAACTTCATATTTCTAATCCAAAAGTGCCAAGATTGTATGCACTACCAAAAATTCATAAACCATGAAAAAAAATTCTGGATGTTTTGTCAGTAGAAACAAAAATAGGTTAGATTTTGATATTTTTAGAAAAAATACCAACACTTCGAGATACATTCCTAACAATTCGAATCTTAGTTTCCAAAATAAGATGGCTAGTTTAAATTTTATGGTAAATAGATTAATCAATTTTCCGTTAAGCAAAGATAATTATAACAAAAAATTAAAACTAATTAGGGAGGTATCTGAAGTGAACGGTTATAATAAGAACATTGTAGATAAATTAATTAGAAAATTATTGAAATAATATTCAACTTTTTAAAAGAATCAGAGCAAAAATAAATTAATGGTAATACCATTTAATGTCCAATTAACACTAGAGCTAGACAAAATTTTGAAAAACCGAACATTAAGGTTGGGTATAAACCATACAATAAATTAAGAGAAGTCCTGGGTAATCCAAAGAATAAAGTAGAGCAATATGAAAAGTGGGGGATTTACGAAATTACCTGTCAAGATTGTGATCGAAAGTATAGTGGGAAAACAAAAAGATCCATATTAACGAGATATAAAGAACATGTTGCCCACATTAGATATAGGAGAAATGAAAAAGAAATCTTGTGTTACCCAACATGCAACTGAACATGACAACATTATAGATATTAGTAATTTAAGACTGATCAAAAGTGTAAATAACTATAGGGCTTTTGGATGTATATGAAAGCATTCAAACAGAAAAATGTAAAAAAAATCATGAACCGGGATAAAAGAACTATTTCATTCAGTCCTTAATATAAGGGTCAGTAAACTTCACGGTTCATTTTTTTTTCTTTCTTTTGTCCTCTTTTTCCCCTTTTTTCATTTTTTCTTTTTTCTTGAATCCTTTTTTTTACACGCTTCATTAGGTAGGTAGTACTTCTCCTAGGTAGTAGGTTAGCAATTAAGGTTCTCATATATCAAATTCGGCAAGATGGGTACCGCGTTTACTCTCAATGGAGAATAACTGCAATCATGTGATCGACTATGAGGCTGTTTTGGCGCCTTTTCGTCGCAATTCTTGATGAGTGTCTGCATCTACTACACTCCAGATTTTTACAATGCACGCGGAATTATCTACACCAATTACTGGAAAAAGGAAAAACAATATCTGGAGAGTATAATGCGTCTTTATTGCACCGGTTGAGCGAAGAAATCAAGAAAAATCGTCCTCATTTGAAAAAGAAAAATATTCTCTTCCATCAAGACAATGCACGGGTGCACACCTGTACAGTCTCAATGACCAAAATCATGGAATTAAAGTTCGAATTATTACAACATCCACCGTATTCACCGGATTTGGCCCCTAGTGGCCTTTTTTGTTTACGACCTTAAAAAAATGGCTCAGCGGACAACGGTCTCATCTCTCAAACTGATGCGTATGCCTAACTAGAGACTACCTAACTACCTACTTAAAGTAATTTGTTTTTCTATCTTTTTCTAAGGACTTTTCGAACGACCATCGTATCTGATATCTGATATATGAATCTAGGGCTAAACAATCTTGCCTAGCCCTAGTGTTAATTTGGCATCAAACAGTACTATCATGAATTAAGTTTTGTTCTGTTTCTTTTGAAAAATCGAAGATTCTTTCAATAATTGCCTAAAATTGTTTTCTGATTAATATATTCACAATATTCTTATTATAACCATTCACTCCGGATATCTCCCAAATTAAATTTAATTTTTTGTTATAAATATCTTTGTTTAAAGGAAAAGTGACCTACAATAAAATTTAAACCAGCTACATTATTATGGAAGGTATGATTGGAATCGTTAGAATTGTATCGAGAAGTAATACATATCCAAAGTACATATCACCTTAGAAGAAGAAAATTATATAAAAAAATATTTTACGAAGATTAATGTTAAAATTAATAATGGCGAAGAGATACGAATACCAGTTAGATATATACACACGCGTTCTTCAGAGATTTCAGGCAAGCCTATGATCGATTAGACATAACCCGGATATGCAAAGGAAAGAGGAAGTTTGGAATCAATTACAAAAGAATACGATACATCAGAAGGACGCTAACCAACGCTGTCAGTAAAGTGAGCGTAAATAGTTGGAAATCAAAAAATAAAACTCACAGTGAGTGAGGCAGAGTAAGAGAGTGAGGCAGAGGCAAGAGTGACCACTTATCGACTACTTTAATGTAATTGTCGAAAAAAGCATTTATATAGTCTTGTGGATAAAAAGATGTAGAAATAAGTATATGGACAACTTTACGTACTTAGCAGTTCACATCAATAATAACAATAACAACAAAAGTGGCAAAATCAACGCAGGACTAATCAAAAGAAATAAAAGTGCAGGATCCTTAACGAGTCTCAGTCAAACAGTAATCAGATCAGTGGTAATATATGGCTGCGAACTGTGAATAATTAACATTGAAATAATTGAAGTTAGAAATCTGGTAAACGAAAATAATTCCGGAAATATTAAGGATGAAAAAAACTGAAAACATATGGGTCACTATTGTTGGAACTCTATGAAAATCCCTCCTTAAGGTGAGTGGTGAAAGCACAAGGATCGCGGAATCAAAAAAAAAATCTGAAATGAGACATAAATACCAACAAAGAGTTCGGCCATGTGGCTATTAGTGATCGTTAATGAATTTTGGATTCATTATTATACACCATCCACACTATTCTCCAGACTTGGCCCTCTCTGCCTTTTTTTCCGAATGGAAAGACATTCACACCAAATGAGGAGATTATTACCGAATCAGAGGACTATTTTGCAAAGTTATACTTTTTGGAAAGCATACAAAGTTGGGTGAAGTGAATCGAGCTAAAAGGAGATTTAAAAATTTCATTCAAAAATTATGTGATTTTCCACTATAATTTTATACAGTGCTAGCCAAAAGTCCCCTCTTCCCCTTTTATCTTTTGAACGGTTATACTTAAAATAATGAAATTTGGAATGTGAAAATGACTAGACGTAAACTCCATTTCTGGTGACGTCACAGTGTCATTGTGACCAATAATTTTCAGTGGGATCCTATGGCAAGTGGCACCTCGTTTGAAATGCATTTAAAATTCCTATTCATCCATACTAATTTTGTTTGGGTTCTAGGTAGTTTTGAAGCATAAAATAAATAAATACTAAAATTTTAGTTTAGCGTATAATTAATACAGATTTACAAGTTCGCTTCTGGACAATTGCCAAAAAAGTTGATCTTTTTGTAATTCTCCAACTTATTCTACTTTTTCTGCTTTTACATGGTTTCAATTTTTGAATTTTTACATAAAATTTTTTTGTAAGAAACGTTTGAGTTTCTAAATAAACACAATGTTACGTACTTTAAAAGACAAGGTAGCAGCTATCTTAATGCTTGGTGAATGCGGAAAGAATTTTCATGCTGCGGAGCGCCTTTTTAATGAGAGGTATCTCGATCGCCATATATCGAGGGCTTATTTGAGGAAGCTTTTTCATTCTAAACATTTCTATTGACAAAGGAATTGACATAATGCAGAAATAGTAGTAAACCCTACTTGTTCTACAATCCAAGTTGCATCTACATTTGAAGTCAGTTAAAGGACGATATACCGGGTGTTAAAAAAAATCACCCCTATAAATTAAAAATGGTGCATCAACTTTCAGATGACGATCCCGACCAAAGACTGTTCAGTCTATGAAAACTGTTCAATTCTGTCAAAATATGACCACTAGAATTGATCAAGCGCCAGATTATTTAAAAATAATTTGTTTTAGGGACGAAAGTAGATTCTACCTCAATTGAAATGTGAACATTCAAAATGTAAAGTACTGGAGTGATACTGTGTTTAGTGAGAAACATACACAGTTTCCAGAAAATTGTTAGGCCTATGTTTTTGAATAGCAACTTAACCGGCAAAGCGTACCTGGAGATGTTAGAGACCGCAATTGAGCCGCTAATTCTCGAAATTCTGGAAGACAATCCAGATTAATTTGGTATCTTTGAAACGGAGCTCCTCCACGCTATTGTACTGCAGTAAGACATAATAGGGATATCCTGATAGATGAATTGGACGACGAGGTTTGATAGAATGGCAGGTTGGGTCACTGGAGCTTACACCTTTGGATTTTTTTTTGTGGGGAGTACTTTAAATCTAAAATATATGCTACAACACCTGACAGTATAGATGTTTTAAGACAACGAATTATTGAAGAGTGTAGAGCAATTTCTGCTGAAACATTTGAACGAGTTCGACAAGAGTTTACCAATAGAATGTTTTACTGCCAGAAAGTAGGTGGAGCACATTTTGAACATCTACTGTAAGGGCGGACTTGCGAATTTATATTAATTTGTATTGTATAATATGCTAATTTGAAATTTTAGTATTTATTTATTGTATGTATCAGAACTACCTTGCACTCACACAAAATTAGTATGGTTGAATAAGTCTTTTAAATACCTTTCAAATGAGGTATCACTTGCCATACTATCCCATTGAAAATTCTGGTCACAATGTTCGAAAAGGCTTCCGCGGTCAATAATATTAGAAATACCAGGTTCTCTGGTAGAATCGCGTTTTAGATTCGTAAAATCTCGACGTTTCGGCTTTCACTTTGAAGCCATTTTCAAGAGAATGTAGTTGATTTACTCGGTGGCCTCAATCTACCTACCCAGAGTTCACAACTAGAAAAGGATTGTGAATTCTGGGGAGTAAGAAGATTGATATATATATATATATATATATATATATATATATATATATATATATATATATATATATATATATATATATATATATATATATATATGATATATATATATATATATATATATATATATATATATATATATATATATATATATATATATATATATATATATATATATATATATATATATATATATATATATATATATATATATATATATATATATATATATATATATTCTTTATTTGAAAAATTCCAAAAGTCAGCATTAAAATTTTAATTAAAAAAAAAATATATTGGTATAGCCTCCAAATTATTTTTTTCTTTTTATGTGTAATGTTGTAGGATTCTATGAAAATAAATCAAAATTAGATACAAGCGACATCTACTTTTTTATATAGACTCGCAAAGTTTTTGGAAGAAGTAAAAATAAATTTAAAGTTCAACTTTGAATTGCATATTAAAGAAAAACTAAAAACGAGGTTGGTCTTCGAATTCTTTAGAAAAAAATCTTTGGTTTATCCTCTTTCTAACGGTATGCATTCATGCTATAAAAATGATTTACTAACTTCACTAATTTGCTAACTTTATGTATCGGGACGCATTAGGCTGATATTCGATATTACTTATTTGCGTAAATTACATACGCTAAATAGGTAGAAAATGCTATCTCACTCTTGCGCAGTGAAATCTGGCAGCTATCTCTTTTTGACATAGGGTTTCTTACATATAGTTTTGCGTAAGCGTCCGGTAAGTGTTTCGGAACGTGTGGATTAAGCGTCTGTTAGGAAATCATTCTTGATAGATTCTTTGCGCTTCTGGGTGCAACACCATTGGCGCTTCCATATGTCATCAAAATGTCCGCGTATTCTTCATTAGAGAATGTAGCAATCATCAAATCAACAAAATGTCACAAAAACACTAACAAAAAACTAACACCTCTTAACAAAAACAAATAACACAAATAACATAATTAAAAGATTAGCAGCGCTGCGTTGTAACAACAAATGCGTTTAATCAGCAAATACAATCAAATCTTGAGTAAAAAAACTGACACCACAGCGCGTATTTTTTGAGCTGGTTTTCCGTTAACCTAATGAAAGAATTAACCTAATGAGAAAGAACATATGATGCAATTCTACTGTGTATAGTTAGTAAAACGTTCTTATGGCATGAATGCATACCATTGGAAAGAGGATAAACCTATCTATATCTATCTATATCTATCATATATATATATATATATATATATATATAATATATATATATATATAATATATATATATATATATATATATATATATATATATCTACATATATATATATATATAATATATACTATATATATATATATATATATATATATATATATATATCTTATCTACATATATATATATATATATATATATATATATATATATATTATATATATATATATATATATATATATATCATCATCATTCATCATCATCATCATCATCATCATCAGCCCGTATCGATCCTCTGCAGGATGAAGGCCTCTTCAGCATGCTTCCAACCTTCACACTCTTGGACTTTCCTCTGCCACTCGGGTCCAATATACTTAACGATGTCATCAATCCATCGTGCTTTCGGGTCTTCTTCGCGGACGTTTGCGATCAAGCGGTATCCACTCCAGGATTGCCTTGGTCCATCTGTCGTCCCATCGCCTCGCTATATGGCCTGCCCATCTCCATTTCAATTGTTTTACTCTTCCAATGATGTCACAGACTTTGTGACAAAGTCTGTATATATATATATATATATATATATATATATATATATATATATATATATATATACCCCTTTGTGGATCAGACCTTGACGTGGTAAAGGGGTTTGAGTAGGGCAATCAAGCTTTGAGCTATGCCGTCTGGAGTCCTATGCTCCTGGGAGGGTCACCCCTGGCGGACAGGTCAAAGCGGAGGCCTCAGACTAACATGATCCAAAATCTGCCAACGCGCATTGGACCAGCGTGGCAGATTACGGTCCATACCTTCAACATGGTATTTCAATATGTTGAAATATGACAGTACAACCTCAAACACGGCCCTCATTCCCCGGAGGCCAAGGGGCAACTACCTACGGCAGCGGGAAGACCTGCCCCAAGGCAGAGGGTGCTAAGACAGCGGGAAGACCTGCCCCAAGGCAGAGGGTGCTAAGAATCACCGGGTTAGATCAGGCTGCCATTGGACTTTTGACATTGCAACGTTAAATATACGGACTATGAAAACAGAGGCCCGATTGCAAGAACTGTTAATCGAACTTGACAACATACATTGGGATATTATTGGGCTCTGTGAAACACGAAGAAAGGGTGAAGAGTTAATCAAACTGGAACCAACTGGACACGTACTCTACACTCGAGGTACGGAAAATGGCCGATGTGGCGGAATTGGATTCCTCATCAATCGAAAGCTGAAGGACAGTGTGGTAAAATTTGAAAGTACATCCGACCGATTAGCCCAATGCGTCATTCAGCTGAATAAAAAGTTTAGGCTTCAAATCGTCCAAGCTTATGCACCAACTATAAGCCATAAAGATGAGGAAATTGAGGAATTTTATGATGATGTGGCCCAGCGTTTATACAAGGAGAAGTGTAGGTACAAAATCCTGATGGGTGATTTTAATGCCAGAATTGGAACAACAAGAACAGACGAAAATGCAACTGGCCCATATGGAACTGGTGAGCGAGACAATAGAGGTGACAGATTAGTTGATTTTGCTGAAGGACAAGAACTACATATTATGAATTCATTCTATAAGAAAAATATTAGCAGAAAATGGACATGGAAAAGTCCATCTGGGCTCACAAGCGAAATTGACTACATCATGACCAAAGATAAAACAATATTTACCAATTGTACTGTCCTTAACAATTTTAATGTTGGAAGTGACCACCGAATGGTACGAGCAAGGGTTCGGATTGACTGTCGAAAAGAGCGTGAAAGAATGGTAAGATCAAAGAAGGGCAAGGTGGATTCTGGAAAACTGCTGGAGAGAGGAAGCGATTTTGAGATTGCTTTGTCAAACCGGTTTGCTGCGTTACAAGATCCAGAGGAGGTGGAAATATCAGTTCAATATGAAGAAATCGCCAACAATGTACTTCAAACGGCTGCTTCAATAGCACCAGAAGAAAAATGTCTCAAACAAACAAAATCTCCAGTGAGACCATTGATTTAATGAAGAAACGGCGAGCAATGAGAAATGCAGGTAGTCCTTTTGGCAGGGTCGAGTACACTGAGCTCTGCAAAACTATAAGAAAACGTATCAGAGAGGACACGCGCCGATTCAATATGCAGCTAGTGCAAAAACCGTGGAAGAAAACAAAGGAATTAACAAAGCTAAACAGAAGCTGAGAAACAAAAGAACGCAAATATATGCTTTAAAGCGTGAGGATGGCACAGTGTGCAGGGCGCGTACCGAAATGTTAGAGATTGTCAGAAGGTTTTATTCCCAGTTATATGAAGATCAGAGCCAGTCAGGGACAGCAATACCCACGGAAGAACAATATATAATACCAGATATCCTAGTGGAGGAAGTAACAAATGATGTAGAATTGATGAAGAACGGCAAGGCTCCATGAAAGGATAGTGTAACTGTCGAAATGCTAAAAGATGGTGGTCGGACGTTACATAAAACACTGGCAAAATTATACTCAAAATGCCTCAAAGAACAAAAAGTACCCGACTTATGGAAAAATTCAGAAGTGATCCTTTTACATAAAAAAGAAGCACAGGAAGATTTAAAGAACTACCGTCCAATAAGCCTCCTATCAATGATGTACAAAGTTTTCACTAAGATAATTTCTAAAAGAATATTTAAAAAACTGAATGACGCACAACCAAGAGAACAAGCAGGATTCAGAAGTGGATTCAGTACAATGGATCACATCCAGGTTGTACAGCAGGTCATAGAAAGGCACAACGAATACACCAGGCCACTGTGCTTGGCTTTTATCGACTACGAAAAAGCATTTGATTCCATCTCAAAGCATACGATAATGGATGCACTGTTTAGCCAAGGTGTAGAGAGAGCCTATGTAAACCTATTAGAATCGATATATGATGGAGCTACAGCCACAATTCACCTTGATGATCTTGAAGTGGGAATTAATATAGAACGAGGTGTAGGCAGGGTGGCGCAATATCGCCTATTCTTTTCTCGGCTGGCCTTGAAGAAGTATTCCGTAAACTGGATTGGGAACAGGATGGTGTAAAGATCAATGGTGCAAACTTAAACCATCTTAGATTTGCAGATGATATTATTCTCATTTCACAAGACCCAGAGGAGCTGCAGAGACGCATACAAGAACTGCAAAGGGCTGGCGACCCATTTGGCTTGAAAATAAACCTGAAAAAGAGTCAGGTTATGTTCAATAACTTCGCTCAGGACAGAAGAATTTCAGTTTTGGGAAGGGATTTAGAGATTGTGGACAGCTTTATATATCTTGGGCAGAGGATTTCAATGGAGGGGAATACCGCCCGGGAGGTGGAACGGCGTGTTAAATGTGGCTGGCAGGCATTTGGTAGGCTCAACATAGTGTTTAAGAGCAGACTCCCACTTTGCCTGAAAAGAAAAGTATTCGATCAGTGCGTTCTACCCGTTATGACATACGGCAGTGATACCTGGACACTCACATCGCAATCAATTCAAAAACTTCGGGTGGCACAGAGGGGAATGGAAAGATGTATGCTTGGCATTACAAGACGAGACAGAAAGTCCTGCGCATGGATCAGGGAATAGACAAAAGTCTGTGACATCATTGGAAGAGTAAAACAATTGAAATGGAGATGGGCAGGCCATATAGCGAGGCGATGGGACGACAGATGGACCAAGGCGATCCTGGAGTGGATACCGCTTGATCGCAAACGTCCGCGAAGAAGACCGAAAGCACGATGGATTGATGACATCGTTAAGTATATTGGACCCGAGTGGCAGAGGAAAGCCCAGGACCGTGAAGGTTGGAAGCATGCTGAAGAGGCCTTCATCCTGCAGTGGATCGATACGGGCTGATGATGATGATATATATATATATATATATATATATATATATATATATATATATATATATATATATATATATATATATATATATATATATATATATATATTATTATTCACGTATGGGCCCTGGTGGACTACGGGAAGTACAATTAGAGGGGTTTGTTGTTGTTAGCCTTTCTTTGAGCCCATACTAATTTCATTCTTTCGCTATGAGCTTTTTTCCTTTCGTCAGACCAAGTTGTTCCAGTCTTCCTACATTTTTCTCTCTGGCCAACCTTCCAAACGTTAACCTTGTGTCTGAAACAACCTCTATCCTGAATTTCACTTTGTGTAATATTTGCTGATCTTAGGTCCTCTTTAATTGCCGCAATCCATTTAATTATTTCTACTTTAGCTCTACTCCTATTTTCATAAAATTCGACTATTTGTCTAGTTAGCCTACTCGGATTCATCCGTTTGATGTGTCCGTAAAACTTAAGTCTTCTTTTTCTCATATCGCTAGGTATATCTGTGTATTGTTTGATTTCTTGGTTTTCTCGAAGTCGGTATGTTGTGCTATTTATTTGTTTGGGGCTTAGGATTTTTCTTATGATTTTTCTTTCCTTCTTTTCAATGTCCTCGATGTCCCTCTTTCTATATATATATTGATATATAATAATTATAATAATATATATAATTTGACACTACAGACACTAAGTTCTAGTCAGTGATGGCCGAATTAAAATATCCTTGACTTTAAGAGAAAAGATTGAAATAATCTGGTTGTTTGGTGATTTTGCTCGTAGTAACAGATAATTTACAGTAGAGTTTAACATGAGACATTCCCAACATGCTCTCATTACTCATGGAAAAGCAGCCGCTCTAAATGCTCTTTTCAATGAAACTGGCAGTGTTATTAAAATCCATTAAAAATTCAACCTCGTCGAATACATCCGCATCCTGAGGATAACGATATATTGGCGGCAAATCGAGCAAATTCATGCATGAGTCTTCGAGATTTATCATCCTAATTGAATATTATCAAGGATAAAATCAGAAGATGTTTTATGTTGAAGATAATAAAAAATTATACCAATGTTATTGGGCCCAAGGTAATTTTTTAAATGAAAGACATTTCCTGAAGATCATGTTTACTGATGAGACTACATTCACCACTAATGGGGTTTTATCATCTCAAAACTGTAGACACTGGGACAGAGATAAAAACTACTGGGTTATAAATTGTAAAGGCCTATATTTCCAGAAAGTCAATGTATGGTGTGGGATTTTAGGAAACCAAATAATTGGACCTTTTTTCTTTAATGAATCATTAAATGCTGGTCGTTTAGTTAACTTCTTCGATTGGGAATTTTGGGATGCATTTGAAAATCTTCCTCTTAATGTACGACATGATATGTATTTGCAGCTAGATGGTGCATCCACACAATTCAAGGATTGTTTGTCAATGGTTAAACCAAAAATTTTATATGCGCTAGATAAGACAAAATAGTCTTTTTAACTGTGGCATCCGAGATCTCCCGATATTACATCACTCGACTGTTATTTTTGGGAAATGGTAAAAAAACAAAGTTTATAATACAAAGCCCAGTAATCGAGAAGAACTTTGTGCCAGAAGAAGGCAAGTCTGTTAAGAACTTAGCTTACCGAAACTTAGACGAGTAGCTAAACAGATTCGTAAAGGAATCGAAAACTGTATTCGAATAGGCGGAGGACTACTTGAGAGACATCACATTTGATAGTTAATTGTATTATGAAAATTATTGTTGTATACTTTTTCCTAAATTTAATCAATAACCAAAAATTGTTTTCTCATAAGAATAAAATAATTATTCCTTTGTAAGTGCTATTTATTTTATTGAAATATTTGAATACATGACATTATTAAATTGAAAATGTGTCAAGTTTTTACTTTCCATGGCACATTAATTATCGAATTACAAAATAAACTTGTAATAATTTTGAGTATAGACCAAAATAATGAAAAAATTTAAAATGCGAATTTTGTCATGAAACTAGGTATATGGGGTTAAAATAATATTCTGAATAACTTTTTCTTAATAATTTTTGTCGGTATTTCTAATGCGAAGTAAAATATTGAGAATTGACCCTATGAATTCGAGTGAGTTTAAAGTTCATTTGAGCATCGAGTTGAGTATCATAAAAAAAATGACCCATCAACCTGTATGACTGTACAAAAATTCAAATCTGTATTCCTACAAATAGCGAAAATATAGGTGTCTTCATCTTAAATGCGACACACTGTGTTTATATCTTATTTATTTGCCCATTATACTCGACAGTATAAAATATTTATTTTTTCTTGTTAGGCTCAATTTTAACGTTTATTCCCACTCCATGTTTAATTCCGACTCGTTTCCAAAGTGTACCGAAAGTTTCTGTTATCGTAAAGTGAGCCGCCGCCGCTAGTTAAAGTTTGTAGCTCTCGCAGGACGAAAACTGGATAAACACGAAAGAAAAATAACGGTCCAATCGTAGCAAAACTGATTCCTATTGACGTACTTAACAGGAATAATGAGCTGGTTCGTTTTCTTTTGCTGTGCTGTCTTTTTTCGAGGCGGTTTTCCGACCGGAGAAAAACCGACGTAGTTTGCATTCAAATGCATTGTTTTTTCGTCGAATTCTAATTGGATTTTATGTTCTTTCTGTCGATGTCAATATCGATTCCCGATTTTAGAATGAATTGGAAACAATCCACTGAACATTTGTATGTTTTTGTTGTTTAGAATGGGCGAACAAAAACGAGTATATTTTTTTCAATGTATTGTGTCATTTAATTGTTACATAACTGGATTGAAAGTTAATAAAAACACAATCACGAAATGATATTCGTTGGTAAAAAAGTAATTTGACGGATGCCACAAAAGCGTACTACAGTTTGAGAAGCATATTCATCAGAAAGAAATAAATTTCTATAAAAACCAAAATGAGAGTCAGATGAGAGAAAGATGATTTTAATTCTTTATTCTAGTTCTCATATTTGGCTGTAAATATTATATTGGGTCCTGAGAAAAAGTACAAAAAATATAGATATGAAGTACCTGTGAAAGTGATAGGCATTATATGAAACGATAAGATAAGAATAACGTTAAACTTGGGACAACTACAAGTCTAGCCATTACTTAAAAATAATAGAGCATTGTCAGCTAAGATGGTAGGGACATGTTATGAGGATGAAAACAGATAAGCCAGTCAAAGAGTGTGGGAAGTAACAAGACGTGATTAAAGAGCAACAAGAAAACCTAGGAAGACTTGAAATGCAAGCATCAACGAGTTACTGACATCAGAGGTTTAACAGCATAATAGGATAAAGCAGAATAAAGGAGATACTGAACAAGAGCAGGATAAGCCAAAAGTAATATATATATATATATATATATATATATATATATATATATATATATATATATATATATATATATTTATATATATATATATATATATATATATATAATATATATATATATATATATATATATATATATATATATATATATATATATATATACTGCGTCGCTATTATATATAGAAACTGTCAAATATTTTTTTCTTTTATTAACTTTATATTTCGGTTCTAAGATTGTGGTGATAGGCATTATATGAAACGATAAGATAAGAATAACGTTAAACTTGGGACAACTACAAGTCTAGCCATTACTTAAAAATAATAGAGCATTGTCAGCTAAGATGGTAGGGACATGTTATGAGGATGAAAACAGATAAGCCAGTCAAAGAGTGTGGGAAGTAACAAGACGTGATTAAAGAGCAACAAGAAAACCTAGGAAGACTTGAAATGCAAGCATCAACGAGTTACTGACATCAGAGGTATAACAGCATAATAGGATAAAGCAGAATAAAGGAGATACTGAACAAGAGCAGGATAAGCCAAAAGTAATATATATATATATATATATATATATATATATATATATATATATATATATATATATATATATATATATATATATATTTATATATATATATATATATATATATATATATATATATATATATATATATATATATATATATATATATATATATATATACTGCGTCGCTATTATATATAGAAACTGTCAAATATTTTTTTCTTTTTATTAACTTTATATTTCGGTTCTAAGATTCTTACCGCTTCTCTATTCAGGTTCGACGCGTGTTTGCTGACGCATTGGTTGGGCGCTTCTCGCTAGACCGTGTTACCGATATAACGGTGCATACTTGGATTTCCTTTACCGACTGCATCGGTAATTATTTGGATTGAAACTTCATTGCTACGGAATCGGGCCGCAAAGCCTGAGACCACCGATAAGGTACGAACAATTTCGCGTATCTTGATGGGTATCTGGAGTAGAGTAGAATGGCTCGATCGTCCATCATGCAAATCTTCCGTTAGCGTTGATTTTAGTGATGTTTTGACTAATATTGGAGGAATGGATTCAATTGAGCCTGAATCAAATTTAAGACTGTCTGGGGCCTGAATGCAAGGTCGACCATTGTTTTTGCTTGCTGGTGTATTTGCTCCGCTTGAGGTGTGAGGCTCTGGTTCCCGTTTAACAGCTGGGGAGTTGATTCGGGGATGGTTTTCTTCGCTTGATTCTGGTGCTGCGGAGATTGTTTCTTCGTAGTTGGATTGATTTTCTTCCTCTGTACCTCAACTCTGCGAGGTACAACCACGTGCACGATCGCACAGGGTTTCTTTTCTTTGTTGAACCATCTCGTGATGGACTTCATCTGTTGATAAGGTTTCTACCACGCCCTAAAAAAGGTGGTGTTAGGGTCCAGTATGAATACTCTTTTCTTTGGGTAACAAAAGCACTCCGTCTGGCCTCGTTTTAACTAGCCCGACAGCTATTTTTGATTTCTTCACGATGCTCATGGCTTCTTGGAATACAGATTTGTCGTTCAGGACAATCGGTTTGGGCTTGGCCGTGGCGACAGACGGTGATACTGCTGCCTCTTCGACTGGTTCTTCAGGTTGGGCGCTTGAAGTGGACGGAAGAGGGTCAGTCGGACTTTCCACTCCTGACTAGCCTTGGGAGTCGCTGCCTTCTTCTCTTTTTCTTACGTCTTCTCGATGGGGAGGACATCTGTTGATATACGTCCGTAACTGAGACTTGATCGAGACTTCTTCGAGAATCGAATGGATCTCGATGACGGATGTTTGACACGTTGGAGTTGGTAGTGTAGTTTCTTGAGCTTTTTCTTTGTCTTTGACCTTAGAAGAAGATACTTCTGATTCTAATTATTTAATTCTGATTAGCAGTTTAATTATTTCTGCTTTTAATTCTTGTTTTTCTAATATCAGTGTCTTTATCTGTAAGGTTTTATCCTTCATATTAAGCTGATATTTTGCTATTTCAGTTTTTCAAGTTCTTGTTTAAACTTACTGAGGTCATTTTCTGTTAAAGAAGCTTTTGATTTACCCATCAGGAACAATTTACAGATTATACAACGGACACTGATCACTAAACGATTAGCATACGTGTACGTAACCACACTTTTATTTAACTTAACCTCACTTTCTCGCTCTTCAAAGAGAGATGTGTACTCAATGAAGGCACTGATAAGACTCCGTCAAATATCTCGAGAACTCGATGAGATTTGTTAACAAAATGTACAGAAACATCAGAAAATATTTGTCACTTTTTGCGTATTTTCATTCTTTTTTCATGTCACATATTTGAAATCCAAAACTAACTTGTTCTTTTTTTATTAATAACAGTATAAATAATTTGGCATCATTGGAAACATTTTTTTCTCAAAATTTAAATGTTTTGTTGAGATTTAGTGGCAAGAATAGTATAGGACCTTTTTTCATTGATGGTAACTTGACATCAGATAAGAATTTAGATCTATTGGAAGAAAATATCATCCCTTAACTTTTGCGTCTGTTTCCAAATTTAATTAACTAAAACCCAGAAATATGGTTACAGCAAGATAATGCACCAGCACACTATGGCATAAATGTTTTCTTTGTTAATATTAATTTTTTTAACATTATTTTTTCAAACCCATGGATCGGTCAACGAGGAGCTAGCGAATGGCCGGCAAGATCCGACTCGACACCACCTACTTTTTTTTGTGGAGCTATTTAAAAAGTCTCAAATTACGAATTCGACAAGAAATTTGCGATATGCCTCTAGTGGGAAAACACAATTCATCGCTTGGTCTGTCAGGAAATTTATGCTGGACACTTTGAAATTTTGTAAATAGTTCTTTAATAAAAAAATACAATATTGATATTGTTTTGTTTTAATCTGATATTGACAAAAGAGACAGAAACACTTTAACCATCAATATTTAGAAATATTTAAAAAAAAAACATACAATATTGACCTCGTTGAATTCAGAAAAAAATTCAACAATGTTAAATTCAAGTACTGTTGTCATTAAAAAAAAAGTAAGTTCGCCTTGGACTTGAAATATGCGACATGCGACAAAAAAAAAATTCAATGTTCGTGTACATAATCTCATTACGAAATCTCAAAGCGTTCTCGCAAATATATATATATATATATATATATATATATATATATATATATATATATATATATATATATATATATATATATATATATATATATACATATATATATATATATATATATATATATATATATATATATATATATATATATATATATATATATATATATATATATATATATATATATATATCATCATCATCATCATCAGCCCGTATTGATCCACTGTAGGATGAAGGCCTCTTCAGCATGCTTCCAACCTTCACGGTCCTGGGCTTTCCTCTGCCACTCAGGTCCAATATACCTAACGATGTCATCAATCCATCGTGCTTTCGGTCTTCTTCGCGGACGTTTGCGATCAAGCGGTATCCACTCCAGGATTGCCTTGGTCCATCTGTCGTCCCATCGCCTCGCTATATGGCCTACCCATCTCCATTTCAATTGTTTTACTCTTTCAATGATGTCACAGACTTTTGTTTGTTCCCTGATCCATGCGCAGGACTTTCTGTCTCGTCTTGTAATGCCAAGCATTCCATTCCATTCCCCTCTGTGCCACCAGAAGTTTTTGAATTGATTGCGATGTGAGTGTCCAGGTTTCACTTCCGTATGTCATAACGGGTAGAACGCATTGCTCGAATACTTTTCTTTTCAGGCAAAGTGGGAGTCTGCTCTTAAACACTATGTTGAGCCCAGCAAATGCCTGCCAGCCACATTTAACACGCCGTTCCACCTCCCGGAAAGTATTCCCCTCCATTGAAATCCTCTGCCCAAGATATACAAAGCTGTCCACAATCTCTAAATCCCTTCCTAAAACTGAAATTCTTCTGTCCTGAGCGAAGTTATTGAACATAACCTGACTCTTTTTCAGGTTTATTTTCAAGCCAAATGGTTCGCCAGCCCTTAGCAGTTCTTGTATGCGTCTTTGCAGCTCCTCTGGGTCTTGTGAAATGAGAATAATATCGTCTGCAAATCTAAGATGGTTTAAGTTTGCACCATTGATCTTTACACCATCCTGTTCTCAATCCAGTTTACGGAATACTTCTTCAAGGCCAGCCGAGAAAAGAATAGGCGATATTGCGTCACCCTGCCGTACACCTCGTTTTATATTAATTCCCACTTCAATATCATCAAGGTGAATTGTGGCTGTAGCTCCATCATATATCGATTCTAATAGGTTTACATAGGCTCTCTCTACACCTTGGCTAAGCAGTGCATCCATTATCGCATGCTTTGAGATGGAATCAAATGCTTTTTCGTAGTCGATAAAAGCCAAGCACAGTGGCATGGTGTATTCGTTGTGCCTTTCTATGACCTTCTGTACAACCTGGATGTGATCCATTGTACTGAATCCACTTCTGAATCCTGCTTGTTCCTTTGGTTGTGCGTCATTCAGTTTTTTTTAATATTCTTTTAGAAATTATCTTAGTGAAAACTTTGTACATCACTGATAGGAGGCTTATTGGACGGTAGTTCTTTAAATCTTCCTGAGCTCCTTTTTTATGTAAAAGGATCACTTCTGCATTTTTCCATAAGTTAGGTACTTTTTGTTCTTTGAGGCATTTTGAGTATAATTTTGCCAGTGTTTTATGTAACGTCCGACCACCAGCTTTTAGCATTTCGACAGTTACACTATCCTTTCCTGGAGCCTTGCCGTTCTTCATCAATTCTATAGCATTTGTTACTTCCTCCACTAGGATATCTGGCATTATATATTGTTCTTCCGTGGGTATTGCTGTCCCTGACTGGCTCTGGTCTTCATATAACTGGGAATAAAACCTTCTGACAATCTCTAACATTTGGGTACGCGCCCTGCACACTGTGCCATCCTCACGCTTTAAAGCATATATTTGCGTTCTTTTGATTCTCAGCTTCTGTTTAGCTTTGTTAATTCCTTTGTTTTCTTCCAGGGTTTTTTGCACTAGCTGCATATTGAATCGGCGCGTGTCCTCTTTGATAGTAATGCAGCAAACCGGTTTGACAAAGCAATCTCAAAATCGCTTCCTCTGTCCAGCAGTTTTCCAGAATCCACCTTGCCCTTCTTTGATCTTACCATTTTTTCGCACTCTTATCGACAGTCAATCCGAACCCTTGCTCGTACCATTCGGTGATCACTTCCAACATTAAAATTGTTAAGGACAGTACAATTGGTAAATATTGTTTTATCGTTTGTCATGATGTAGTCAATTTCGCTTGTGAGCCCAGATGGACTTTTCCATGTCCACTTTCTGCTGATATTTTTCTTATAGAATGAATTCATAATATATAGTTCTTGTCCTTCAGCAAAATCAACTAATCTGTCACCTCTATTGTCTCGCTCACCAGTTCCATATGGGCCAGTTGCATTTTCGTCTTTTCTTGTTGTTCCAATTCTGGCATTAAAATCACCCATCAGGATTTTGTACCTACATTTTTCCTTGTATAAAAGCTGGGCCACATCATCATAAAATTCCTCAATTTCCTCATCTTTAATGGCTTATAGTTGGTGCATAAGCTTGGACTATTTGAAGCCTAAACTTTTTATTCAGCTGATGACGCATTGATCTAATCGGTCGGATGTACTTTCAAATTTTACCACACTGTCCTTCAGCTTTCGATTGATGAGGAATCCAATTCCGCCACATCGGCCATTTTTCGTACCTCGAGTGTAGAGTACGTGTCCAGTTGGTACCAGTTTGATTAACTCTTCACCCTTTCTTCGTGTTTCACAGAGCCCAATAATATCCCAATGTATGTTGTCAAGTTCGATTAACAGTTCTTGCAATCGGGCCTCTGTTTTCATAGTCCGTATATTTAACGTTGCAATGTCAAAAGTCCAATGGCAGCCTGATCTAACCCGGTGATTCTTAGCACCCTCTGCCTTGTGGCAGGTCTTCCCGCTGCCGTAGGTAGTTGCCCCTTGGCCTCCGGGGAATGAGGGCCGTGTTTGAGGTTGTACTGTCATATTTCAACATATTGAAATACCATGTTGAAGGTATGGACCGTATATGTATATATATATATATATATATATATATATATATATATATATATATATATATATATATATATATATATATATATACTTAATATGTCATTCTAGAGTTCCTCCATAAAGATATTACTTATCAAAGGAGAGAGTTTTGTTGATAAGACTAATTTTCTAATTGAAAATATATGGTTTTTAAACAGAGAGTTAATAATTCTAAAAGTGTATTTATGTTTAGTTTAGTGGGGTCTTTTAAGGTTGTGTCATGTTCTAATCTCTTTTTAATTATTAAAAGTGATGTATGAATTGGTACATTAATAAAGAAACTCACACTAAAAGTTTGTAATTTTAATGTTGGAAATTTTATATACAAACTGACGCATTTTTAATAGATGAATTTGTTTTACCCGAAAGTGGATTTTAAATGTTTAATAATAATTTTGCTAGTTTATAACATGGGAAATATATACTACTATCTATAGGGCATAATGGTATATTAGTTTTGTGTATTTTAGTAGTCCATAGAAATGATATGGTTTATTATAATGTGGTGTAAGTTATGATCTTTCTAGATCTGTAAATTCGTGTTTGTGTTTATATAATGTATTGTAAATCTGTTTCTCTCTTTTTGATGTGGGATCCGCAGGTATTTTAGTGTAATTTCCCTCATCAATTAAAGTTCTAATTTTGTTATTATATTCTGTAGTGTCCAGAATAACTGTGGTGTTACCTTTATCTGATGGTAATAGTTTAAGATTTGTCTTTATTTAATTTTTCTATAGTTAATCTTTCCTCATGGTATAAATCTTATTAAATTTTTGTTCGTTAGTCAGATTTATTACAGAAAAAGAATCACCTAAAAATTAGTATCCGTTTTTATATTTTTACCCAGTGATTCATTTATTTACATAAGAACAGATATTTTTGCAATTTTTTGAGTTTTAGTTCGTGGGGGAAAACCGAAAAAAGAAAGATCACTGGGTAAAAATACAAAATGGATACTAATTTTTAGGTGATTCTTTTTCTGTAATAAATCTGCCTAACGAACAAAAATTTAATAAGATTTATACCATGAGGAAAGATTAGCTATAGAAAAATTAAATAAAGACAAATCTTAAACTATTACCATCAGATAAAGGTAACGCCACAGTTATTCTGGACACTACAGAATATAATAACAAAATTAGAACTTTAATTGATGAGGGAAATTACACTAAAATACCTGCGGATCCCACATCAAAAAGAGAGAAACAGATTTACAATACATTATATAAACACAAACACGAATTTACAGATCTAGAAAGATCATAACTTACACCACATTATAATAAACCATATCATTTCTATGGACTACTAAAATACACAAAACTATTATACCACTATGCCCTATAGATAGTAGTATATATTTCCCATGTTATAAACTAGCAAAATTGTTATTAAACATTTAAAATCCTTTTTCGGGTAAAACAAATTCATCTATTAAAAATACGTCAGAGTTTTTATATAAAATTTCCAACATTAAAATTACAAACTTTTAGTGTGAGTTTATTTACTAATGTACCAGTTCATACATCACTTTTAATAATTAAAAAGAGATTAGAACATGACACAACCTTAAAAGACCCCACTAAACTAAACATAAATACACTTTTGGAATTATTAAGTCTCTGTTTAAAAAACCATATATTTTCAATTAGAAAATTAGTATTATCAACAAAACTCTCTCCTTTGATAAGTAATATCTTTATGGAGGAACTCTAGAATGACATATTAAGTAAATCTCTTAAAAAACCAATAATATGGTTTAGATATGTTGATGATATTTTTGCTATATGACAACATAGTATTGATGATCTAAATATTTATTTAGAAAATATAAATTCTCGAGAGCCTACAATTAAGTTTACTTTAAAAATGGAGGGGGAGAATAAATTGTTATTCCTCAACACTTTAATAATAAAACACAATTACGCATTAAAAACTACTACAGAAAACCTACAAACACATACACAGATAGGTATCTCAATATCTTTTCCAATCATTCAAAATCAGTTAAAATAAGAGTAATTAAAAGTTTATATAACAGAGCAAAACTTGTTTGTACCGACAGTTATATACTATAAAAAGAAAGAAATTGCATTAGACATTTTAATAAAAAACAATTACCCAAAAAACTTGATAGATAAATCCTTTAACACTTTTGATACTAGACTAAACAGACAACTTATTAATAACAATAATAATAACTAAAAATCCGCGGTATTTCTGACACAATTAAAAGAGTAGGAAATAAATAACATAAGAACGATATTTAAAACAAAAAAAACTCTTAGATCTATATTGACAAAAACCAAACCAAATAACACACAACAGAATATCAAAAATGTGGTTTATAAAATCACATACCTGCAATCCCTACGAATGTGGCAAATTTTATACAGGCGAGACATCTAGACCGTTAGATGTTAGAATAAAAGAACATAAAAACCTTCTTAGAAAGGGTTATTTTAATAAATTTAGAATCTGCCAACACGCATGGGAATCGGGACATAAAATCAATTGGAATAATTCCAAAACGGTATATAAAGAATTGGTAACTAAATGCAGAAGATTAAAAGAAACCGCTTTAATTAATTTAAATAAAAATAACTGTATTACTATGCCTTCGGTAGATTTAAATTCAATATGGTTCCCGATTCTAAAGAATAGAATTAAAAACGTTTAATTATTTCAATACGCAATAATCACACAGCAAAAGTCACCTATATAATTTTTTTGTAGTATGTCAGTGTCAGTAAAATATTGTCAACGTAAGTATCATTAACTATACAAAATAAATTTACTTAAAATATATTTTTTCGAGTATTATATAGAAATTAATATAATTCTTTTTAGAAATATTAACGTTCAAATGTTTATAGTTAAGCAAATTTTGTATTTTATACATTTTTGCTCGTTAGGCAAATTTATTACAGGAAAAGAATCACTAACAAATTAGTCTCCGTTTTGTTTTTTACCCAGTGATTCTTTTATTACGAATTATATTAAGAAGAATTATTATTAAGAACAGATATTTTTGATATTTTTTGAATTTTGGATCGTGGCGAAAAACCCAATAAAAGAAAAAATATATCGTAAGTTGATGACCTAACCAACAGTTAGTAGAAATGTGTAAAACATATTTAGTTGTAGACCAAGAAGACCTCTTTGGCGCATTATTAGAAGAGGATCTTTACTCAGAATAAACAGTAAATAATAATAGAACAAAAGACAAACAAAATGTAATATTATACTTAACTGTGTAATATTTAGGCTATCTTGTCCACGTTTATGCTATTCCAAACAATTCAGCAAACTTTTCCAGCAGTTACTACCCCTAATTCCACCACAATGTAAATTTACCTCGCGCCCAATTTTATTTATAAGCTATATTTTCGCCCGAATGTGCTCCGAGAATCGCTTAAGACGAGACCTGTTTTCCTAATCAATTTATGTTTGGAATTAGAGCCGACGAGGCCTAAAGGAGGTGCTAATGGGGATGGGGCTAATTCTGACGTACAATGTAAATTATATCTGAAACAGACCGGCCTGCTCTCTCACCCTCACCCTGCCCCATCCACCGGTTAATCGGCTCAGGGTAGAAACGGGGCGCAAAAATTATTTTATTACGGCGGGAGCGAAATTTTACGCCGACATCGCGGGTATGGTGTGCCATGATCCCCATCCTAATTTGAAATTTACCGACAGTATTATTAATTTCGATTTGGAAATTTGGCAATTACACGATTAAGTAAAATTTAGCAGAGATCTTTGTTTTGAATAATCTTCCAACTTAAACAGGGCCCTGCAGGAGAATTTGAGGAATAAATCCAGATTAAAAATTATCTAAACACTCACATAGAACATTGATGTTTCCATGTAGCAGCCAGACTTTCACTGACATGAGATGCGCCTGTTGAGTTTAATTTCACAACCCTAATTTTATGTTTTAAAAACCGCCAAACCCAAATATAGCTACGCAGGTCCATTTTGAGAATAAATACACATTTAACAGTAGAAACACTCCATTTCTAATGTATTGAATTGTTCTAATAATCGCCAATTCTTCGCTGACATGAGATGCGCCTTTTGAGTTTAATCGCGGGACCTTAATTTTGTGTTTTAAAAATCATGAGATTCATGAGACTCCACTTCTAATGTATTTAAATGGCCCAATAATATCCAGTCTTTCACTGACATTATATGAACCTTTTCAATTTAATCCTAAGACTATAATTTTGTGTTCTAAAAATCATCAAACCCAAATACAGCCAGGCAGGTCCATTTTTAAAATGAATACACATTTAACAATAAAAGTTCTGTTCTGAATACACATTTAACAAGAAAAGTACTCCACTTCTAATGTATTGAATTGGCCAAATAATTTCCAGTCTTTTGCTGATATTGGATGAACCTTTTGAGTTTAATCCTAAGACTTTAATTTTGGGTTTTAAAAATCATCAAACCCAAATACAATCACGCAGGTCCATTTTGAAAATGAATACACATTTAAAATAAAAGCACTCCACTTCTAATGTATTTAATTGGCTCAATAATTTCCAGTCGCTGACATTATATGATCCTTTTGAGTTTAATCCTAAGACTCTAATTTTGTGTTTTAAAAATCATCAAATCCAAAAACAGTCACGTAGGTCCATTTTGAAAATGAATACATATTTAACAATAAAAGTACTGCTCTGAATATATAATTATCAAGAAAAGTACTCCAATTTAATGTATCGAGTTCGCCCAATAATTTCCAGCTTTTCGCTGACATTGGATGCGCCTTTTGAGTTTAATCCTAAGACTTTAATTTTGTGTTTTAAAAATCATCAAATCCAAATACAGTCACGCAGATCCATTTTGAAAATCAATACACATTTAACAACAAAAGCACTCCACTTCTAATGTATTTAAGTGGCCCAATAATATCCAGTCTTTCGCTGACATTATATGCACCTTTTGAGTTTAATCCCAAGACTCTAATTTTGTGTTTTAAAAATCATCAAAACATATTGAACACAATAAATACATTTAACATTTAACATACATTTAACAGTAAAAACACGCCATTTTTAATGTATTGAATTGTTCTAATAATCGTCAATTTTTCGCTGACATGACATGCAGCTTTTGAATCTAATCCCACGACCCTAATTTTGTGTTATAAAAATAATCAAACCCAAATACTGGTACGCAGGTCCATTTTGAGAAAGAAAACACATTTGCCAATAAAAATTCTCCATTTCTAATGTATTGAATTGTTCTAATATTCGCCAATTTTTCGATGAGATGCGATGAGACTTTTCAGTTTAATCCCATGACCTTAATTTTGTGTTTTAAAAAATCATCAAACCCAAATCCTACCACGAAGGTCCATTTTGATAATGAATATCCCTACACCAATAAAAACTCTCTATTTTTATTATATTGAATTGTCCTAATAATCGCCCATTTTTCGCTGATATGAGATGCGCCTTTTGAGTTTAATCGCGGGACCTTAATTTTGTGTTTTAAAAATCATGAGATTCATGAGACTCCACTTCTAATGTATTTAAATGGCCCAATAATATCCAGTCTTTCGCTGACATTATATGAACCTTTTCAATTTAATCCTAAGACTATAATTTTGTGTTCTAAAAATCATCAAACCCAAATACAGCCAGGCAGGTCCATTTTGAAAATGAATACACATTTAAAATAAAAGCACTCCACTTCTAATGTATTTAATTGGCCCAATAATTTCCAGTTGCTGACATTATATGATTCTTTTGAGTTTAATCCTAAGACTCTAATTTTGTGTTTTAAAAATCAGCAAATCCAAAAACAGTCACGTAGGTCCATTTTGAAAATCAATACATATTTAACAATAAAAGTACTGCTCTGAATATATAATTATCAAGAAAAGTACTCCAATTTAATGTATCGAGTTCGCCCAATAATTTCCAGCTTTTCGCTGACATTGGATGCGCCTTTTGAGTTTAATCCTAAGACTTTAATTTTGTGTTTTAAAAATCATCAAATCCAAATACAGTCACGCAGATCCATTTTGAAAATCAATACACATTTAACAATAAAAGCACTCCACTTCTAATGTATTTAAGTGGCCCAATAATATCCAGTCTTTCGCTGACATTATATGCGCCTTTTGAGTTTAATCCCAAGACTCTAATTTTGTGTTTTAAAAATCATCAAAACATATTGAACACAATAAATACATTTAACATTTAACATACATTTAACAGTAAAAACACGCCATTTTTAATGTATTGAATTGTTCTAATAATCGTCAATTTTTCGCTGACATGACATGCAGCTTTTGAATCTAATCCCACGACCCTAATTTTGTGTTATAAAAATAATTAAACCCAAATATTGGTTCGCAGGTCCATTTTGAGAAAGAAAACACATTTGCCAATAAAAATTCTCCATTTCTAATGTATTGAATTGTTCTAATATTCGCCAATTTTTCGATGAGATGCGATGAGACTTTTCAGTTTAATCCCATGACCTTAATTTTGTGTTTTAAAAAATCATCAAACCCAAATCCTACCACGAAGGTCCATTTTGATAATGAATACCCCTATAGCAATAAAAACTCTCTATTTTTAATATATTGAATTGTCCTAATAATCGCCCATTTTTCGCTGATATGAGATGCGCCTTTTGGGTATAATCCCAAGAACCTAATTCTGTGTTTTAAAAATCACCAAACCCAAATACTGCCACGCAGATCCATTTTGAGAATGAATACACATTTAACAACAAAAACACTCCATTTCTAATGAATTGAATTTTCCCAATAAATAGTAATATTTCGTTGGAATTATTATCAGTGTCCTAAGATAAAGGGTATAAACGTTTTATAGTAATAAATTCTTTACAGCTTTAAATTTGTCCTAAGAAAACTTATCAGATAATATTTAGCTTTTCTCTAAGTCAATTTGAAAACAGTAGAAACAAAAAAATCTCATCGAATCAACTTAAAATGAATTAATCGACATCAGCATTCCCCACCTACCAACTCAATACACGTGGGTTCAAGTCGAAAATCGAAACAGACGTTATAAATTTCCA
>JARFXV010000309.1:1065000-1177500 GCA_031761425.1 Cosmopolites sordidus
TATTAATTGTTATACAATAGGTTGTCGCCGGGGCTTTATTCGACTTCTTTTAACGATTTGCGATTCGTAATCTTAGTTTCCATCCTGTAGGCATCAAAAAGATACAATATAAATATTATTTATGCAAAAAAATATAATATTCCTGCTTATATTTTGACTGTTTAGTAATGATGACCAAACCAGATAGTAGGTTTTTGAACTATTAGGTCATCAGTCAGAAAATGGTATTTATTAAAAAGAGAAACAAAACTGAGAACAAAAAATGAACACAAAAATGAAACAAAATTGAGAAACAGTTGGTGCATTTGATGTGATTTAGTTATTAGGGCTTTTTTCGACTTCCTCAAGAGATCTACAATGTCTCTAAACGACGCGATGTTGTAGGGGGCGGAAGAGGGAGAAAGAGCATTCTTCGTTTGATTGTTATGACCATTGGTCATTTGTATCTTTGATTTTACATAGTTTATGTTTTATTGAATCTGGAAATAGAGGCAAAGTAAAGTTAATTGTGAAAGTTAGATATCAACATGTCTAGTTCTAGAAAATATCTAAGTATCGAAAAACGAAAGAGAAAGAGGAAGTCTGAAGAAAAAAATAAAAAGTTACCTAAAATTGATCAGTACTTTATGAATGATGACTTTATTAATGAAAAAGCGAGTAATCAGTGCTTCGAAAGTGAATAATTCGTAACTGAAAGTAACAGTATAGTAGATGGAGCATCCGTGATCAGTGTATATCCAGATCCAGAACAACCACAACAAGGTATAAGCAAAAATCAAATTTTTTGTTTATACCTTGTGTTGTGATCTAAAACGGACATTATAAACCTAAGGGTTCTTTCTTAAAAGACAGTGACAATAGATCTTTCCTAGAAAAACATTACTATATTGTTTCCAAGTCTGGCGTAAAACTTGAACGTACATGGCTATCCTATTCTTTAATACTTCAGAAGACGTATTGTGAACCATGTTAGTTATTCGCAAATCGGGCATCTAAAAAAATAGAAAATGTTTGGATGGAAGGCAAGACGGCTAGAAGTATATTGTAGACGCCATAGAAAGACACGAGACATCGAAAATTCACCTGGATTATTGTCTTACGTCTTACACTAGACGTCTTACACTAGATGAAGAGCAAGAATCCATGATCAAGAAAGAAAAATCTTTTTTGCGCCAAGTAATCTCTAGACTCCTTAAAGTTACTCTGACACTTTCAACGTGTAATTTAGCCTTTCGTGGTCACAGAGAAAAGGCAGATAGCAACGATCCAAGTTCCCGAGGGAACCTTTTGAATATTGTTGAGTTATTAGCAAAAAACGATTCGATTTTACAAGAATTGTTAAGTAAACCAAAAGGCCAGATAAAATACTTAAGTCCAAAAATACAAAATGAGCTCACTTCTCTTCTGATTCTAAAAACTAGAAAATGCACTCATAAATTAAATTAATGCTGCACCATTTTACTCTATCATATTCGATTCGACTCAAGATATTTCAAAAATAGATTAAATGTTACCGTTACTGTATGATCGCGAAAGACGAAAATGGAATCCCAAAGGCGCTCGTCATTAAAGAGTCATTTTTAGGATTTCATGAAGTTAAGGACCAAACTGCCTTAGTTCAACTAAATTATTAAATCCACAAATGACAAAAATATACCTCTAGATAAGTGTCGAGGAGAAGGATATGATGGTACTAACACAATGAAAGGCACTTATGGTGGAGTTCAAAAACTCATAAAAGATATCGAGCCGAATGCGGTACATGTTCACTGTGCTGCTCATAACTTAAATCTGGTACTTAATGATGCTATAAGGGAGGTTATTGATACATTTTTTTAAACAATTCAACAAATTTCAAATTTTTTTTGGGCATAGTATCAATTCCAAAAGATGGAATAACTTGTCAAGTTTTATATGTAATAAATAATGGGAGTCGTGAACTTTGATAACATTTAAAATATTGTTATAATGATGTTTTTGCTTTAAAAGTTCTGTTTGTTGAAGTTCAAAAAGCGCTAACGAAAACAATTCTGATATACTGCAAATCAAATGAACGAAATGAAGCTATTTCACTCAAGAAAAAGATCAAAAACTACAATTTTATTATGTTATTGATTTTCCATTGCAAAATTCTACAAACTATCGCTGCAGCCTCTAAAGCACTTCAGTCTAAAGTCACTGATCTTTCAAATATCTTAAAATGTTTGAAAATTTGTCTGGAAGAATTGAAAAGGTATAGACATACATTTGAAAATTTAAAAAAGGAAGCAAATAGTGTAGCAGAAAAATATTCCATCAACCCTGAATTTTCTAAAACTCGTCAGAGGAAGATGAAACGCCATTTTGACAAACTTTGCGAAAATGAGCGTCTCCGAGATCCGGAAAGTTTGTTCAAAGTGAACAAACCTTATCGAGTATTGGACATCATTATTAATCAACTGAAATCGTGTTTCCTTCAAATAAATGAAATTGTTTCCAATTTCAGTGTTTTGCAACCTGTCACTTTGCAAAATTTAAATGACACTGAACTATTAAAGAAAGCTTTAGAATTTGTTGAAAGATCATTTTCGAAATTAAAATTAATAAAAACTACTCTGTCTATTGAAAATTCTATGGCCCAATCTTTAAATTTTGATAATATTATTGATATTTTTGCGGAAGCTCGGTGAAAAGAATTTTTTAATTAATATCTTGTTAATATTAAATTGTTATTTCAATGAAATTATGTAATACCTATGCTTTTGAAAATAAAGTTTATTAGATATTTAACTACTTAAGTGATTTATTAAAATTAAATTACAACGTGATGATTTTTTCAGATGGTATAGTTACGCCACTGACATTGCTATTATAAGATATGGGAGAAATGAAAAAATCTTGTGTTGCCCAACATGCAATCGAAAATGACCACAATATAGATATGAGGAATTTAAGATTGGTAAAAAGTATAAATAATAATAGGGCTTTGGATGAACATGAAAACATTTAGATAGAAAAATGTCAGAAATTCATGAACTGGGATAAAGGAGTTATTCCATTCAGTCAACTTTTTTAATTATTAATGTAAGGCTCAGTAAACTTCACGGTTCATGATTTTTACACGCTACATTAGGTAGGGTTATCATATAAATAGAACATAGCTTAGTTTTAGAATTAATTTAAATCATCTGCAAATCATAATTGGATTAAACCATGCTAACAAGTTACAAAAAGTGATTTGGTGTTTAATGGTAAATCTCTTCGAGTTTGGTGTTTCACAACGAAGGTTCCAATAGAAGAATTGATCTACGATGGCTACATGGTCAACGGAACTAAATTTTTATCGTAAGTACACTACTAAAATTAGGCTTATTGGAGCAGATATTTGCTTTCTTAAGTCATGCCAGACTAATAAAATATTTCCCAATTTTATTAAAGTTCATATTTCAAAATCTTCCAGAATATGTGATAAAATAACTAATTTTGCAAAACCGAAAATGCTTGACTCAGAAACCAAACATTTGTACAGTAAAAGGGCTATGCTTGAAATTCAGGCGTAAAATGTTTTCAAAAAATTAGCTTTAAAATTAACTAATATAGAACATGAATGTTGGTGGACTTTCCAAAGGAATAAGTTCACAGCAGTAAATAGTAAATTCATTTAAAAAATGGCATCTTTAAAGATTAAATTCAAAAAACTCAAAATTGTGCAGTCAAAAGAACATATTCCAAAAAAGTGGAGCATAGTAGAAAATCTTTCAACACAGACGTTCAACAATCCAGAACTAGATCTCTTAAATAAAGACCTCAATTTTGCTTCGCCGCCATCCCGTAGTGGTTTGGAGGATATGGTAGCCGATATTGAAACTGGTATTAAACACTTACCGGACTCTTCCAAAGCTTTCGTCAATATTTCAAATAAAAGGCAAAATATGCCAAATATTTCTAAGATTGTCAAGCCTCTGCGAGAGAAGGATTGATAAGGGCAATAAGGTTATAGTAATGGAAAATCAGATTACTATAAACGCGTTGAAAAATTAATTCAAGAAGGTCCATATAAACGATTACCTAGGAATCCATTGTCAAAAATGGTTAACGAAGTTAGAGATACATTGAAATCTTGTAGCAGCCTTATTTCTGCTTCTCTGAAAAATAAACTGCATATTTCTAATCCAAAAGTGTCAAGATTGTATGCTGTATCAAAAATTCATAAACCAGGAAAATCAATAAAACCATTGATTCTCTGACCTTTTAAACCATTAATTCTCCCACAACTTGGCAAAATGATTAACAAAGGAATTTGAAAATCTACCAAATCAACTGCCTTCCTGTTCTATGATAAACTCAACAAAATTCATAGAAAAAGTCAAAAAAACAGATATCTACAGGAAGGTGAGGTCTTGGTTTCCTTCAGTAGATTTTCAAATTCCTTTGTTAACCATTTTGCCAAGTTGTATGTTGGAGAATCAATGGCTGATACAGTTGATTGATACAGTCATTGATTTTCCTGGTTTATGAATTTTAATTAGTAAATTCCAAAACATAGCATTTACGCATGAACTCGAAAACAAGGATAGTATAGTATTTCTTGATGTTTTGGTCAGTAGAAACAATAAAAATAGGTTAGATTTTGATATTTTTAGAAAAAAACTCACCACTTCGAGATACATTCTTAACGATTCGAATCATAGCTTCCAAAATAAGATGGCTAGTTTAAATTTTATGGTAAATAGATTAATCAATTTTTCTTTACACAAAAATAATTATAATAAATAATTAAAATTAATTAGGAAGGTATCCGAAGTAAACGGTTATAATACGAACATTGTAGATAAATTAATAGGAAACATAAGTTTAGAAAATTATTGAAAGAATTTTCGACTTTTTAAAACGATCAGAACAAACATAAATTAATGGTAATACCGTTTGATGCCCAATTAACACGAGAGCTAGACAAAATTTTGAAAAAAATTTACTCTTCGAGTTTAGAACGTAATTCACAAAACTATTACGTACAACTAGCTAACTTGTCCTATAAATAATGATATAGAATAAATTAAAAAAAATATGACTAAACTTATATTTAACTCACAATATAAACAAAACTCTTCAGTTGAAAGACTCCATATTACGACAGAGACTTTATAAAAGCACTGTGGATATATTTTGTGAGTTATTTTTATTTAATCTAGTCCTGCACATTGTTAAGATTTCTCCAACGACCATATTTCACTCAAAGCCGTCCAAATCGTTTCACTTGTGGAGATTTGAATGGGCTTCCTCCGAAAACTTTTGCAATTAGCAATACCCCTTCGTTTTCCTTCCATTTCCGTCCCTCCCTAGTAGCTCCATGTCTCCCTCGTCCTGAACGTACGAGAAAAAGGATTACCGGGGAAACAGTCTCAAAAATTGACTAGGAAACGAAGTAAAAATAATCTTTCCGATATGATTAATCTGTTCCGGACAGTGGGGGAAAGTAGAGGAAGACGAAATTCTGGTGGGTCGGTATTAATTTTTTAAGAAAGATTAATTGTCGTTTTTGAACTGCGCCCTGGCTTTTTTTACGTTGTGCGGTTTAACGAAGTAGGAAAAATGGAACAGAAATTCATCATGTTTACTGACAGAAGTGTATTTGATTTTATAAAAAAAAACGCAAAAAATCGATGCGTTTTTTTATGCTTTTCTTATGAGTTGAACCAACATGTTCTAGGTTTTTATAGAAACGCTCGGAAAAATAGACTGAAAATTGATTTATGATTATATTCTGATAGAGAAGTGTAGTAAATAGTGTTTTACATGTACCATGAAGTCTGAATATTATGAATATAAGTAGTACTGTTTAGAGTATATAAGAGGGTAGTTTGAAAAATTTCTGAAAAGTAGTCTGAAAAATAACATTGAACATTTCAGCCATATTAGATGCTAAGTTGTTGTTTAACAATCACTTGTCAGTCGACTTTAGTACTTATGTAAAGATGAAAAATTGAATATCGAGCTTTCATTAAACTCTTGCATTTGGAAGGCAATACGTCTACGCAAATTAAAGCCTAAATGTGTGCTGTTTACGGGGACTTTGCACAATAATTTGTCACCTTAAAATTTTAGACAGCTGAATTTAAACGTGGTCGTACTAGTAGGTGATGGGCGTTCGGGACTGCAAAAAACTGCAACAGCAACCGATTGAAAAGTTCACAGAGTGCTAGACGACCGTCAAATTAAAGTTAGAAACATAGTAGAGGCCGTGGGTTTTTCAAAAGAATGTGGTTGTCTACTACATCGAGAACGAATTCCAACAACGACTTAAAACTTCCACCATGTTCATTGATCTAATCTCAGTTTATACGAAATGCTAAGCGACAGACTTATCCAAGTACATCTAAATGGAAAGGCGAACACTTTCTCCAGCCTAACCAACAACTGCAGCTGAAAAATTGCTATAAGCGGATGACATATAATTAACACTTAGTTTAAAAAATGGGGTCTCCAGCCAAACCCGAATAAAATTGAAGTCACAGCCTTTCACCTAAATAATCGTGATGCCCACCAACTTCTCATAATCATGTCAGAAAGGATCATGCTGAAGCACAAGCCCTTTACTTAAACTTACTTTTACACCTGGAAAATCTATTTGCGAAAACTAACTAACTAAAACTAAAACTACACCTAACCAAATTCAAAAGCTTGCTAACACGCTGTGGGGAACTAATGCTTAGACCCTTAGAATTAGCACATTGGCTCTAGTACACTGCATCGCAAAATACTGTGCACCTGTCTGTGCTAATGGCTGCCATACTAGACTCATTGACAAGCAGCTGAACCGGACCATGCGATATCTGGAACCATACGAACCACCCCCTTTACCAGACGACTAGCTTCCCTAAGTTCACTAGTTCTTTAACGAATAGTTCCTTAAAATGATAAATGTAATGCCAATCCCACTTTTCCTATCCACACCTACGTTGCTCCTCTTAGACACCAACAGAGTTTGAAGTCCAGGCATCACCCGCCCGCTGCAATCACCAACTAGCTGATGGGTAGGTAGATAATACCTTACATACTTATATAATATAATTATTATCTTTGACTTCCAATCAACTTACACTACAATGAGCACTGGGTATCACACAGGGTTTGTACTCTCTAGAAGACTGTGGAGCAACCTAAACAGGATCCGAACAGGTCCCGGAATGTGCAACCAGAACCTGACCCAATGGGGAGCGGCAGAGAGCCCGAAATGCGATAAATGTGGTGATGAAGAGCAAACGATTGCCCACCTTGCCTTGTAATGCCCCAACGTATGATTCAGATGCCCCTGGTAAGATATCCACGACCTCAACGCTGAGCACTGGAATGACTATACAACTACGAACTGCGCCTTTTAAATTAACCTTTAGTATTATACTATTATGTTTATATTTGTTTTGATTTCCTTGCATTAATAATATTGAATATTAATAGCAATAATACCCAACATTTATTATAAAACTACAATGTGTACATATACCAGGTGTCCCATTAAGGACGGATCGCGGCCGTATCTTGAAAACTATTTATCCCACAGCTTTGCGGAAAAAAATATTATACTAAAACTGACTGTGAGAAATTCACCAAAAATATTTTTAAGCTTCTAAAACGACCGCAAGAGGGCGTGACGAGCTAAACATTTTTAAAAACCTTTTTTTTTGTGTATTTTCAAGTGTTAACCGAGTCAGAAAAATTCTCAGTTATAATTAGCAAACTGTCTCCTACAACTTTGTTTTATGACATTTTGTCGTAACTTCGCGAATAAAGAAGTGGGGGGAGTTTTACCTATTTAGATAAAAAGTCGTCTAATGTCCGTTTGCCTAAACCGATTTTCCTCAATTTGGATTCATTTAAAAGGCAATTGCTGGGACAATCAGATAATCTGGGAGATAAATTATTTAGTTTATAAATGAAACCGCGAGGTGGCGTTACATTCAACAATAGATTTTTGAAGTTTTGTTCAGTTTTTTCAAATGGAATGGTACATCTTTTATTACATGGCTAGAAAGGTAATTTAAAGAGGAATCATCCAGTGAAAATCCGAAACGATATCTCTGACATGTCAAGAGATATTTCGATTTTTCTGAAAAAATCAGTTAGTTTTAATTTTTACCGTAATATTAAATTAAACATTGGTCTTAATATGGTACAGCTTTTATTACATGGCTAGAAAGGTAATTTAAAGAGGAATCATCCAGCACTACTACCTGCATTAAGTTAAAAAAATATTAACCTAATGTTTGCCTTCCTTCACACTTTACGAAAAATCGAAATATCTCTTGACATGTCAGAGATATCGATTTCGGGTTTTCACTGGATGATTCCTCTTTAAATTACCTTTCTAGCCATGTAATAAAAGAAGTACCATATTAAGACCAATTTTTAACTTAATATTACGGTAAAAATTAAAACTAACTGATTTTTTCAGAAAAATCGAAATATCTCTTGACATGTCAGAGATATCGATTTCGGGTTTTCACTGGATGATTCCTCTTTAAATTACCTTTCTAACCATGTAATAAAAGCTGTACCATTCCATTTGAAAAAACTGAACAAAACTTCAAAAAATTTATTGTTGAATGTAACACCACCTCGCGGTTTCATTTATAAACTAAATAATTTATCTCCCAGATTATCTGATTGTCCCAGCAATTGCCTTTTAAATGAATCCAAATTGAGGAAAATCGGTTTAGACAAACAGACATTAGATGACTTTTTATCTAAATAGGTAAAACTCCCCCCCACTTCTTTATTCGCAAAGTTACGACAAAATGTCATAAAACAAAGTTGTAGGAGACAGTTTGCTAATTATAACTGAGAATTTTTCTTACTCGGTTAACACTTGAAAATACACAAAAAAATGTTTAGCTCGTCACGCCCTCTTGCGGTCGTTTTAGAAGCTTAAAAATATTTTTGGTGAATTTTTCACGGTCAATTTTAGTATAATATTTTTTTTCCCAAAGCTGTGGGATAAATAGTTTTCAAGATACGGCCGCGATCCATCCTTAATGGGACACCTGGTATAAATATATATATATATATATATATATATATATATATATATATATATATATATATATATATATATATATATATATATATATATATATGTATATATATATATATATATATATATATATATATATATATATATATATATATATATATATATATATATATATATATATATATATATATATATGCTTTTGTTTTAAAAATTCCGGCAGTTTATGTATCGAACAAAAATTTCCTTCTTACGTTGGTAAGACTGCCTTTGATATCCGTCGGAAGTTTTGTATCATTTGGTTGTTCTACCGGCAGTCTACTGCCCACACTTTGTACTTCTCGATTTACTCTACCAGAATACACGAATTATTTATCCTTAATATAGAAGGAAATATATATCGGGTTATTATCTTTTTTTTTTAATTCCTCTGAAATTGTAGCATATAAGATTTTAAAGCACTTTATCGGAAAATTATTGTTCTAATATGCGACGCTGCCAAATTAAAGCCATTATGACGAATTTACTATATTACCTGCAATGTTGATCGATCCTTTACGAACTCGCCAAACTCGTAGCACACATGCATGTACACACGCTGATTGAAGGTCCTGCTATGGCCTGCAGCTCAGTTGCGGCTTAATGATTCAAATTAATATCCCGAAAGCTGTATAACTTGTACAAAGAGCGTCCCAGACTCGGGACAAAGGAACCGTTTGCCCGAATTAGGAACGGATTAGCGGGAAAATTATTGTTGTGATCGGAGGAAGGGCGTCGAGAATTCCCCCCTCCCCCTCCTTTGGGGTACCCTGTGCACTTCCCCAGATGAGATCGACGCCTCTAATCAAATTTATACCCTCGCAGACGGTTTTTTGATTTTGAATTATTTAGAAAGGGTCGTCGGCCAATTTCGAGGGCGGATGGGTCGAGAAAGGCGTCATCGAAGTGTACAGGGCCACCTGCACGATGCCGAGAATCGTCTTAGGAATTTAATTAATGGGAGGTGGAAACTTGAGAAAAGTTTTTGCAAGAAACAAATTACCAGGTGTGGGGGTTAATAATTCTTAATTTTTTCTTCAAAATAACACGTTTAATTTGGGAGAAAAGTACAAAATGGTTTATTCAAAGTATGTGGAATTGCCAGCTGCACATTTTTCTCATCTCTCTGGCAAGTTGTGGATGCCCTCCCAATTAAGCCATTTGTTCGTAATTGTTGAAGTATTTCATGGAAAGTGCGTGAGGCATCGATGGAAACGGTAGAAGATAGGGGCCAAGTCTGGTGAGTATGACGAGTGGGGCAAGAGTTCCCAGCCAAGCGCAAGAATTGTTGGTGCAAAATCACTTTTTCGTGTGCAATACATAATTCAAATTGATTATTTGGTGACGGTAGCGAACAGTATCAACTGTTTCACCTGGTTTTAGAAGCTCATGGTACACGATAACTTTCTGATCACACTAAATGTATAGCATTGCCTTCTTTCTAAAGCGATTCGGTTTTGCGGTCGATGCTGGTGATTGCCCTGGGTCAACCCATGAGTTTTCAGTGTTTCGGGTTCTCTAAATATATCCATTTTTCATCGCCAGTCACGATCCAATGCAAGAAGATCTTTCTTTCATCTCGAAAAAGCAAAACGTCGCACACGGTTTTTCGCTTTCCATTTGTTGTGGTGTAGAGCGGATGGTTGCGGTGCACATTTTCCTGCCTTCTGGAGCTTTCCCATAGCATGCGGACGATAACAAATATTTCGGCGACTAACATTTAACCTCTCTGCCATTTGTTGTTGAGTTTGCATATCAGTTTCTTCCAACAATGTTATTGATTAAAACAGTTCGTATTTGTTTCACAATATATTATCTCTGACAGGTTTTAGCCTCGCGGCCATTCTCAAATAAATTTGTGTATAAACTTATATATGTTTATTTAATTTTTTTTTACTTTTTATACTTTTAAACGATTATAAACAAATCTCTTTGCAAAAACAAATACCAAGTGTTTTAATCATTATCATTATTAGTATGTTTCACCAAGAGCCGACTTCGCAAATCTATTGAAACTATTCTTCCAACTATACTTGCAATTCGGCGTCTTCATTTTTTTTTTCGGTTGACCTGGATGTTTTTTATCTTTCAAGTCAAAATCATCACTTTTGAATCATCTAAACGAACGCCCGCAAGCGTTTCTTTTGATTGAACTGGAAAAGCAATACGTGCTACATGTTTACCACATGAAAAAAATATAACGCTAACTCGAAATCGTTTAAATATTAATGGCACAACAAAATGACATAAGAGATTAGACTGTGAATTAACCCTTGTTTCCATTGCTACATATTAAAAATATTAAGAATTACACAGGTCGATTTTTCTAACATTTATGAAAATACTGTTTTTGCGTTTCATTTAGGTAGTTATAAAAAGACTTTTTCACTGAAATAGCCCGGTCCAGCACGTCCAATTTTCAAGTATATGTTTCTCCTTTGTATGAAATTTGTATGAAATGAAATGAAATTAAATGATTTTGTATGAAATGAAATTTTGTACCTGGCTTTGGACTGGACAATATAGCAATTATCACAAGACCGTAAAGGAGGTATTTCGACAGTATTCTGCCAACCTTCAAGGGCAGTTTTATTGTTTTGTATTGTTTAGTTTGTTTCTGTCTCTCATTCTCTTTATAGTACAGTCAAGTGTTTAAGTTAATTATTTTGCAAAAATCTAGAACATTAGCTTTTATGCGGACGATTTTTTGTGTATATGGGACAGTAGGACAACAAAATAACATTAAATTCAGAAAGACTGACCTCATAGAACTTGTTTTGAATCTGGTACTTCAAAAATAAAATATGCCCCCTTGTTAACCCAAAAAAGGTGCTTCTTCCGCCTTTCCATATTAAGCTTGGACTAATGAAAAACTTTGTCAAAACCATGGACAAAGAAGGTAATGGTTTCAAGTACCTAAAAGAAATACTTCCTCAGTTAAGTGATGCAAAACTAAAAGAAAGCATATTTATTTAACCTCAAATAAGGAAGATTCTAGGTGATTTTCGTTTTAAAGAAAAATTATATAAAAAGAAATTGGCAGCTTGGAAGTATGTGTAAGTGTAATAAAACAATTTTTGTGTGACAAGAAAGATGAAAACTATAAAAACCTTATAGATGGACTACTCTTGAAAGAGTAGTCCATGTTGAAAAACATATCCTTAAAAATGCATTTTTTACATTACCATTTGAACTTGTTCCGGAAAATTTGGGTGCCGTAAGCGACGAACAAGGAGAGAGATTTCATAAAGGACATCAGGACGATAGAAGCAAGATACCAGAGATCCATCTATGTTGGGCGACTACTGTAGTTTTTTAAAAAAAGATGATGTTACAGAACACAAGAGGAAAAAAGTGAAAGTTTTTATCGTTGTATGACATCTCATGTAATATATATTTTATTCACAGAATCCTCAGTAATGTCTTTGCATACGTTTTACAGGGTTTATATTAAATAAATATGTCGTCTCTTTGTTTTCCCCACCACTGACCCACTGTAATAAAAAACTGTATGTGTTATAGTAATTAGCTTAAAATTTTTGGATTTAGGACAACAAAATACTTCATATATACTTATTTTCTACAGTGTTACCTCAAAAAAGTTTAAATTTGTTGACTTGTGTTATTAACCGCCACATCGATATTTAAAATATATAAATATACGATTTTTTGGTGTAAGGTTTACTTTTTTATTTAACAATGCTTGTCATATTTTAAGCAATTATAAACCTTTAAACCAGAGTGATTTATATTAAATCCTATACAAAAGGCAAAGTGTTAGGGTTAGAGGCGCATCAGCAACTAGGCTATTTAGCGACTGGACCTTCAACTGAACGTGGGTTCTGAACCACGGTCATCAGCTTCCCACAAACCCAGGCCAGCACCCCTCTCGGGCTATAAATCCTTGGTTATGTGTCTACCCATAAGTCTATCAGGAAACCTATGGATTGGTGAGTGACCAACGTAGAACACTTCTCAGAAGGCATCCAGCTTTTAACTGGCGTGACTGAGGGGTAATTCGTAGTCGGATTTTACACTCTTGCCTAGAAACAATTACAAACATTTAGGAAGTAAACAGACCGAAGAAAGAACGAAAAACAACCATCCGAGCCATGGAATCGAACCAACTACCGCTCCAGAGCGGTTTCGGCACAGCAGCGACAGGCCGCTGCTCTTACCGTCCGCACCAACTCGACCGGCAATCCTATACAATATCTCTTAGAATAGCAATGGCGAATTTACAATATGCCAAATTATTAGTACTAAATGTATTTATTACTTTCCACTTACTTACTTAATTTTTGACTACCTTTGAAATTCTCTTTTTTATATCTAAATTTCCATATTTCATATAATACTGGAAATTTAGATATAAATCTTAGGTTGTATGTTTAAAAAATATATTTGTACAAAACTATTGAATAAAATGTGTGATAACTATTAAAGATCTATCACAATCAATGATGCCTATTCCTACATCATTTAAAAAAACTGATATAATGCAAGACATGATATATTTTAATTCAGATACTTTGAAGAAATATGAAGAGGATAATGATGTGGATGATGGTGTTTGTTTTTCTACAAGAAACAAAAAAAGACACGTTACGCAATTTCCATATCAGATGGGACGAAATAACAAAACCGGTTATCATTTTCTTTTTGTTCTCTATCTGCAGCAAAACACGACAGAATCGGAAAAGCAAATAAAGCGTCCGTCCACCCTATTGAAAATCAAAACGGAGCGACTCCCCATTGCGAACAGCCAACGGAAACCAGAAATGAATTAGAACAAACAAAAATAGGGAACATATTTACGTTGTTGTATCAATATAAATCTCGATATAGTTAATTTATATATACTGCACAGTCTGCCCGATGGGAAATGTTACCGGTTGAATTTTCGCGTAACCTGCAATGCCATCTGTTAATGAATATACATATTAAGTAACGATACATTCAAGGTTTTTAGCACCAAACATTTCACTTAATTCATTGTTCATTCGTCATGACTAGAGACCGGACATGTTATAAAAGATAAGTGAATAAATCATTAATTGGCAAAAATCATACACTGGATCATTTGGCTTTTTTGTGTTGTATGATATAAACACCACGATAAAGCTAAAATTAGTATGAATTTATTTTTCCATAGAATAAGTCACTAGTGTACCACTATGAAAATACACTGATCACTGCCCGAGTGGTCCCTTAAATCATGCTATGGACCGTGCAGAAAACTGAATGGCAGATTTGGGCATCAGCTATTGTTAACGGGGCCTTCAAAGTACCTCCCGCATTTTGAAGCATGCAGAGCTGCTGTAGTGGAGCACTGCTACAGTATACAGATATTTCTTCCAGACTCGTTCCCATATCTAATTTAAACCTTTCTCAATTTCCAACATTCACAGGGTCGAACAGACCTAGGGTTGCATCATCAATTGTAAGTAAGTAAACATAAAAAACCTGACTATGATAAATACTTTGTCGTCAAGAGTGATGATAGTTCATTAGGAAGGTTCTCCCCATTCATAATTCACAAGTGTATAATGGGCTACTTAGGTGAAGTCGAATTAGTTAAAAATTTAAAAGATGGATCGCTATTAATAGTTGTTACCAATTTAATAATTTCCGATACATTCTTAGCCTTAATACAATTCACAATGTGGGAGTTAAAGTTTATCCTCTTGAAATCTCTGTAAGGGAGTAATGTTTAACTTCGACCTACTTCATTGCGAAGAAGCCCAAAAATAATAGAGTATTACCGCCGACAATCGGTTTAATCTTGATATTCAGGAAATCATCTTTACCCGATAAAGTGCGCGCTAGTTACTTGCCACTGAAACTTAGACATTCCGAACCCTCTGCGCTGCTTTCAAAGCCAGATATTCAGACACATCTCGCAGAACTACTCTTTCACATCTGTTTGCTTATTTTGCAGTGAGCCAACTCACGATGGGACAGAATGCACCCCCTCCACAGTCTATCTGGTGTAACATATAAAGAGGAGTATCAGATTTAGCGGATACGGGTTACTGAGAAACTTCCGCATTTTGTTTAATCAAAGGCTCATTCAACATCAACATAACCAAGTTTTCCAGTGTAAAAAAAAATATGGTGCAAATTAATGCGCAATACAACAAAAAATTAATGATATTAAAGCAGCTAATACAATAATAAAAACTTCCAAGATCACACATAAATCTCGTGACTCCAACTTCCTCTCTTTCTCCTTTCAAATCCCACCCTCCCTCCTCTTTCTATTGCCAACGCTTCCCCCTTTCTCATCTATCCCTTCCTCGGTCCCCTGTTTCTCATCCAAATCCTACCCCTCATCACCAAGATTAAAAAATTTAAAAGCTACAAAACCCTTGTTAAGAAGTAGCTCTAAATCTTCAGCCTGTTCCATAGAAAAATCTATGGAACTAGATATTTCTAAAACAAGCACGGTTAAAAGTGAAAGCAACAAAAAATTAATCAAAATAGATATATAATCATCTCTAAAAACCTCTCCTGCGAATTGCAGTCTTTCATCATCAAATAATCATGTTGTATAAGTCAATATTACAATGGAACATGAATGGTTATTCCCTAAATTTACTTAAATGTATCACCTCAACACTCAAACAGGCTTGCATGATGTTGCAGGAGACAAATCTGAAGACCTGTGATAATTTCACTTTTAAGAATAACTTATATTGATTACCCCATCACTTTGTGCAATATTTATCGTCCAGACTCTCCGTTCAAAGTCAAACAACTTGAAGATACCGTGACGCATCATAACCCCCCCCCCCCCCATAACATAATGCATATAACAGTACATGGGGATTCACGACTACTCAAGTACTCACGACTACTCAGTACTCAAGAGAAAATGTGATAATAAATTTCAGCCGCACGCACAACCTTGCATTTATGAACACGGGTACTTCTACCCATATAACTATGACCTCTGGCACCCTGTTAGCGATAAATCTAACGATGATGAATATAACGAACATTCAAACCTTCTTCAATTGGTATACAATTGATGACCTACATGGGAGTGATAATTTCCACATAAACATTGTTGCTGCCAGGTTAATCCAATCACCCTTCACAAAACAACTCCTCAATATATCCAAAGCCAACTGGTACATTACAGGGAAATTTTCACCACGCCATTCTTTATACCTGGCCACTTAGACGAAAATCTAAGTGCTCTTATCAATTTAATTAAGAACTCAAGGGCAGAATCCATGTCAGTTTCGCTCCTATTTCAGAACCATTTTAATGTGCTATGGTTCAATAATGAATGAGACAAGGCTGCAAGGAAAAGGAAGTCCTCCTTAAATAAATTCCGTCATCACCTATCGCAAACTAACTTTATTGATTTTAAGCGATGTCAGGCTAATACTAAGCGGAAAATATTGAAGAATAAATTCAGTCATCACCCAATGCAGGCTAACTTCATAGATTTTAAGCGATCTCAGGCTATTGCTAAGCGGGAAATACTGAAGGCTAACAGGGATTCATGGACAACGTTTATTAGCTCCCTTAATCATAGGCCATCATGCTCTGATTTATGCAACAAAGTCTGAAGGCTTAAAGGCTTGCTTAGAAAACATATAAATGGCATCTTCGACAATGGCAACTGGCTGTCTAACAGAACAGGAGCCTGGATTGTTTTGGCAGACATTTTTGTTTTATATCGAGCAATCAAAACCTCACTCCTGATTTTCTTATGCAACGCAACTTGACCTTCCTTTGAATCTAAGTGAAATCGACTCTTCCCTCTCGAAACATGCCCTTTTCGGTTTCTAAACTCAGATTGCGCCTATCAAAATGTCGACCAAGTGCGCCTGGTCCTGATGAGATTCTCATTCTACGTTCCATGATATATGGATGAACAGACGCTTTTCAGACTGCTGGAAACACTCCATTCTTATACCCTTAGATAAAAGAAACAAATCCGCCTCTTTACCATCCAGCTGTAGACCTGTATCACTGACAAATCATATGTGTAAGATAATCGAGAGGATGGTACATCGATGTCTTTTATAACATCTAAAGTATTATAACATACTGGACAATAAATCAATTCGGTTTCAGAACTGGAAGATCTACAGATCATTTGAGTGGCCTGGAGATGGACATTTGGGACGCATTCTCCAGGGGTTAAAACCTCCTGGCCGCATTGGACAGCAAATTCACGTTTGGTACTGTCTGGAAATACAATATAATTAAAACTTTTCAGGGGCTGAACATAAGGGAAAATATACTATTCTTTATCAAGAATTTTCTATTTTATAGGACTTTTTCCGTTAGTTTAGATAATACTGCCTCTGGTAAATATACTCTTAAAAATGGTGTCCCACAAGGTTCAGTCCTCAGCCCAATCCTTTTCAATATAGCTATTAACGTAGACAGTTACATTAGCTCTGATATTAAATATAATATATAGGCCGACGATATTTTGATATGCTTCTCATCCTCCACTCCCAGGGCGGAAAGAAAATTCCAGGGCTGTCTTAATAAACTGGTTAAATTGTCACATAAGACTGGATTTCAATTTTCAACTTCCAAATCAACTTCAACGCATTTTTGTAGGAAAATGAACTGTCCTCGGTTACATAATCTTTCATTTTCCAACCCTTTCATTCACTCAGGGCATGTCATGAGTTTTTGGGACTATTGTTTAACTCTAGGCTATTAAGGCGAGAGCATATTGGTCCCTTACGTGAACTGAAAATGCAATTACTGGAATATTTTCCAGATAGCAACCATGATTTGTCGAAAAAAAGTAGAAAAAAAAAGAAAAAAAAGATGAGTTCTCAATCTCAATGGGTTTGATGAAAATGCTGTTTCAGCTGTTGAATTACATATTGGAATTCACAAGCAACTTATTGAAATATCGGCCGACAAAACTCTACAACTAGAATTTTGAACTCAAGATTAAGATCACTTTTGGCTTGCACGACAATGTGAATACCAAAGAGTAGTAACGGAAGCTTTAAAAACATTGATCCTATTCGCTACTTCTTACTTATGCGAAAAAAGTTTCTCGTCTATTGTGATTTAAAAACTAATTATAGAAATTATCTACTATCACCGGAAAATAATTTGCTTGTGTGTTTGCAATGATAACCCACGTATAGAAAAACTTTGGAAAAAAGTAAAAAACAAAATCAACGGTCGCATTAAATGGTTATTTCAAATAATTTTGGCTATTACTTTATTTAACTTTATTTAATATTACCTGGTAATATTTAATTTTGGAATACTTGTTGATAAATTTAAAATATAAATATAAAAGGATGTTTCGTATACGGGTCTTATTTTCTGAATACACCGCGACCCCCCTTATTCCTGAAAACGATCACCTAAGGGGTCGTGATCCCAGGTTGAGAAACGATGGTTTAGACGGTTCAAGAGACATGACATCGTCTTAAGACAAAAAACCTACGAGTCAATCAAAAAAACTTGAAGATGTCGAATTGCAAGCATTGGTGGAAGAAGATGATATCCAAACTCAACAACAAATGACAGAGAAGTAAATGGGTACAACATCAGCTGAACCACAGACGAAAACGCGAAAAACTGTGTGCGGACTTTTGCTCTCTCGGTATTAAAGAAAGACTTTTTTATATGGGATTATGACTAGAGGCGCAAAATTGATATATTTCGAGATCCCAAAAAGCAGAAAATCATGGATTGACCCAGGACAACCATTAAAATCGACCGCAAGACCGAATCGCTTTGGAAATAGGACAATGTAGTGCATTTGGTGGGCATCAGAAGGGTGCCATATACTATGAGCTTCTGAAGTCAGATGAAATGGTTAATACCTTTGGCTGCTGCCAACAAATGATCAATTTGAACTATGCATTGATCAAAAAGCAACCACAATTGGTTGTAAGACATGAAAAAGTGATTTTTCAGCATGACAATGCCCCATCACACACAGCGAAAGGAGTCAGGGATACAATTATTGCACTTGGCTAGGAACACTTGCCCCACCCGCCATATTCACCAGACTTGGCCCATTCCGACTATTACTGGTTTTCATCGATGTTTCACCCACTTTCCATCAAACACTTCAACAATTACAGAGATGTGGAAAAATGCCTCGATAACTGGACCACTTCAAAAGATGTACAGTTTTTCTAGGAAGACATACAGAGACATGGGAAAAATATGCAGCTAGCGATGGCGCATACTTTGAATATACCAGTTTTTACCTTTCAGCCAAATTAAACATGTTTAAAAAAAAAACTATTAACCGCCACACCTGGTATATTTTTTTACGAAGGTTGTTCATAAAGTATCATGCTGTAACCGCGAGGAACGCTTTAACGTAAGATTCGGCAGCACTAGCGTGTAGCTTGATTTCCCGTCTACAAATCCGAGATGTCTGCGACGCTCAGTCTTTTGCGATGGAGCCGTTTGCGATGGAGCCGTTTGCGATGGAGTTTCCACTCGCTGCTATCGCCAGATGTGATTTACGTTCTGTGATTCGTTATCTTGTGTGTCAGGGGCACTACGCCTATAGAAATTCATCATCAATTATGTAAAGTGTATGGACATCAAACACGTGCGAAAATGTTGCAGAAAGTTTAAAAATGGACAGACTTCCATGGTGAACAGCGTACCGGACCATCGATTTCGGACGAAACGAATGCAAAAGTGCATGCAAGTGCAAAAGAGGGTAATGCATGAAGATCGACGGGTGCTATGCGAATTGATCCATGATGTCCGTAAGACTACTATTAACAAGATCTTGACAGAATATTTGCATTATTATCTGTGCGTCGCGGCGGGAGAGTTCTGTGACACGGATATACGAAAAATTCTACACCACATAAAAAGTAGTGTTGCATGGCCAGAACGGTCTTGCATATACCGACGCTGAAAAAGCCGAGGCCATGGCGGATGCACTCGAGAGAAAGTGTATCCTGAATCAATATAAAGATCAAAACGAAAACCAAGAGGGAGTGGTGAAGAGGACGGTGAGAGACTTCAAGAAGAAATTCGGGCCTAGATTGCTGCCGGAGGTTGCTATTTCAAAGGAGGTCAAGGAAATGATCTACCATCTGAAGGCTAAGAAGGCACCGGAATGCGATGTTGTTACTAAACGCATACTGAAGGCGCGCCCACGCAGATTCGAGAAAGTGCTCAAAGATAGTAGCATACTTCTACCCCAGCAATTCTGGTTCAGGAAAAGCTACTCGGCTGAAGATCAACTTCTGAATGTGACTGAATACATTGCAGCAGGAATAACAAAAAGAATGGCATGATGGGCTTATCTACAAGATGATACAGAGCTGACAAACTCGTACCTAAGAGGCAGAAGTTTCTCTGTTAAAATGGGCGACGTCAGATCAGCAAGAAGATTTACGGAGGCTGACGTGCCGCAAGGAGCGGTGCTTGCACCACATCTCTACAATATATTCACCAGTGATATTCCGAGGGAGAATAACACCAAGATAGCTCTATATGCCAACGATACAGCTATTATAGCCATATCCAGAGATGTATGGATCGATCGCGTGGGGTTATGCGGCAAAATCATACCACTAGAGCAAATGGAAAACAGACTAGTGAGACGTGTGAAACGATCAAATACACCGAGAGACAGGATGAACTGCCTTACAGTAGTGCATCCGAGAGCATCCGAAGGCAGAAAAGACTTTCCTAAAGATTGCTATTCACCCCCAATTAAGAATCGTGACAACTGATCGACTATCGTCCAGAGGAAATCGCAGAAGGTGTAGAAGGCCGAAACTCCAGTTGTTGGGGGACTAAGCTGACAACGTCCAATAAGGGATCATTTCATATATTCTTCTAGCGTAGGATATACCACATGGGACTACCATGTCCTGTGCTTGGGAAAAATAAAGAAATTGCGGCAAAGTGAAATGGGTTTTTCTTTCAGGAACAGGATCAACAACAAAATACGGCAGGTGCACGTAAGTAAAATGATATACAGCTGAATCACCTTAAGTCAGTTCGGCAAATGACGTACATAAAATAATATCTTAAGATTTACCCTCCTCTACTTGTCCTACTAGAGGAGAATAGTGCGAAGCGTTCTATTCGAAATCGTTGTTGTGGATCGAACTGCCGAAACACCAAGGAAGAGAAGACAATTATGCCGCAGTGGCTTAGTGTCACGGTGGATCATTACACCATCTACCTGATGTGTAGTTTCGGGGTTATTTTAGAAACTAACCTCGGGTTTAATAACCTCGGGTGGAAGGTGGCTCGTGTTTTGCGTGCCGCGAAAAGAAATAAACCGCATGAAAAATACATTGATCATAACGTGGGCTATGTAGAAAAATAGTAGAAGCCCAGGCTTTCCAATAATGTTTAATTCACAGCAAATAAATGTGATTTTCTTTGTAAAAAAAAATTGACGACCATATTTTATGGACAACCCGTAATTTCAACTTCTCACAATATTACCTAAATTTTAGGAAAAAGAATCTCAACTTGAACACTCTTATTCTTTACACTCCTTCTCTGAACACTCTCTTCTGTTTATCTTTAAACAGCGATAAGCGATATTAATTTTTTAAACGGAAAAGTGGCATATAAACTAATAGACTTTTAAACATATCTAATGCAGCTAATAAACAACCGAAAAGTAAAATAAGACGAGCTGCTCCGTCTTGTTGGTGAATATTCAGAGCCTTTTTCCTCTGCGAAAAGGTCGAGAATTATATTAGCTTCAAAATAACTGTCGGGAAGGTCGCTCTCTTTGAAACAACAAAACAAAACATTGAAAACTTTATAAAGAAAAACTTCTTGCTAAATGCAAAAGGCCCGAGGAAGATCATTACGAGTTACCGTCTCGATATCAAAAAGGCGGCCGAGCATCACTCTTTCTCCCTCTCAAATTACGAATAAGTAATAAAAAGTTGCCGGCAAACTCCACGGGAAACCTTTTAATAAAGTTTTTGTTTCAGGAAAGGACGCGGCATTCCAGTTTATTGCGTACCTACCGTCATCATCATGGGCAAGAGAAGTTGATAGAGGGCGTCTTTAAATTAACGGTGAGTTCAAATTGGCTGATATTTTAGTTCTGTTGGGTTAGCTATATTACAAAAACATATTTGTTCGGTGTTAAACTTATTTTCGATGGTTTTTGGTTCCTTAACACCACAGGGTGTGGTGGTTAATAACTTTTAATGATTATTTAAAAAAAAAAGTTTAATTTGCGAAAAAGAAAATGGTTTATTCAGGGTGTGCCATTACTAGCTCCACATTTTTCCATCGATAAAAAGAAATGGTTGTGGGAAGGAGCCAAGTCTGGTGCGTACGGCGAGTGGGGCAGAGTTACCCGTGAAGTGCAGAAGTGTTGGGACGTTGTTCTGCAAAACCACTTTTTCGTGGTAGAGGATTCTTATAGCGGATTCTCGTCACTTTTCGAACAATGCATGGTTCAAATTAATCATTTGTTCACGGTAGCGAATGGTATGGAACTGTTTCAATTGGTTTCAGAAGCTCATGGTACACGGCACCCTTCTGATCCCACCAAATGCACAGCATTATCTTTTTTCCTAAGCGATTCGGTCTTGGGGTTAATGTTGATGGTTGTCCTGGATCAACACATGACTGTCAGCATTTTGGATTCTCGAAATATATCCATTTTTCATCTCCAGTTACGATCCGATGCAAAAAGGACTTTCTGTCATGCTGAGAAAGCAAAATCTCGCATATCGTTTTTCTCTTTTGCATCTGTCTGTCATTCAACTGATGGTACACATTTTCCTACTTAAGACGATCACATATGATTCGGCGACCAACCTCTCTGCCATTTGTTGTTGAGTTTGCATATTGTCTTCTTCCAACAATGCTTACAATTAGGCATCTTCAAATTTTTTCGGTTGAACTGGGCGTTTTTTGCATTTCAAGTCGAAATCACCACTTTTGAGTTGTCTAAACCAACGCCCACAAGCGCCTTGCGTTGGGACATTGTCATCGTAACTTGACATGTTTACCACACCGACATGTTACCCACTCGACATGTTACCCACTCGACTGTGCACCCACCATCTAGCGCCATCTTTTAAAAAAAATAAAAATTACCAGCCGCCACACCTGGTTCATTTTTCTTTAAAATTTGATAATATTTTTTTGTTCAGAATATCCTGAATCTAGACTCCCGAGATTAGTTTTACATTACTTAATATGAACGGATAAAATCTAAAACACTGGCCATACCATTATACATATATTGTAGTCCTTTCAGAAAGATATTTTTATTTATTGATGAATAAATTCATTTTCCAGTTCAGATTAAACTTAATAAGACCTTATCAACACTTAAGAGTTCAATTCTAGTAATTCGTCAAGAAACGCATCTTTGTCTCTTAAGTCGAAATCGCCACTTTCGAATAGTCTAAACTATAGATTCCCAAAGTGGTCTATATCGACCTTCAGGGGTCGACTCCAAAGTTCATGGGGTTCATGTCAGCGAACACAAAAATTGGGCGGCATCAGATCTTTCCATTTAACTAAGTCGTGACCAAAATTTTCGCTTTCCATAAATGGAATAATTCACATAAAACATATAGTAAATATGTACTTATACAATACTTTCTTATAAAAGACATATAAATTACTTATGAAGTAAAAATTTTTAAAACGTAAATGGATGACGATCATTCTCCGTCGATGAGTTAAACCAGCGACTTGATTGCTTTGAACTTTAATTAAAACTAATTGTTAGAATATCCTCTTGAATTGAATCAACCTATTAGGTTTTACTTATATTTTCTAACATATTAAACTATTTAAGAATTATTATAAATTCCATAGTACAAAATAATTTTATTTACTACACCCAATTATATATTAATTAAGTAACACTTGTAACTTGTAAAAACTTGCATATTTGATACCAGTATATGTTGTACGCATACGCGCAGTAGCAACGCTTGTCCAGACTTGTACCAGAGCTTTGCAAGGACGGCGCAGACTTGTACAAATGGTACTTGCACGGACTTGTTTAATTCGTCAATTATAAATACGAATGTCAGAGACAAATATTGTTCATTTGTTTCCGCAATTTTGAAAAGAAAAGTGTTAAACAAACATTTTTAAAAATATAAATAGGTAGTTAGGTACATACAAATTAAAATGAATCAATGTCATCTTGTTTGGGAATGCCGGAGAAATGTAAGTAAATTATTTTTTTATAAAATTTTCTTTTTGTAGTTCCTGCGATTGTAAAGAGATGCCGATCATGACTTGAGGTAATTGTAGTTCAATATTCAAGTCAACCATAATTACACGCGTATTCGTTAATAGTTTTCTTTTTCAAAGTTTTAGCAATCGGTATTATATAGTCCTCTATTTTTAAAAACAATATTCTATGATACATGATTTCTCTCTATATACATTCAAAAGATATTTAAAGATTAAATCCAGTTTTACACCGGGAATCAATTTTGATTGCTATGATTGCTAAATAATTGATTTGCTAAATAATCATATTTAAATAGTTGAATTTTTGTCCACAGATAACTGATACTAAACATAGCCGAATCTAAAAAGAAAAGTACACAGTACAGTGTTGATTATTTGAAGTTTGGCTTCATTCTATCACGGGCGGACAAACGCAAACAAAGTTTTCAGCAATGACAAAGGCAAGTTGTTAAATCTATGTATTTGTGACGGTTTATTTACAAACAAACTCAGTAGGTTCGATAGTATGTTCGCTTCGACGACACAAATAGATGATGATGGTTTGCGGGCATCTAAGATGCCGCATGTTATAATATCTTGCTACTTATAGCAAAATAAAAAAAAAATTGTTAGTCATTGAAGAGGTTTTAAAAATTGTTCTACACAAACCTGCATATGATGTAACAAAAAAAATCCTGTGAGCAATAACACAGTTCAAAGACATATTGATGAAACGAGTTATGATATTAAAAGCTTTTTGTGTAATTATCTGCAAATGACCCATTTCTCTATGCAATTGGACGACTCAAATATACTTGGTAATGAAGTATTATTATTGGCATATGTTCGTCTTATGGACCAAGAAATCCATGAAAAACAGCTCTTTGCGATAACTTTAGGAGCAGACACTAAAGGCGAATTAATATTTTAACAGATTATTTCATGGAAAAAGCAATCCCTTTATCAAATATGATATCAGAGGCAGCCGATGGAGCATCTGCCATGTTTGGGCGTTATCATGGATTTGTAAACCATTTCAAACAAAATATACTCGAGGTGTTTACAATACACATCGATATACACTGCATCATCCATCGACAACATTTAGTTGCTACAAATCTGTAGTAAATTGCATCAATCTTTTCAATTTGTCATTAACGCAGTAAACAGAATTCGTAAGAATGCGATGAATTTTAGGTTGTTTGCGAAGTGGTGTGAAAAAAAATTACGAGAGCTTTCATCGATTACTACTTCACACTGAAGTACGCTGGCTGTCAAAAGGCTTATGTTTGAGAAGATTTTTCTCACTTTTTCAGACCGTTTGACTTGTTGGATGTTAAAGATCAAATTTTATTTTTTTTTAATTAATTTAATTAAGTGGAAAGCAGACATTGCTTTTTTACCAGATTTGTTTACTAAATTTAATGAGGTTAACTTGCAGTTACAAGGTGACAGTCTAAATTTGATAAATACATTCATTTCAACTTTTGTTGTAAAATTAAACTAATGAAGCAAAACATTGGCCGTCGAGAAACTGACAGACAAACTGCCAGGATGACTTTTCAACCTACGTTTAAAAATGTGTTTTACACAGGCTTTACACCATATTTTATTTCCATTCAGTTTCTTTCCTTTAACTCATTTTAAGAAATTATTAAAAATTAAAATCTCCAAATGTCGAACGTCTCCGAACGTCTGTCGACCCATCACACCAAATAATGCGGATACAAATTCCATCCTCTCGCCATAATCGTTGGTCGGACGTCATCTTATGTCATCGTTGGCGTTACATGTTTTGTTGGTTGCCAGAATTTGGGGGTTTAACTGTTTTCTAAAACATGCGATTTGACGTAGATTCCCTGCGACCGAGCGTATCGGTAATTAGTTTTAAACGCTGATTTGACAGGTACGGAGCGTTTGATATGTCGCGCTCGCGTATTTCGTTCGCTTTGCGAATACTCGTTTTGATTTGGGATTTGTTACGTGTGTACACAGTGAGTAGTACCTTTTAAATAAAAATAATCAACTTTTAATTGCAAACATAAACGTGTCTGATTTAAAACAATTAATAATGACTAATTTAAGTTTGGAGAAGAAAGTTAAAAGGAGAAGAAATTAAACAATAACAGTCGTCCCACGCCCGTGTTGAATTTGAGTCAAATTCAAAATGAATGTAAAAATACGGCAAGTTCTACGCACAAATTTGACAGTAAACCACTGACAGTAAAAACTGACTCCTGTATAGGGTTTCAATAGCACGAAAAGTAAAAAGGAGGGAGAGGAAAGCAAAAAAATGTTTCTTCTTCTACGCCCTCCCTTTAAAAACCCACGTGCCGCCACTGAAGTTAGGTCAAGGGGCATGCCATCGAGATCTGATAACAGACTTTTTTAATCAGATTACAAGACAGCACTACGTGGTTTACAAATGATGAACAGATTCGTCTTTTGCGTATGAAATTTCCGGGTCTTGTAATTCCGCATAGCGGAAAGGTAAATGAGTCATATAGTTGTGACTTTGCTGAAGAAAGTCTATATAAACTTCAGGTTAACACCCAAGGTACTAAAACCAAAATATTGCAATAGGGCCGCTAATAGCGTTTTTGATACTGTATAAAATTTTATTTTATTTAGGAGCTAATACATTTTAGCCTACCATATAATCTCCATCAATATTGATAATCTTTTCCATCTCTCTGACTTTTTTTATTCCATCTTTGTAAAAAGTGGGTGATTTTGATGTAAAATATTCTTCGAGTGCGGGTTTGATAACTTTCGTAGTAAAAAAATGTTCCATGGATCTTAAAATATGGTAATCTGATGGTGTAGAATCAAAAAAATATGGTAGGTGAGGAAGTTTTTTGGCAAAAAAGTAAAGTTTGAAGAAAGATCTCAATAAATTTTTACAAAATAAATAACAAATCCTGCAACTCAATCACCAATTTCAATAATAAAAACTTCAGTATTAAATTCAAGTCATTAAATTAGTTATAAACAAATAACGAAAATAAACTTTGCTCGTTATCGTACAGCAAAAAAAAAGTTTCAAAATGTCTGAAGAAAAATATGAACTTCTTTCATTTCAAGATTGAGTCGTTCTTTGACCACCGAAATGGAAACATTTTCTGGTTGGGCTTGCTCTAAAACGTATTACGTCTTATTAAATCGTTATATTTTTCTCTAACTTTTGAGGTGTGCCAGAAAAACTTTCCCCTATTCGGAGTTTATTTACGCAGGATTCGAGGCGTGAATGATGGAATTTCGAAACTTACCGATCACAGTAAAGTTAACTTTACTGTTTCTGGTGGGGGAATTCTTGAAATCGACGCGACATCGGTAGATTCCTTCGTCAGACTGTTGGATCTTGTTGATTTCAAGTGTGGCCGGTGTGGTTAACGGGCGGAAACGGGCACGTGAACCGAAGACTGTGGGAGACGACCACAGTTTGGCGTCACTGAATGTTCTTCCTCTAACATCGAAACTGAAAAGAAAATAACACGTTACCAATGCAAAAAAGAAAATCATTCATTAGTTTTAGGTTCTTAACTCACGTGTTAAGTGTGGTTAGCGGGTATTTGGCAGGCTCAACATAGTGTTTAAGAACAAACTTCCTTTTTGTCTGAAGATAAAAATTTTTAATGCCAGCCTTTTTTGATATACTTACACAAATGAAGTTTGTCTGAAGAGAAAAGTTTTTGATCAGTGCTTGCTGCCTGTTCTGATATACGGAAGTGAAACATGGACACTCACATCGCAAGCAGTTCAAAAACTTCGGGTAACACAGAGTGGAAGTATCAAATTTTTGTTAACAGTTATTAAGCGTATTAAAGATCACATTATGAAAAATTCCTGCTCTATCATAACAAAACCAAATAGAAAGTAAATATTATTTTTAACTATCGAGAAAATTCGCACGGCACGGGATCTGGACTGTAGGTTGATGTTATAAAGTGTACTTGCTTCAGAGTTATAGGAGTTTTGTTTGTCAGGTGTTGCCGTTTTGCAGGACACAATTTTTGTTAACTAACGCCGGGTATTTTTGATGTCGCCATTATTTTGTATGAAAAACTGTCTTCAAATAGATTACTCCCTTAAAAAAATCTCTAATCCCTAATCGAGAGCATCGCCTTCCTCTAGAACCCACACGTTCGACTTAGGAATAGCCCCGGGATATAACCGCAAGTTTTCATATGTCAATATTCTTGAGGAATACCTATCTTTCAATGTCACCTTTAGAAAATATATCCTTGCGAATTTTGAAGTAACTATCATTTCTGAGCTTGAATTTTCATTAAATATTTTGACATTATTCGATCGCGACTTTCAACAATGTCAACGATGTAAATATATCAAATTGGTGCAAAACAATTCATGTTTTGTGCATCAGGATAACACCCCATCGCACACATTAATAATTATGCATCAATTTTCTGCTAATAATCAAACAAATACCGTTCCCCAAGCAACATATTTACCAGACATGACCCCGTGTAACTTTTTCCTGTTTGCTGAAATAAAGAAATCACCTCGTGGATGTCGTTTTAAGTCAGTGGTAGCCATCAAGAGTGTTCGCTTTAAAGGAAATATCATAAACTGTTTCGAGGGCTAGAAAAAACCTTTAAACACGAGGCCAATTAAAAAGTTCGTGGAGTGATACCTATAGAGCAGTAAAAGAACTATATAATCTACTACATTTTGAAGTTTCATCAATTTATTCTTACAAAAACAGTAGCTTAAAATAAAGGTATCTGTGTTATTTTTTAAAATCTAAAATATTGAAAATCGGGCAGTGACTAAATTATTTGTAAAAAAATGTTTAAAATCAATGGAAATTTATAGTGAAATGGTAAATATATTAGGGGAGCCTGCTCCTTCAAAAACAATGGTTTGTAAGTGGGCAGGTGAGTTTCAACGTGGTCGTACAAGCCTCGATGATGATCCTAGTTCTGGACGTCCAATAAATGCATCTACTGAAGAAATAATTAGTTCTTAAAATGATATAGTTATAGATCACAGACAATTAACTTTGAGTAAAATTGCTAAAGCCACGGACATCTCAATTAAACGGGTGTTTCATATTTTGAAAAGGGAATTTAGCTTGAGAAAGCTATGTGCAAGTAGGGTGCCGCATTTTAATTCTGATCAAAAACGACTTCGAGTAAAACTTTTTAACCAACATTTGGATCTTTGTCGAACGAATAATAAACTATGGATGGTACTTGGGTTTACCATTATGATCCTGAACTGCGACAACAAACCGCAGAATGGACTGAGCCCTGTTGTTCAGCTCCTAAGATGTAAAAGTGGTCAAAATCAACCAAAAAGGTCATGGTACCATTTTTTTGTGATGCAAAAAGCATTTTATTATTTGATTATCTTCAAACCAGTAAAACAATCATAGGGCAACATAAAAAGGATGCAGAGGAAAGCAAAAAATGTTTCTTCTTCTACGCCCTCCCTTTAAAATCCCACGTGCCGCCACTGAAGTTAGGTCAAGGGGCATGCTATCGAGATCTGATAACAGACTTTTTTAATCAGATTACAAGACAGCACTACGTGGTTTACAAATGATGAACAAATTCGTCTTTTGCGTATGAAATTTCCGGGTCTGGTAATTCCGCATAGCGGAAAGGTAAATGGGTCATATAGTTGTGACTTTGCTGAAGAAAGTCTATATAAACTTCAGGTTAACACCCAAGGTACTAAAACCAAAATATTGTAATAGGGCCACTAATAGCGTTTTTGATACTGTATAAAATTTTATTTTATTTAGGAGCTAATACACTTTTAGCCGACCATATAATCTCCATCAATATTGATAATCTTTTCCATCTCTCTGAATTTTTTTTTTCCATATTTGTAAAAAGTGGGTGATTTGGATGTAAAATATTCTTTGAGTGCGGGTTTGATAACTTTCGTAGTAAAAAAATGTTCCATGGATCTTAAAATATGGTAATCTGATGGTGTAGAATCAAAAAAATATGGTAGGTGAGGAAGTTTTTTTGCAAAAAATATTGATACCATAACCGAAAAGGTCATGGTATCAATTTTTTTGTGATGCAAAAAGCATTTTATTAATTGATTATCTTCAAACCAGTAAAACAATCATAGGGCAGTATTACTCAAATCTTTTGGATCAATTTGATGCAAAAATTCGTGAGAAAAGGCCTTGTTTAGCGAAGAAAAAAAAATCATTAAGACAATGCACCGACTTACAGAGGTGTTCTTGCAATAGCTAAATTGAAGGAGTCATACTACGAATTGTTGAAGCATCCACCATGTCCACCAGATATGGTTCCCTTTGACTTTCATCTGTTCCCAAAGCTAAAAATTCTACATGGCAAGCGTTTTTCATCAAATGAAAAAGTAATGACCGCCATAGATGAATATTTTGAAGAACTTCCAGAAAATCACTTCAGAGATGGATTAAATAAATTGGAGAACCGGTGGAAAAAATGTATTGACCTTAAGGAAGAATTTGAATATACGGAAGAATAAATTAATTTTTTCAACTATAAACTTGTTTTATCATTTCCGCTCCGCGAACTTTATAATTATCCTAGTAAGGGTGCTACAGTGAGGAGGGATTGCCTTGATGGAGATAAAATAAGTGTCATTAAATAAATAAATAATTTGTTTTTTATTTAAAAGGCTACTTTACTTTTTGATGATGAGCTTATCTACCAATAATCTGCAATTTTGGGTTGAGGTAGTGGTTTTAACAATCCGATGCATGGCTTCAGAACTCATCAAATTAATTCAACCCGAGCGTTGTAGGTCTCTAGACATTCAATTATCCCATCTTCCATTGGAATCTTCGACTGTGAAATACTAAACTAAAAGCGATAGTGGTAAATCGCTTAATATACACTATAATAATACACTAAATCACTCTTTTTATATTCTCGATGCATCAGAAGATAGTTCAAATCAACTTCTAGACATTGTAGTTTGTTCTCCAGTCTTCACTTTCGACTTATTATCAATGTAAACGTTACTGTACCGTTACTTTATTACCAATGTATGTATGTTTAAAAAAAGGTTCCAATTTTAGTTTTTTAGTTACAATTTAACTGACATATAACTAAAATAAATTCAAAAACGAACTTTACAACATTTGATTGAAAGAAAAAAGCAGCGGACTTTATCACCCGAATATTCATATTTAAGGGATGCTAAGGAATTTTCATCTAACCATTCTTCGGCAATCTATTTACCACTAAGGCCTGTTCAGCAATCCATTTTCCGTTTAAAAGGGCTGGAGAGCAACTTTCCAACTATAATTATGTAGCTGAGATTAAAGTCTTAATAAAGCATCGGTGTATATTCAATCTTTGAGCTATCAGCTTTAAACATTTTAATTTTGTTAAAGTTCTAATACTGGAAGGCTCTTCTATTATTATTTTAGAGGGAGTTTACATTTTATTATCTAAGAAATATTTCTAATACAAGGTGCGGCTATCAATTTCGCATTTTAGAAAAAGCTGTGAAAAAAGTATTGTACTTTTAATAATTTTATTGACATCAATTTGTTCTACATTAAATAACACTTAAAAAACAAGGTCACTTTTTAAAAATAACTTCAGTTAGTTGGTATCCATCGCGGTCGATGCATTCTCGCAATCGTCTCCTGTAATTCTCCATCACGTCACGCAAGATTTGTTGAGGAATGCTCTCAATTTCTTGCCGGATTGTTGTTTTGTGTTGTTGAAGTATACGAGATTGGTGTTCGTACACTTTATTCTTCAGGTAACCCCACAAGAAATAATCACAAGTTGTAAGGTTCGGCGATCGAGGAGGCCAATGAATGTCCCCATTTCGGGAGATCACCCAGCGGAGTGGCTTGTACATCCATCTTGTTGGAAGAACGTTTCATCATTGACCTCATAATGTTAAAGCTGAGGAATAAAAAATGTGCGCAACATTTCAGAATACCGCACAGAATTAACAGTTTCTGCACTCCAAGCTCATCTTAAAAAAAGGGCCTATGATTCCTGATGAGGAAATCACGCACCAAACCGAAATCTTGGCCGAATGAAGAAATTTTTGTTGAAGTTAGTGAGGGTTGTTGCAACTCCAGACCGTAAGATTGTGGACGGTATCCGCATTTTCCTCAGCCATTTCAAATAAAATTTCACAAAAAAGGCTGTTGCGTAACAACTTCGTTTTCATTGATGGTCTCAACCACTTGGATTTTATAGGGGTGATCACTCTCCACTACCACCTCTCCTGTGTGTGGTTTCTCCAGTGTTCTCAAAGTTTCCAACCCACAATTTAATCGAATTAATTGAAGGAACTGCGCGATTACGATGAACACCGAAATGTGTACAAAAATGACACTGAGCTGCTGTATACGAACCGGTTTGATAAAAAATGCCTTCACGGCGAAAGTTCGTTGTTTCTTTCCACCACCTTTTATTAAATAAAAAATATTTTTTTCTAATCAAAAGGTAAATTAATTTCTTGTAATGAAAGTCAATTAAAGTTTTTCCTTTTTCGAATATTTGCATTTGAAACAAATAAAAAACACTTTATTAAATAATTCTATGGTGTTGTCAATATTTTGACACTGAGCGTATATAGTAAATTATATACCAAGTATGTAATGTATAATAATAATATTTTCCTTAAAAAAGAAAATGCAAATTTATTTAATGATGGAATTCGTTAAGTCCATTATGTCGTATTTTATTTGTTGTGCATTTAGTAACAAATTAGCTCGAGCGAAGGGGGTTGAAATTTGTTTATACACGAAGCGCTTTTACATTTATTAATCAAATTATATACGAAGAGATTTTTATAACGTTGCTGGAAACATTATCTTTCCATTAAAACGCAAATAGAATTTTCCACGTGGAATGTTTTATAAAACTTTAGTTTAGTTATAAAACAGTTTAGCCGTGTAGTTTGTAAAACAACAAAGTTTTATATTAATCGCCATTTTCTAACTTATATTATCAAGTAATGTGTTTCTATGTGATACAATACTTGGTAAAAAATATATTAACTGTCCACCATTAAATATAATGTTGGATAATATTAATAATAACATTGAAAACAATCTCGATTCAGGGTCACTGAAATACTTGAACGTTCTCTTGGATTAGAAATAGCTCAACAAATAATTCTGACTGGAACGGGATAATTCAAATAGCAGATTTTCAAATGCAAACCCTTCTCATGAATTATTTCAAACTTTTAACAATTGTCATGGATTATAAACAAATCAATTTTAACTTTTATTGAGTTGACGCAAATCGTCGTGTCGCAATTCGTCCTATTTTGTTGAAAAGAATTGTAAAAAATGTATTATATATAGTATGCCGGAAAAAAACGACACTTAAATAAACAAAAAACAATTAGTTATTTTAGCAAAATAATTTATTTTTGTTCAAAATACATCCCTTCACCATCAATATACTGCTGGGCACGTTCAACCAATGCTGGCATACAGTTTTGTATGTCGTTTTTTTTAATCGCCTTAATTACCCTTGTCACTGCTTCTTGAACTTGCGTAACACTGTTATAAAATGTTCTGTTCACGGCCCGTTTAAGTTTTGGGAACAGGAAATAGTCACACGGAGATAAATCGGGCGAAACTGGAAGATGTTGGAGCACACATACTTGCTTTTTCACCAAAAATTCACGAACAACGACGGTCCTGTGAGATAGTGCATTATCGTGCATCAAAAACCAACTTCCCGGCGCTCAATATTCGGTTCTCACTCGAACGATTTACTTCCACAAACGCTCCTTAATACCCAGATAATATTTACCGGTAACAGCCATTTTTGTTTTTTGACCAGACTGGCTTTGCGTCGTTTTCCAAAGCATCCTGGTATCTGTCCTTACCTGCTCATGACACTTGAACGCACGGGATAAGCAATCAAGCAATCATTACCATACATTTTTTTCATCAATTTAAATGTCTCTGCAAAAGTTTTAATGAGCTTGAAACAAAATTTAACGTTAACTCTTTGCTCCATCGCGTTTTTTGGCAAAAAGTACTGTCACTTGAAGTATTATAATTTACTAAACTCGAACGGATTTACCACTAAACACCAAATCACTTTTTGAAACTTTTTACGCACGTTTCGCTAACCATCTGAGCATCACCAGGAGATGATTTAATCTAATGATTCTAAAACTAAACTATATTCTATTTGTATGATAACCCGATCTAATGAAGCGTGTAAAAATCATGAACCATGATTTTTTTTCTTTCTGAGCCTTACATTAATAATAGAAAAAATTGACTGAACGGAATAGGTCCTTTATCCCGGTTCATGATTTTCTTACATTTTTCTATTTGAATGCTTTCATATGCATCCAAAGCCCTATTGTTATTTATACTTATAACCAGTCTTAACCCTCATTTCTGCTTCCCGATTCAGGAGCACATGTCTTTGTATGTATTTGATTATTAATATCCTTTGATTAAATTATCCAATTTATAATTTTTTTTAATTTAAACCTCAATCAGTATAGAAAAAGACTATATCTATAGAATGTTCCAAAAAATAATACTATTCCTAACACCATCAAAAAAATCAGCAAAAATAAATAAAAATATTAAAATGAGGTGTTCTTTTCAAACTATCATATATAGGCGAAATTAATAGATAATAACTTTCTTCCAACGGCATTTAAAAGGGGATTTAATGTACTTTCAGATACTTATTAGATAATTTAGCTTTATATAAAAAAATGTATCTATTTAGTTAGATATTGTTCACTGGTATTACTGGTTCACTGGGTCTAATTTTCACTCTCTCGAAAATATCAGCGCTTATAATAAAATATAACGTTTCTACTTTAGACACACAGCGAGTACGAGAACGCGTGTTCATTTTCAGCTAAATAGAAAATGAAAGAAACCGATAAATAAATCTTAAAAAAATAAAAAGTGTGTAATAAAAATACTATAGAAAATATAATAGTTATACCACAAACTCTGTCAAGATCGAAAAAGACACACTATTTATGCAAAAAGGTTATTTTCCGGTTTTTAATTATTGACAAAACACTGATACAACAAAAGCACTGGGTGGCGCATACCCATAGACTAACTACGGTCGCTTATATTTTTGTAAGTATTCACATCTTAAAATGACTATGGTGGGGGATCTGTAGTAGGGATAGTAAATTTTCCCCCACTCAAAGTCATCCCCTCAACGTGACTATTTATAAGGGAAAACACTTTTAATTCACCACTGGTTATCCCTCATTCAGTGCTTCTCTTGAGGGTTTAATTCCTAATATCTATATTGTGGTCATGTTCGATTGTATGTTGGGCGACAAAAGATTTTTCATTTTTCTCATATCTATTGTGAATGGGAAATGTGTAAACGGTAAATCTCATTAATATGGATCTTTTTGTTTGCCCTATATACCTTCGATTACAATCTTGACAACTAATTTCGTAAATCCCCGACTTTTCATGTTGAACTATTTTATCCTTTGGATTACCCAGGACTTCTCTTAATTTATTATATGGTTTGTACACAACCTTAATGACCACTTTTTTCAAAATTTTGTCTAGCCCTCCTGTTAATTGGGCACCATACCATCAATTTATTTTTGTTGTAATTTCTAAAAAAAATAATTTCTAATACATTTCTAGAAAATTTGTGTAATTTTCTAAACTTATGTTTTCTAATTAATTTATCTACAATGTTATAACCGTTCACTTCGGACACCTCCCTAAGTAATGTTAATCCTTTGTAATAATTATCTTTGTTTAAAAGAAAATTGATGAATCTATTTACCATGAAATTTAATCCAGCCATCTTATTTTGGAAGCTATGATTCGAATCGTTAGGAATGTATATCGAAGTGGTGGTGTTTTTTTCTAAAAATATCAAAATCTAACCTATTTTTATTGCTTCAACTGACTAAAACATCAAGAAATGGCAAATTATCGTTGTTTTCGAGTTCATGTGTAAATACTATTTTTTTGGGATTTATTATTTAAGTTCTTGATAAAATCATCTAAGTTTTCTTTTTTTGAATCAAAAATTGCAAAAACATCATCCACATATCTTAATAATACCTTCGTAAAATAACTGAATTCATCTTTCGCCTCGGATTCAAATATACTCATGAATAAGTTGGCTAAGAATGGTGATAAAGGATTACCCTTTGCGGTTCCTTTTCGTTGTTTATAAAACCTGTTATTAAGTTGAAAACAATGTGGCTTCATACATAATCTTGCTAAGGAGATGTACTCAGAAACAATCTTGTTATTAAAACCGATATGTGGAATCGGGACATTCTGAAATAACGACCATACGTCAAAGAAAACCAAGACCTCACCTTCCTATAGATGTGTGTTTTTCACTTTTTCTATGAATTTTATTGAGTTTATCACAGAACAGGAAGGTAGTTGGTTTGGTAGATTTTCAAATTCCTTCGTTAACCATTTTGCCAACTTGTATGTTCTGATACAATTGTTCTAATTGATTTTCCTGGTTTATGAATTTTTGGTAGAGCATACCATCTTGGCACTTTTGGATTAGCAATATGCAATTTGTTTTTCAGAGAAGGGGAAATAAGGCTGTTGCAAGATTTCAATGTATCTCTGATTTCATTAACGATTTTTGACAATGGATTCCTTGCTAATTGTTTATATGGATCGTCTTGAATTAATTTTTCAACGCGTTCAAAGTAATCAGATTTGTCCATTACTACAACCTTATTCCCCTTATTAGCTTTTAAATAAGAATAATCCTTCTCTCGCCGACGCTTGACAATCTGAGAAATATTTGGCATATTTTGACTTTTATTTGAAATATTTTTGGAAATTTTGCCCTTGACTTGACTTTCTGACGAAAGCTTTGGAAGACTCCGGTAATTTTTTAATAATAAAAGTGTTAGTGATAAGTATAAGTTAATAAGTTTAACTGTTAATAATAAAAAGATCCATATTAACGAGATTTAAAGAACACATTGCCCACATTAGATATGAGAAATGAAAAAATCTTGTGTTCCCCAATATGTAATCGAACATGACCACAATATGGATATTATGAATTTAAGACTGCTAAAAAGTATAAATAACAATAGGGCTTTGGATGCATATGAAAGCATTGAAACAGAAAAATGTAAGAAAATCATGAACCCGGAAAAAGGACCTATTCCGTCCAGTTATCTTTTTCTTTTTTCAATTATTAATGCAAGGTTCAGTAAACTTCACGGTTCATGATTTTTACACTCTTCATTAGGTAGTGTTATCATATAAATAGAACATAGTTTGATTTTAGAATTAGTTTTAGTGGTAAATCTTTTCGAGTTTAGTGTTTCACATCGAAGGTTTCAATAGAAGAATTGATCATTATAATTTAACAATCTGTTAATCGATTGTAATTATGGCGCTTTCGTTTTATAGAGGAGATATGCAGCTCTCTATATATTGTTTCAATAGATGGTGTAGTTTTTCTTTAAATTAAAAAAGTTTCGTTGTTTTTCCGATATACCGTGCATGCATAATCTCAGGTAGCTGCATAATCCCGCATTCGTAAGAGTTCTGAGATTTCTGGCTAAAGAACTGATCCAGGTGACTTTTTAAGTCTTCCAAGGAAGTAAAGTTTTTACCATCTAAGCTATTTTAAAAGGATCTAATTAAATGGTTGTCGGAGAGCGGAAGGTTGAACTAGTACGGTAGATAAGCCAGAACATCCTACTTAAGTTGTAAAAGTTTGTGTCGGTATAATAATAAATGATTTCCTTCTAGCCATAACAAACTCCTAGACCTTCTTCGGGTGTAAAATGGTTTATGCACTGGGCACACTTTGAAGTAATCTTTAAGATAAAAAGATTGTTTATTGTGTTATATTCTTTAGTTTTAGGGAATGTTTTGCATTCCTCTCAGAATGTTCCCTTTCTTGTATATGACGTCTACCTCTTGTTCTTTTTTCGGTTGGGGTCTATAGCAGGACGGCATCGATTTTCTTACACTAAGACCTAAACAATTATATTTTCTTCTTTTGTTTTCTTCGTTTACATATTTATATCCAGTTATCTGCCGTAATTCTATGTTTCTATGCTTCTTTCTGGTGATCACGTGTCCATTGTATTTCTAAGACGTCTATTTTTAGTTTGTTGTCGGTTGTTTATCAGTTATTTGGATACAATGCTACGAGGATTGCTATTTATGTATCCGGAATAATAAAAACGAATATTTATCATTGAAAATGGTTTTATTGCTTTTCAAAATATTCTCCACGATGATCGATTCACCATACATTCTGCATACCTTTGAACAAATTTTCATAGCATTCCATTCCGATTGACGTATCTGCGAAACATAAATTTTGAACTCATCAACCGCTTTTTTTAGCGTCGAAAATCGTTAACCACGTTGTTTGTTCTTCAACTGTACAGCGAATTACCCATCAATTCGATGTTTTGACCGGTCAAATATTGAGTTGTTCGATCTAATGTGTGAGAGCTTGCGTTGTCATGGTGAAGAATGATCCTGCCTCGCTGGTTGTTTTTTTCTTTTTTCTTGTTCTTCTTCTTCTGGCAAACAAATGGTTGGTTACTGTTCAGAATTGATCGTTCTACGATCCTCTAGAGGCACTGTAGCCCCATGCTCATTTATCCCAAAAAACAGGGTTTGGCTCATCACACTCAAGACCCATACAGCCTTACTGTCGAACTCGCATAGATAAGCAAAGATCTAAGATTCATCACCTGTGTAGATATTATATACGGCTTCTGACGCACCACGATTACATTTTTTGAATATTTCTTTGTACCAATCGACACGAGCCTTTTTTGAGTGATTATCAAATTATGCGGAATCCAGTGCGCACATATCTTTTTCACGGCTAAATGTTCAAGTAAAATCTTGTGTATGCTTCTCATACTAATGCACAGGGATGCCTCAATCTCACGGTATGTCACATGACAATCTTGTTTTATCAGTTTGAACACAGTAGCGATGTTTTCTGGCAAAACAACCGATTTTGGACGAGCTTCTTTAAATTCGTCCATGGGCGAACGACGGCCACGATTAAATTCACTAAACCAGTGATAGACAGTGGTTTTAGATGGATCTTCTCCGCCAAAAGTCAAAGGTTGATCCATACACTGCTGTGATAATCCACGTCGAAAGTCGTAGTAAATCATCGCACAAAAATTCTCACGAGTTAATTCCATTTTTTGACTAAGGTGAAATTTTCAAGTCACTAAACAAAATAAATAGCATCATAATAAACGTTCTAAGTACGCATAGAGTCAACAGATGTTAAACTTAACGATGTATATGTTAGATGGTGCCTAGCAACACCATTGTTGTCAATTCCGGATAAATAAATAACAACCCTCGTATCAAGGTAATTTACGAGATAATAGTGATGTTTCAAAACATATATGGTAGGTAAACTATCTAATGGTAGGTAAACTATCTATGGTAGGTAAACTTGGTAAACTATCAAGTAGATCAATCAAGACAAGAATAAAAGAACAAGACAGAAAAAAAAGCTACAAAATCTTAGTTTTAAAGTAGTGTTTGAGAATGTAAAGTCGTTTTACGAAACTATAGTCACACAAATTTTGTTTAAAAATAAAAGTGATAGATAACAAAGTAAAAAATTGTTTTATTCCATTAAAAAAAAAAAAAAATGAACTATCACAAAGTAACGGACAAATCAATCAATAATTTTTAACAAGATCGAAGTTTTCTTCTTCTTAATCAGAAACACAATTCCAATTATGCTTCACATTTTATAAACGAAAATAGTGATTTCGAAATATTGCATGTTTAAAATAAAGGCAAAAAACTAAACCACCATGAAAGTGTGCAAATTAGGGAATTAAAAGATATAAAAACTTTTCTCAATAACCAACTAGACCAAGAAATATCTAATTTTTTTTCTGTAAAAGCGTATAGTATATATATATATATATATATATATATATATATATATATATATATATATATATATATATATATATATATATATATATATATATATATATCATCATCATCATCATCATCATCAGCCCGCATCGATCCACTGCAGGATGAAGGCCTCTTCAGCATGCTTCCAACCTTCACGGTCCTGGGCTTTCCTCTGCCACTCGGGTCCAATATACTTAACGATGTCATCAATCCATCGTGCTTTCGGTCTTCTTCGCGGACGTTTGCGATCAAGCGGTATCCACTCCAGGATTGCCCTGGTCCATCTGTCGTCCCATCGCCTCGCTATATGGCCTGCCCATCTCCATTTCAACTGTTTTACTCTTCCAATGATGTCACAGACTTTTGTTTGTTCCCTGATCCATGCGCAGGACTTTCTGTCTCGTCTTGTAATGCCAAGCATACATCTTTCCATTCCCCTCTGTGCCATCCGAAGTTTTTGAATTGATTGCGATGTGAGTGTCCAGGTTTCACTTCCGTATGTCATAACGGGTAGAACGCACTGATCGAATACTTTTCTTTTCAGGCAAAGTGGGAGTCTGCTCTTAAACACTATGTTGAGCCTACCAAATGCCTGCCAGCCACATTTAACACGCCGTTCCACCTCCCGGGCGGTATTCCCCTCCATAGAAATCCTCTGCCCAAGATATATAAAGCTGTCCACAATCTCTAAATCCCTTCCTAGAACGGAAATTCTTCTGTCCTGAGCGAAGTTATTGAACATAACCTGACTCTTTTTCAGGTTTATTTTCAAGCCAAATGGTTCGCCAGCCCTTTGCAGTTCTTGTATGCGTTTTTGCAGCTCCTCTGGGTCTTGTGAAATGAGAATAATATCATCTGCAAATCTAAGATGGTTTAAGTTTGCACCATTGATCTTTACACCATCCTGTTCCCAATCCAGTTTACGGAATACTTCTTCAAGGCCAGCCGAGAAAAGAATAGGCGATATTGCGTCACCCTGCTGTTCTATATTAATTCCCACTTCAAGATCATCAAGGTGAATTGTGGCTGTAGCTCCATCATATGTCGATTCTAATAGGTTTACATAGGCTCTCTCTACACCTTGGCTAAGCAGTGCATCCATTATCGCATGCTTTGAGATGGAATCAAATGCTTTTTCGTAGTCGATAAAAGCCAAGCACAGTGGCATGGTGTATTCGTTGTGCCTTTCTATGACCTGCTGTACAACCTGGATGTGATCCATTGTACTGAATCCACTTCTGAATCCTGCTTGTTCTCTTGGTTGTGCGTCATTCAGTTTTTTTAATACTCTTTTAGAAATTATCTTAGTGAAAACTTTGTACATCACTGATAGGAGGCTTATTGGACGGTAGTTCTTTAAATCTTCCTGTGCTCCTTTTTTATGTAAAAGGATCACTTCTGCATTTTTCCATAAGTCCGGTACTTTTTGTTCTTTGAGGCATTTTGAGTATAATTTTGCCAGTGTTTTATGTAACGTCCGACCACCAGCTTTTAGTATTTCGACAGTTACACTATCCTTTCCTGGAGCCTTGCCGTTCTTCATCAATTCTATAGCATTTGTTACTTCCTCCACTAGGATATCTGGCATTATATATTGTTCTTCCGTGGGTATTGTTGTCCCTGACTGGCTCTGATCTTCATATAACTGGGAATAAAATCTTCTGACAATCTCTAACATTTGGGTACGCGTCCTGCACACTGTGCCATCCTCACGCTTTAAAGCATATATTTGTGTTCTTTTGTTTCTCAGCTTCTGTTTAGCTTTGTTAATTCCTTTGTTTTCTTCCAGGGTTTTTTGCACTAGCTGCATATTGAATCGGCGCGTGTCCTCTCTGATACGTTTTCTTATAGTTTTGCAGAGCTCAGTGTACTCGACTCTGCCAAAAGGACTACCTGCATTTCTCATTGCTCGCATATATATATATATATATATATATATATATATATATATATATATATATATATATATATATATATATATATATATATATATATATATATATATATATATATATATATATATATATATATATATATATATATATATATATATATATATATATATATATATATATATATATATATATATATATATATATATATATATATATATATATATATATATATATATATATATATATATATATATTACCGGTATATATTTCCGATAAAACAGACATTTTTTCTAATACCATATTTCAAAAAACTGAAAGATAACAAATTTAACATATTAATTTTTAAAACAACATTCATTCCGGTCCTGAGCCTTATACTTAAAGCAAAGTTTGAAAGTGGTCGCCGAGCCGCTCTAAGTAAAGTTGTGTGCAACGTACCCAGGAGTCGGTGCATGCGCGTAATAGTGATAAAGGTTCCCCTAATAGTCTCACCAGCCTGTTCTATGCTGGTGCCTATCAATAAGTTCTTCCTTTGTATTAGCTGGCGTTTTAATAACTATGCTTTTCATGTAATCCCATAAAAAGAAACCACAAGAGTTAAGATCTGATAACCTAGCCGTCCACGCAACTGGCCCTCCATGTGCTACCCACTTATTAAGAAAAGTTATGTCTAAGAACTTCCGCATGGCACGCGTAAAATGAGCTAGCGCCCTATTGTTTCAGAACCTCAAGTTCCGTCTGACATTCAAAGGCACATTTTCTAAAATACCGGGAAAATTTGTTTGCGTGGAAGCAGAAGAATTATCAACTGACCAAAAATGAGTATTGTGAGAATTGTGAATTCTATTTCGGGTAAATAAAGCTTTGTCCATAACCAAAATGTTTCTGGAATAGTTTTGATGCGTATCATGTTGGTGTAAGAGCCACTTGCTGAACTGAACAGAACTGAACTGAACTATTTTAGGGTAGTCGTCGAACAAATAATTTCCACAAAAGGTGAAAACGTTTAGCGTAATAGCTTAGATGCAGCATTGGCATTTTGAAGGCACTCTCCAAAAATTAACAGCATGTTAACTAAATCACTATTCTGATATACGTGGGTCATTTTATTTTTCCAAAAACAAAAAATAAGGTAGGTTGGATTTTGATATTTTCAGAAAAAACACCACCACTTCGAGATGCATTCCTAGCGATTCGAATCATAGCTTCCAAAATAAGATGGCTAGTTTAAATTTTATGGTATATAGACTAATTAATTTTCCTTTAAATAAAGATAATTATAATAAAGAATTTAAATTAATTAGGGAGGTATCTGAAGTGAATGGTTATAATAAGAACATTGCAGATAAATTTATTAGAAAACATAAGTTCAGAAAATTATTGAAAGAATCTTCGACTTTTCAAAAGGATCAGAACACAAAGAAATTCATGGTAATACCATTTAATGCCCACTTAACAAGAGGGCTAGACAACATTTTAAAAAAAGTGGACATTGTTGACAAGTGTTGTTGGACAAGGTTGTGTACAAACCATATAATAAATTAACAGAAGTTCTGGGTAATCCAAAGGATAAAGTAGAGTAACATGAAAAGTCGGAGATTTACGAAATTAGTTGTCAAGACTGTGATCGAAGGTATATTGGGCAAACACAAAGATCCATATTGACAAGATATAAAGAACATATTGCCCACATTAGATATGGAAGAAATAAAAAATCTTGTGTTGCCCAACATGCAATCGAACACGACCACATTATAGATATTAGTAATTTAAGACTAATTAAAAGTGTTAATAATTATTAATGATTTAATTAATTAAATCATCTCCTGATAATGCTAAGATGGTTAGCAAAACGTGCGTCGAGCAGTTCAAAAAAAGTGATTTGGTATTTAGTGGTAAATCTCTTCAAGTTTAATCTTTTTTGTTGCCCAGAAATCCTTTCACTACACTTAAAAAACATTTCCAATTGTTTTTCTTGAAAACGGAAATCACCTAGAAGCTTCCTTATTTGAGGTTCAATAAATATACCTCCTTTTAGTTGAGATGTTAATTGAGGAAATATTTCTTGAAGTACTTGAAACCATTACTTTATTTGTCCATGGCTGTGACAAACTTTTTCATTACTCCAAGCTTAATATGGAGAGGTAGAAGAAGCACTTTTTTTGGGTTAACAAGAGGGAGGTTATTTTATGTTTGAAGTACCAGGTTCAAAACAAGTTCTATGACGCCAATCTTTCTTACTGTAATGTTTTTTTGTTACCTTACTGTCCCAAAACAGCAATACTTCGTATAACCCCTTTGAAGTCCTAGTAATATACCCATCACTTTTAAATTCCCACAAATATCCCACTGATGCTGTTCATATTTAACGCAATTTAGTACGGTTGCTAAGTTGTTATAAATTTATTTCATTGTCACTGAATATGCTACAGAAATTGATGGGTTTTTGTTTCCATTATAAAACAAGACTGCTTTTAGGCGGTATTTCGAAGAATCTATGCTAATACGCCACTCGGAAGGTACATGTTCCATATTAAGCTTATTCATTAATCATCAATATCACACGCGCACATAGCCATCCTTCCATATTACGTTCCGTTTTCGGTAAAGTGAAGCACATTTTTATCTAACAGGTTCCACTGTTGAAGTCTAGAATCAAGAAGTTCAAATTTTTGTTTTAAAAATCCCAGGTCACACATGAAATAATTTAGTTCATTCTCGGTTATTAAGTGAGGTTCACTGGTAGTTGTTAAAAATGTTGGGTCACAACTGGTGTTCTTAGGAAGTTGTGCATCAGATCCTGATGTAGAGTTAGAATAACCGGGAAAGGTTCCTGGCTATGAGGAACTGGCCTAAGCGCAAAAGGTAAATTTGGATACTGAATTTTGTCCCTTTGCTTTTTTGAAATCCCTTTTGTTTTAGAAATATAGAAGTAGCAATTACTTACATGGTCAGTAGGTTCTCTCCATACCATAGGAACATCAAACGGCATACAATTTTTCTCACGATGCATCCACTGCACTAAATTTACGTAACAACTCATACAGCTAACATGAGGATCCTAACTTTTTATCTCCAATTTGGCACTTAAAGGCTTTAAGATAGGCTTTCTTGACTTCCTCGGATATAGATCTAACTTGTGACTTTAAAATAAATCGTCCGCATATATAACAAAACTTATCCGCTGGATTTTTGCAAAATCGACGACTAGAGCTGTCATTTTATACAAAATCAACTTAAGCATTTGATTGTACTGTAAACGAAACAGAAACAAACTAAACTAGAGAAAACAATAAAACTGCCCTTAAATGTTCGTTGAGTACTGTAGAAATACCCCCTCTATGGTCACAAGACCAGTAATTCCTACATTGTCTCTTCCAAAGTCAGGTATAAATAATTTCAATGACCCATGATATAAAGGAGAAAAGGGTGCTTGAAAATAAGACGTGCTAGGCCATTTTTGTGAAAAGGTGCTTTAAAAACTATCTAAATGAAACGCAAAAAGAACATTCTCATCAATGTTTCAAAAATCATGTCGACCTGTTTTATTTTAAGGGCCAGCCATGAATTTTTTAAAAGCGATTAGCGGCCTAATTTTAGAGATATTTAACAAATGGAATTAAAAAAAAAACGATTTTTATACGTCGATAAAAAAGTCTCAACTTAGGATCACCTAGGATGTTTAGCTACTTTAACAATAAAAACATTTATTTGTCAACACCATTCTGACGAAGTTACAGTGTTACTGAAACGGGTCAAATATACATTCTGTGTAAAAAGTACCCGGAATTTCTCATTTACAAAGCCCGCGTAAAATATTCTTTAGTTTTATTTTCTGCTGAAAAATGGCAGCCGTGTGCCTAGTTACGTTGTCCAATTTGGGTTTAATATGTCAACTAGTTTTGTTTACATCAGCTGGTTTTGTTAGTCGACATTAAATGTGTGTTGTGATTTAACTATGAATAAAAATATTAAGCAAAAAGTTTGCCTGAAATTTTGTGTGTCAATCGAAAATGACAAAATCAAGAATCTAGTGCTTGAAAATCGTTGTATGAGTCTCAAAGAGTTGCCTTAAGAGGTGATCATATCTTTTAAGTCCGTTCATTACATTATAACTGATATTTTGGCAATGAAGCACGTCGCCGCTCGACTGGTTCCGAAAGAGCTCAATTTGGCCCAAAAAGAGCATCGAAACCATGTCGCTGACGAATTGATTTTCCGAGCTTCTACGGACCTGAAATGCACTGTAACGGGTGACAAGACATGTATGACATGCAAAGAGGCCAACCTTTTTTAAAATGGCGCCTTGAAAACAAAACAAACCGAAACCCAAAAAACCATGTTAAAGTCGTTCCAAAATCAAAGTGATAAATGAATGAATATGATAAGTGAAATGATAAAATATGTGACAGGGGGAGAAAATGTGAATTTATAGGAATAGTGAAGGAATATTATTTAGGCATCAGAAGGCGTTTGGGCGAGAATATCCCACAGATTAGGGTAGATTTGTGGAGAGATAATTCATGGATCTTGAACCACCATAATGCTCCACCGTACAAAGCCATTGTTTTGTAAGAGTTTTTGTGCAAAAAATCAATAAACGTCATCAACCAAGCACCGTACTTGCTTAATTTGGCCCTGTTAATATTTTCCTATTCTCGAAATTAAAATAACCACTTCGAGGAAGGCGTTTTGAGTCAACTGAAGCCAAGAAAGAAAATTCGCTGAAGGAGCTGAAGGCCACACTTCAAACAGTCTTCGAACAAGCGGTGGCATAGTTGTATTGCACTCGATTGGGCCTACCTTGAAGATGACAAAATACATTTTGATGAGTAAATTAGTTTTTTTGTGCGTTATATTTAACAATTTCTGACACTTTTTATACAGAATGTAAATGTAATAAAGTGTAAATTAGATAAGAAAATTGTTTCATTATACATAATCCAAAAATTAATAAACAGTGTCACAAAGAATAATTCCTGAATAACTCTCGTATCTTTCAACAACTAATTTGTGAGTATTTTCAAAATTGTTTTCGAACTTTTAAAGTGCATAATACCATTTATGAAAATAAAAGCACTTAATACGGTACAGCACTATAAAACCTCCACTATTCGGGATATTTCGCTAAATAAAAGCTTTTGTAATGTAAGTGCGTGCGTATACGCTCGTTCCGAATTCAACATGGAGTGTTATTAAAATTCGATTAATCTACTTGAACAATACTATCGACATTAATATTTCAATATGGAGAGAATGAAGGCCGGTCAGACCACATTAGAGAAATGGCTTATCGTCCTTGTTGTAATGGGGAAAATCGGAAATTTACCAATAATGTAAATCCACCATGAAAATCGGACCATGGTAATGTAATAGTAGTTGTTTTGGAGCGCCGACGCAAATTACTGGCGCGTTATTCTAGTTACGATATCGGTTCGTTTTAATGCTAACCCCAAAATAAATCTGATCCTACTCGAAAAACTATTTACCACATTTAAATTACTATCATTGTATTTGGATTACCATTAAAAATAATGTATTTATAAAATACCATAGGCCATCTAACTAGTTGGATATTGATATGAATTAGGTTTATCAGGTGTGGCGGTTAATAATTCTGTTTTTTTAAGAGATGGCGCTGGAAACAAAGGTCGCTTCACAGTCCAATCTCTTATGTCATTTTGTTGCTACGACAGGACCTTTCAAAACGTCATTAATGTTTAAAAGAGTTAGCGTTATATTTTTTCGTGTGATAAACGACCCAATGTCGAGTTTCGACCCAAATAAAGAGCACTTGCTGCACGTACTGCTTTTCTTGTTCAGTCAAAAGAAAAACGCGAGTTAAAACCGTCGTATACTTATGGAAACTTACTGTGACAACGTTCCAATACAAAACCCTTATGGGCTTTGGTTTAGATGATTGAAAAGTGGTAATTTCGATTTGAAAAAGAAAGAACGCCCAGATCAACCGAAAAAAATTGAAGACGCCGAATTGCAAGCAGGTAAAACAGTTAATACCTTTCACTACCGTTACCAAATGATTAATTTGAACCATGCATTGATCAAAAAGCGATTAGAATGGATTACATTTTTGCTATTGGCTGAGAACACTGACCCTACCCACTGTACTCACCAGACTTGCCCCTTCCGACTAACACTTATTTTAATAGCCTCACGCATTTTCGATGATACACTTCAATAATTACGGAGATGTAGAAAAATTACTTGACGGGACCAGCTTAAAAGACCGTTTTTCTGGGAGGGCATTCTCAAATTTCCAGAGAAATAGGAAAAATGAGCAGCTAGCGATGGAGTATACTTGGAATAAACCAAGTCTCAAATTCAAAGTATTAAAAAAAAGCGGTTCTATAAGTAGAGTTAGTATGAAAATATGGTACAAGCACCTTAATTTTCTCGTTCATCACTTTATTCTTATACTAAAAATTATTTTTTACTTTTTAGTTCGGTTTACCATTAAAGCGTATTTTTCGATCTGCCATAAAAGCGTGTTTTTTTTTAGTTTCTTAAACTATTATTTATTTTTTGTCGATGCCTACCCGTGGCGGGAGTGGGTAATTTGCGCGCCTATTACCTTCCTTGGGCATTGTAACCGTGTCTCTGTCTCCCTCTCCGAAAGCAAATCCTTGATTCTGACGATCATGTTCAGAACAATGAGACCAACTTATTAAATTCTTGTATTGTCATCGGTGCTACGTTTTAATTGAATAACATAGATAGATACAGGTGAAGCTAATAAAAGCGTGTTGAAAAAAGAATTATTAACTGATATGTGTATGTCTTTTGTATATTCTCCTTCTACCCTGACTCTAGCTGTTTGATAATTGTATAAGTGCTCTATTATCTTGAAATCTAGCTTATTTATTTGCTTTTCCTTTAGTGGCCCTATCAGTTTCTTATGTCTTAAAGGCCTTCGATACTTTTCATGACCTAGAAAGCACGCATGGATTTCTTTAACATCAAGGCACATTTAAACCACTACATTAAAACTAAAGAGGGCATACCCCATCCCGAGGGCATTTTTCAATCTAGTGTTGAGATAATTCTAATTGATATAGTAAAATTATCACTGAGAACCGAAACATCATTCTAAGGGTTATAACGAAGTTAACCCCAACTATAATTGTAATTGGAATATTGTTTGCAACCCTCTTAGACAGAATATAAACAACCGAGCAACCCTTGCTGTAAATTAGTTGGCTGAAAAATTCTAAATATTTAATAGTTAGTGCTTACTAGATGGTAAGTTGAAATATTTTAATTAAATAATACAAATTTAAACGATTTAAAGGATTGACATACACATGTAAACATTATGAATTAGATATTAAAATATCGTTATCGTTATTCGTTTTTAGTATAAAGGTATATATGTCAATAAATGATGAACCATCATAATTTCAGTGAATTTAACCTCTGGAATAGCTAGAAATAAGCAATAATGTATTGGTCGACCTGGATTCTTTATGAAGTGATTTTCTCTCAAGGTCTCGCCTAAACATTGACAATGAAATTGTTAATTTTGTATAGCCGATAGCTGGTACATCCGTTTCATGACTTCCTCTGTTTGAGGAAATTAGATAATCTTAGAAATTTCTTTAGATACAAGGGTTGTATGATAAGTACCTCGCATTGACAAGAAAAACATTTTTATATGTAAAATTTATTTTATTTTTCAAAGTAATCACCTTTCAGTTCGATACACTTAGTCCAACGTTTTTCTTTCTTTTGTATCCCCTCTAAAAAATACGATTGCTCCAACCCTTCAAAATAAGTGTTCGTTGAGTGTTTGTGACTGTTTCTTGGTCTATGGTGTGCTGTGATGAATCCATGTGAACAGTTCCAATCCATATCACCAGTTGTACACAGACGCCAAAAACACAGGTCAATATGATTTTTGTAATATTTATGAAAATGCTCTTTTTGCGTTTCATTTTGATAGCAATTAAAATACGTTTTCCAGAAATGGTCAAGCACGTCCCATTTTCAAGTACCGGGTTCTCGTTTATATCATGGGACCAGTGAAATTATTTGACTTTGGACTGGACAATGTAAGAATTTCCACAAGACCGTAGAGGGGGTATTTCCACAGTATTCTACAAACCTTTTCATTTAATTAAGTAGTTATTAAAACATCTTTTCACAATAATGGCCTAGCACGTCTCATTTTCAAGTACCTGTTTCTCATTTATATCATGGGTCATTGAAATTATTTATACCTGTCTTTGGAAGAGGCAATGTAGGAATTACTACAAGACCGTAGAGGGGGTATTTCCACAGTATTCTACGAATCTTTAAGGGCAGTTTTATTGTTTCCTATAGTTTAGTTTCTTTCTGTCTCATTTACACTACTGTCAAGTGTTTAAGTCGATTTTATATAAAATGGTAAATTCTAGTCGTCGATTTTGCAAAAATCCAGCAAATAACTTTTGTTATATATGCATACGATTTATTTTAAACTCGCAAGCTTGATATACATCCCAAGAAATCAAAAAAACCTTTTTTGTATATTTTAAGTGCCAAATTAGAGATCAAGATAAAAGTTGGGCTCCTCATGTTTGCTGTGTGAGTGGTCATGTAAATTTAGAGGAGTGGATGCATCCCAAGAAAAATTTTATGTCGTTTGCTGTTCCTATAGTGTGGAGAGAACCTACTGACCACGTAAATGATTGCTACTTTTGTATTATTAAAACAGAAGGGATTTCAGCAAAGCAAAGGGACAGACTTCTGTATTCAAATTTGCCTTCTGCACTTTGGCCAGTTCCTCATAGCCAGGAACTACCGGTACCGATTGCGCCTTTAAACCAGGACATATTTCCTGGTAATTCTAATTCTTTATAAGGATCTGATCCACAACTTCCTGAGGACACCAGTTGTGACACAACATTTTTAACAACTACCAGCAAACCTTACTTAATAACTCAGATTGAATTAAATGATTTAGTATGTGATCTGGGATTGTCAAAAATGAAATCGGAACTTCTTGGTTCTAGACTTAAACAGTTAAATCTATAACTAAAAATGCAAGTGTTTCACTTTACCGAAAACGGACTGTAACATTTTCAAGTTTTTAAGAAATTGAAACATCAGTATCTGCTGTGATATTGATTGTTTAATGAATGAGCTTAATATGGAACATGTATCTTCGAGTGTTCTATTTTCATAGATTCGTCGAAATACAGCCTTAAATCAGTCTAGCTTCATAATGGAAACAAAAACCTATCTGTTACTTTAGTCCATTCAGTGAAAATAAAAGAAACCTATGACAACTTAGCAACCATACTAAATAGCGTTAAATATAAACAGCATCAGTGGGATATTTGTGGGGATTTATTGGGAGTAAGTATTACTCTTTTTTGTGTCTATGAGAGAGCCAGACAACAAAAGAATCTTACATCAAGAAAGATTGGTCTCATAGAACTTCTTTTGAACCTGGTACTTCAAACAAAAGATATGCCCCCCTTGTTAACCCAAAAAAACTACTTCTTCCTCCTCTCCATATTAAGCTTGGATTAATAAAAAAACATTGTCAAGGCCATGGATAAAGAAGGTAATGGTTTCAAGTACCTAAAAAAATATTTTCTCAATTAAGTGATGCAAAATTACAGGCATATTTATTGGATCTCAAATAAGGAAGCTTCTAGGTGATTTCCATTTTCAAGAAAAAGTAAATAAAAACGAATTGGCAGCGTGTTTTGTAAATATAGTAAAATTATTTCTGAGTAACAAGAAAGATGAAAACCATAAAAACCTCATAGATGAGCTCTTGAAAACCTATGAAATATGATATCGCACATCCTTAAAAATGCATTTTTTACACTCTAATTTGAATTTTTTCCGGAAAATTTCGGTGCAGTAAGAGACAAACAAGAAGAGAGATTTCACCAGGATATCAAGACGATGGAAGCAAAATACCAGGGACACTGGATCCCATCTATGTTGGACGACCACTACTGGTTTTTAAAAATAGATGATGCTACAGAACAGAAGAGGAAAAAGCGAAAGTTTTTGTCACTGTATGACATGTCGCTATATCTCATGTAATATATTTTTTATTCACGTAATCCTCAGTTATATTTTTGCATAGATTTAACCCGTTTTACATGTTTATATTAAATAAATATTAAACTGTCGTTTCCTTGTTTTCACACCACTCTGTAACAAAATAACTGTACGTGTTACAGTAATTAGATTATCATTTTCGGATTTAAGACTACAAAATTCTTCATATATACTTATTTTCATCAGTGTTACCTCAAAACAGTTTAAATTTGCTGACCTGTGCAACCATTCCGATTGCGTTTTAACATCGCTAAACATTCTTTTGAAGTTGACAAACGTGTGTGTTATTGTCAATTATGAGCAATCGCGGCATCCATCTTGCGGGAAATATCTTTTTCATATCCAAATGAGTTGTTAAAATATTCTGAGTTCGATTGAGATACCCACAGTCTCAGCAGTCTCACGCACTTTCACTCTCTGCTCGTTTATCATGATATCGTAGATTTTTTCAATCATTTCCGAAGTAGTAACCTCATTTGACGACCTGGCCGATCTTTAAATGGCTGCCAAACTAAACAGTATTAAAGACAATATTGTTGTGAAATGTTATATTTACCAAACATATCATTTTTTAAATACTAGCAGCGCAATCTCTGGCCTAGGTCAGGTACTTATCATACAGCTCTCGTAAAACATACATATATGTACAAATTTAATGTAACCATTTTAAAATAGAAATAATCCAATATTTAATAACTTAGTCCATAAATTCATTATTAAAGCTGCTGAACCACAAAGAAATGTGTGATATACTATTATAATCAAAAAGTAAAGTGAGTTTTTAAATAAAAGACAAAATATTTATTTATTTGAATTTATTTTTATCTCTTTCAAAGCCCTCCTCCCTTTTACTGCAACACACTTATTTCAACGTTTTTCCACTCTTTCCAGGCAAAATTTTCCACTGTGACAGCTATCAAAATTGCAATATTTTATTTCAAAAGCACCCCCATTTCAAAAAAAGGAAGTAGAAAGTTTGTCAGAGACATGAACGAAGATTGTCAATAACGATGGGGATTATATTAATCTTCCTGGACTCCTTCAGAAATCTATATTTCTGACTTTTAATATTATTCCATTTTTCCCTTTATTTGTCACACTCGCTTTAATACTGTAAGTTACAATGCTACTGATAATCAATTAAATCTTTAAAACATTTTTTATGTAAGCATTTTTAAGTAACAATGGCGTCCAGGAAGTGGTTTCTTTAATCAAGGTAACAGGAAAAAGTCACACGGTATCATGTCTTGTGAATATGGTGCTTGGGGATTTTTAGCGAAAAATTGACTGTAATATTTAGTTGACGATTATTCAGTATAAGATCCTTAAATTTGGTAATATTTTCTTAATTGATTGACGTGGAAAGTTTTCTTGAACGAAATTTTTCTTCTTAACTTCTCTGCCATTACTATTATTTATAAAAAATGTTTGTGGTATATCTACACTTCCGTTCGTACTTCAGGATAAGAAATTTATTAGACAAAATTTAATGCAAATTTATTTCTAAAAATGTACGACAAAATTATTTAACAAATACAAAAGGCTCTAAAATTTCTAACTTAACAAACGAAATGATATAAAACTCCTGCCAGATGTCAAGAACCAGCTTAAAAAACAAATGGTTGAAAGGTATAGCGCGCGAATTTTTAACAAATATTAAATGCGGTTCAGTTCTATTCACCTTTTTCGATGCAATACTATTCAAAAAAAGAATAATGGCCTCCTCACAGCTCCTTTATCAAGACCTACCGTAATACAATGTCGGATTTTAAACTGTCAAATAAAGGAGAGTGCAAAAAGCAATAATGAAAATGCACCAGGGCCGCTCCGCACCGTCTCCGGATTCCGACAGGACGACAGAGACGTCGTGAAATTTTCACAATTTTCCCGGCATTACCTTCGTTATTTACCGCACCATTTTCCGAGAAAAGTGTTTGGAAGCGGCAGGGAGAAAAACCTCCAATTGTCGACGAATCCTTCCACTTGCCATTCCCCGCCAGAAAACTATTACCGGATTTAAGAATTGCGGATTTGCTTGGGATCTCGAACATGACACATTCACAACTGTTTTACGAACCACGTGTGACTGATGAACCTTCATAGTGTATAATGATGAAAATTATTGTCAGGAAACTTATATCGTTTTTTCTAAGCAACAATAATTTTATATTACAAATAAAGGTATAAAATGCTCTGAAAAGCAGTGACGTTTTCAAAAATTCTTAAACCAGTAAAACTTTTCAATTATACGAAGGTAATTTAAAAAATTGTCGGCTTGACGTAAAGGACTGAGTCCAATTCAACTATTACTCAATCTTAGAATGATGACGGTCAATAGCGGTTCGTGAGTTTGAAATATGGAGGTTCTGCATAGTAACAGAATATTTATAAAGTACATTTAACTAACTAAAATTGAAAATAAGCGATATAAACTTATCAGATTTAGTAAGTAAAAATCCCTATAATTAAATGTCATGAAATATATATAATTTTATATATAATATTTTTGGGGAGTCTGCAGGGGTCTGCAGTTCTGCAGCTCTTATATACCAGCCGCCACTGATGACCGTTAGCTTCAACCGTCGATTAGAATGTATAAAATCCCGTATTCTGTAGACATCTTCATCACTTCTTCTGAGAATGCTTCAAACAACTCACAAAAACCTCTGTTTCTTAGACTTGTTGAAGTTTTGTACAAATTTCTGTCGCAAGTTTAAAAACAAAACTTTTCCAGAACATGCCAAAAAAAATTCGGATCACGAAAAGAATTGCTACGGATCACTAAGTGACTAGGAAGTTCAAGTTGGTACTGAAGACGCATCATATGTTGATCTACCTCCTCTCCAAACAAGAAGCCAACATTGTTGCCAGATCGAATGCTATGCCACCAGTCTAATAACTTTATTCATGCGCCTCGTGAATGTTAAAAATATCAGTTAGAGATTGGATACTATATTAACGATGAAGCAACTAAGAGGGTAGTTCCAGAAGTACCCGACCTAACAAATCTTTATATCTTTATTTCTCTACATAATCTCCTTTTAACTCGATCCACTTTTCTCAGCGATATTCAATAGCTTCGATTTTCTGTTTATAGTGAGAATCGTCGAGCTCCTCAAAATAGCCATTACCCGCAGATTCCTCCTATTCATTATTGGCAAATCTTTTACCACCGAGCCATTTTTTCAAGTTTGGAAACAGAAAATAATCCGAGGGGGCTAAATCTTGGGAATAAGGTGCTTGAGGATGCAATTCGAACTTTAACTCAATAATTTTGGCTATCGCGATTACGGGTGTGTGAATTGGTGCATTGTTGTGATGAAACAACACTTTCTTTTTCGCCAAATACAGCCGTTTTTTCTTGATTTCATCACTTAATGTTGCAATAAGTTCCCATAATACTCGCCGTTGATTGTTTTTTCTTTCTGAAGATAATCAATGAAAATTATCTCACGGGTATCCCAAAAAATTGACGCCATAACTTTGCCTTCAGACGGAATTGTTTTCGCCTTCTTTGGAGCGGATTCTCCCCTTTCAGTCTATTGTTTTGACGGTTCCCTCGTCTCAGGTGTGAAGTAGTGGATTCATGTTTTATCCACGGTTATGCATCAACGCAAAAACGACGCTTTATTCCTGTGAAACTTCACCACCAAACATTCGATTGAAATATCCTCACGACGCTGTTTTTGTTACATCGAGTGTACTCGCGGCACCCATCTTGCGCACAGCTTTTTCATGTCCAAATTTTCAGTCAATATGCGATGTATAACCCTTTTTGAAATGTCTACCATATCTGCTAGCTCTTTAAGCGCACTTTTAGTCGATGGTCAGTCAATACCATTTTGTGGATTTTCTTCAGCATTTCTGATTTGGTCGACCACTACGATATTCATCTTAGTAGCTCGTACGGCCTCGTTTAAACTCTGCCGGCCTATATTTTACTGTTGTAAACGAAGGAACAGACTCCCTTCCCCCAAAGTACAATTTAGCTCCGCTTTGATATCGGCTGAAACTGAGACCTTTCAAACGAAAGTATTGTATCACATAACGATGACCAATTTTTTCCATGTCTACAAATTCACTGAGAGCGTTTCCTATTAATGACTGCCAAACAAATACTAAATAACGTAGCGTCGTAAAACTTCAAGCTTAAGCTTTATAAAGTTGATACTTTCTACCACGTCATTCTTTTCAAACAACAACTGCCATCTGTACGTCAGGTTGAGTACTTCTGGGATTACCCTAGTATCAACAAAATTCTTCTGTCTGATTGACCAGGGTCCCTTAAAAATGAAAATTGATGTGCAAATAATCTTTGGTAGTAAATATGTTTATCCGCACTGCTTTATTATAATATTGTACACACTTTTAAAAAACAACAATGACAAAGCTTCGTTATCGAAATTTCCTACTATATGACGACGGATTTTAAAATTTTAAACAAAGGAGAGTGCAGAAAGTAATAATAAAAATGCACGAGGACTTCTCCGTTCTCCAGTAGGGCGACAGAGACATCCCGAAATTTTTCCTGCATTACCTTCGTTATTTACCGCATTATTTTCCGAGAAAAGTGTGTGAAAAAGGGGAGAAAAAGTCCTCCTATTGTCGACGGATTTTTTCGCTTGATATCCAGCTGGATGGAAAACCATTACAGGATTCGGTAAATGTGAACATGCTGCAGGGCTTCGAAGGAGAAATATTGAAAACTCCGATCCATGTGATGTTTCATGATTTCTTTGTTGAAGAAAACGTATTGTCTTCTTTCAAATTATTAAAATCAGTATAATTCTAGAGGATGTATAAAACTTATCTACATACATACATCGGAAAAAATAACGTATTTTTAGTTATTTTGCCAAAATTATGTCATTTTATTCAAAATACCCCCCTTTCGCATTAATACACATGTGAGCACGTTCAACCAATATCAGTACAATTGTGTTGTCATTTTCGAAATCACATCGATGAACCTCGTCACGGCTTCTTGGACTTGTCATAAAACGTTTCTTTTATAGCCCGTTTAAGTTTCGGGAACATAAAATAATCACACGGAAATAAATCAGGCAAATATGCAGGATGTTGAAGTACATAGACTTAGTTAAAATTTTGTGGATCATGTAGATCTCTATTTCGCCGCTATCTTAGTCGAATTCGAATCGTAGACGATCATTTCACACACTTGTTCTACCAAGTCATCGCGTTTTTTTTTACCTGCCTGGCTTTGGGTTGTCTTCCATCACGACCATCAGGATATCACGACCATCAGGACATCACGACATCACGACCATCCTGTAATTAATTAGTTATACCACTAGATCACACGTATACGGGATAAGCAAACATCATCAAAAACTGTTTTCATCAATTCAAATGTTTCGATGTTTTATCGAGCTTGAAACAAAATTTAATATTAGCTCTTTATTCCATCGTGTTTTTGTGACGAGGTGACAAAAGGTACTGTCACTTTCAGCGTTATACCTTGAGAATCCGTTGATGGATTCTAATGACGGCGGTCTCGTCGTATAGAGGAAATAGACAGCTTTCAAAATATATATTGTTTCAATAAATGACAATAGCAGTTTTCTCTAAATTTAAAAAGTTGCATTATTTTTCCGACATATTGTGTCTATACATATTTGAAGGAATATGTCTGTTTGGTGGGACTCATTAAATGTTATAATACTATGATCCCAAAATAAGATTACTTTTGTTTTAAAAATTTGCGTGCTTTACGTATCGAAAAACCATTTGTTTTTTAAGTTGGTATAACTGTCTTCTAACTGCATCTAACACAAGTTACATATCAATTCGCGTGTTAAGTTAGAGATTATAACGCCTTTGGTAATTGATAAAATTTTTGTCGGTAATTTTTTAAAATGGATATACTTATGGCGTAATGAATTTGCGTGAAATTTTATCTAAAATTACGAAATTTCTTATGCTGACGCATTAAAAATGTCAACAAAGCCTTACGGCGATGAAACTATATTAAAAATAATGTTTACAAATGATACAAGGATTTTAGTGATGATAGAGAACCAATAGAAGATTAACCTTGCTGACGAATACCTTCTACGTAAGCGAATGAAGAAAACAATACCAAAATTAAGTATCTTGTGGTGAGTAATCCTCGATCAAGAAGGAGAGACATTATAGACATTACTGGAATATCATTTGCATCAATTCAATTAATTTTGAAGGATAATTTAGGCTTGTTTCATGTGGCTGCACGCCTTGTTCCGTAAACAGATTTTTTTTAAAAACGTCGTCTTGTTGAAGTTGCTAAAGAGATTTGCTGAAGAAATCTTTGGATGATCACATTCTGAAATGTATAATTACTGGTGCTGAGATAGGGATCTAAAAAGCTCAATAACACCGGTCAACAAGTATTTTATAGTTCTAAATCCGAAATTGAAAAGCTAATTACTGTAACACGTACATTTTTATTGATACAGGGGGTCGGTCGTGGGAATAGAAAAGGAGACGACATATTTTTATATTCTAATATTTATTTAATATGAACATGTAAAACGTGTTAAATCGATGTAAAGATATTACTGAGGATGATGTGAATAAAAAATATATTACATGAGATGTCATACAGCGACAAAAACTTTTTCCTCTTGGGTTCTGTAGCATCATCTCTTTTTAAAAACCAGCAGTAGTTGCTCAACATAGATGGCTTCCAGCGTCCCTGGTATCTTGCTTGCCCTGATGTCCTGGTAAAACCACTCTCATTGTTCGTTGCCTACTTCACCCAAATTTTCCGAAAAAGAATCTAAATAGGAGTATAACAAATGTATTTTTAAGAACATGCGATACTCTAATATTTCATAAGCTTTCCAGAGTTCATCTATGAGGTTTTTAGAGTTTTCATCTTTCTTGTTGCCAAGAAATCCTTTCACTACACTTACAAAATACTTCCAAGCTGGCAATTTCTTTTCATTTAATTTTTCTTGAAAATGGAAATCACGTGATAGAATGTCCTTATTTGAGGTCCAATAAATATGCCTTCTTTAAGTTTTGCAACACTTAATTGAGGAAATATTTTTTTTAGGTACTTGAAACCATTACCTTCTCTGTCCATTGGCTTTGACAAAATTTTCATTAGTCCAGGCTTAATATGGAGAGGCGGAAGAAGGACCTTTTTTGGATTAATTAGTGGGTGGGACATATTTTATGTTTGAAGTACCAGATTCAAAAGAAGTTCTATGAGGCCAATCTTTTTTATTGTAATATTCCTTTGTTGCCCTACTGCCTCATAGACACAAAAAACAGCAATACATTGTACAAATGTACTCCTTACCTTTGTACTCCAAAGTACAAATAATTTCAAGTAGTCCGTGATATAAACGAGAAGAAGGTACTTGACGTGCTAGGCCATTTCTGTGAAAAGGTGTTTTAATAACTACCTAAATGAAATGGAAAAAGAACATTCTCATCAATGTTACAAAAATCATGTCGACCTTTGTAATCAAGCCAGTATCGAATTAAACGTGAACCAAAGTCAAAAAAAGTATGTCAAAATCAGTCAAAAATTAATAACAATATATGTTTTCTTTGATTACCGGTGTATTATCCACAAACAGTTCCTTCTCATTGGTCAAGCAGCTTCTTTCAGTCATCAGTTGCTTTCAAACGTGCATGTGGAGCCCGACTGTGTGTGACTTTTTCCGGTTTCCATGATTGAAGAAACTACTTCGTGGCGCTATTTTGAGTCTTTAGAATCCATCCAAGAGAGTTTGTCGGTCGCATTGAAGAAAATACAAGTACTCGAGTATAAAATTGTTGGAATAAGTGTATTGTAGTGAGAGGGGATTATTTTAAAGGACACAAAATAAATTTGAATGAATAAATAAATACTTTGTGTGTCATTTAAAAAGTGACTTTACTTATTCATCATAGTAATATGTAACATAAATGTGTCTATTTATAATCTCTACATGTTTGAGAGTTGAAATGAGTAGAAATCTATACTTAATATGTCACAATGTTAATTTATTAAAAGTATAAAAAATGAATTTGATGTTTTTGTTAGTAGAATATGATACATTTATCTGAGGTAATCGATACTGGCTGGAAATTCATTTAAATAAACAAACTAAGATTTATATCTAAACTTACACTATATTTAAAACTAGTATGTATAAATATTGTTTTGACACAAAGTGCTTTTTCAAATACGAACTATATTAAACTAACATTAAGAAAGTAGCTTGTAACTATTTCTATCCATCCATAAACTGTCCATCGACCTAATAATTCCATAAATGATGGTAGTGGGGAGGGAAATCCATTTTTTCAATGCCTAGATGCGCAATTTGAGGATGAAACCATTCAAGTCTATCTGATCATTTAGTAACATTTTTCTTTTAATTATTTCTAGGCTCTCTAAGAGATTCATCTCTAACAGTTGAAAGTGTAATTTTCTTAACATTAAGTGCTTGAGATGAGAATTAAAAAATTTTAATTATTTTGTTCCTTAACCCCTTACCGTATACAAAGCCATATATGGCTGCTAAAGTTTCTAATTTTTTTTTCTGTATGTTAAACTAATTTTTTTTCAAAACCAACTTATCTTACAATTATCAACGAATCTTAATCGTACATTTCTTTATACATCTCTATACTAAGTGCAAACTGTCAAATTATGTGCGGTTATGTGCAACGTGCCCGACCGTTGAAGTGCAGTTAAATTAGTGCTACTTTTATCGGTGGAAAAAACATATAAAAGGGTAAGTAAAAAAATCAATAATTTCAAAATACTTTCTTTGCATATTCAAGAACAAGAGATTATTGTGGTTTTTGTGTTTTTTCTTGTTTCCTTTGATTTTTGTGCCTTCTTTTGAAATTGTCATATTTGACTTTGTATGCATTCAAGGTTGCTTCCTGTTCTTTATAGAAATGAACCCTTCCTAGTTGTATGGTACTTCCAAACATGTCAATCCTATCCCTGGAGATGGTTTTTTGAGTAAGGATGATCTTGCTTCAGACTCCGACCCTGAATATACTCGCTAAAGGAAATATATTAAAGCAGAATCCGAATCCGATATCTTTGATGATGATATTACCACACAAACCTTGCCGGCTTCATCTACATCCAAAGCAAAGGGATAGAGATCCAAAAAGGACCAAGTAATTTGAAAAAACCAAAAAACGGAAGCTTATGATGAAAAAAACCTCAAATTCAAAGGAAATTTCGATCTACCAGAAATAATCAAGCAGTTAGATACACCACCAGAAATGTTCAAATTCCTGTTCACGGATGATCTAATTATTATGATTGTTGGGCAGTCTAACATAAAATCTCTTTAATACAACGGCAACAAGCCAGGAAACATTACGAGAGAAGAAATGGAACAATTGGAAACGACCAATCAATGTAAATGAATACATGCCGCTGATTTATTTTAAACTTGCAGTTTTCGAGTTTTCGAGAGTAAGGCTTTAGCTATGACCAAAAAACGTGGTAATCTAGCTATCATCATCGGAACACCGACCTCGAACCGAATCGGCACACCATCCTTGGTCTTGCTCGATTCACCGATACCTTACAAAAAGTCAAGAAAAACTCCAGCCAGGCATCAATACCTACCTTTGAATACTGTGCGTTCTGATAACGTGGATCATTTTCCCCAGTGGATAAAAAAAATCGACAAATATGCCAGAACCACTCAAAATTCCGTTCTTTCACCAAGTATGGAAAATGTCAAGTTTATTTATGCTACAATGGGAAACGAAACAACTTCAAAGATTTCCACAAAACATGATTATATTTTCAGTTTAACGCATATGAAGCTATATGGCACGCAAGCATTTGAACGGTTATATTTAAACACAGTAAATATGAAATGTGAAACTGTGAACTTTCTAGTGATAACTGATGACGTAATCATCATAGATGATGTCACAGTGCCATTGTGACCAATAATTTCCAATGGGATTCTATGGTAAGTGACATTTCGTTTGAAATGTATTTAAAAGACCTATTCAACCATACTAATTTGGTTTGGGTTCAATGTAGTTTTGACGCATAAAATAAATAAATATTAAAATTTCAGTTTAGCGTATAATTAATACAGATTCATAGGTCCGCCCTTACAGTAAATATTCAAAATGTGCTCCACCTACTTCCTGACAGTAAATCATCCTATTGGTAAACTCTTGTCGTACTCGTTCAAATGTTTCAGCGGAAATTGCTCTACACTCTTCAACAATTCGCTGTTTTAAAACATCAATACTGTCAGGTGTTCAATATATACGTTAAGAATATACGTTAGATTAAAGTACGGTAGATTAAGGAATTACGTTAGATTTAAGGTACCCCCAGAGAAAAAAATCTAAAGGTGTAAGATCCGGTGACCGAAATGGCCATACTATCGGATTTCGTCGTCCAATCCATCTACCACGATATTCCTGATCCAAATAATGTCTTACTTCAGCACAATAGTGTGAACGAGCTCCGTCTTGTTGGAACGTGATTTTGCAGTTACCAAATTCATCTGATTGGATTGTCTTTCAGAATCTCGAGAATTAACGGCTGAATCGCGGTCTTTAACATCTCCAGGTACGGTTTACCTGTTAAGTTGTCATTAAAAAATATAGGCCCAACTATGTGGCTTGCCAGAAGATCTGCCCAGACATTTACTTTTTCTGGAAACTGTCTATGTTTCTCACTAAACACGTGAGGATTTGTATCACTCTAGTACCTTACATTTTGAGTGTTCACATTTCCACTGAGGTAGAAAGTACTTTTTGTTGAAGCAAATTGTTTTTAAATAATCTGGCGCTTAATCAATTCTAGTGGTCATATTTCCACAGAATTGCAGTCTTCGGTTGGGGTCGTCATGTGAAAGTTGATACACCATTTTTAATATAAGGGTGACATTTTTTTTTCAACGCCCGGAGCACCGTCGTTTGACTGACTTAACAGGTAGATGCAACTTGGGTTGTAGAACAAGTTGGGTTTACTACCATTTCTGCAATAATATCAATTTCTTTGTCATTAGAAATTTTTGGTCTGCCAGATCGTGTTGCATCTTTAACACTCCCTGTAGTTTAAAATTTACGAAGAAGCTCCCTCAAACAAGTCCTCGATATAGGACGATTGGAATATCTCACATTAAAAAGACGCTCCTCAGCATGAAAATTCTTTCCGCATTCACGAAGCATTAAGATAGCTGCTATCTTGTCTTCTAAAGTACGTACCATTGTGTTTATTTTGAAACTCAAACGTTTCGTGCAAAAATATTTCAAGTAAATATTCAAAAATTGAAACCATGTAAAAGGAGAAAAAGTAAAATAAGTTGAAGAATTACAAAAACGTCAACATTTTTGACTATTGTCCAAAGGCGGACTTGTGAATCTGCATTAATTATACGCTAAACTAAAATTTTAGTATGTATTTATTTTATGCGTCAAAACTACTTTGTACCCAAACAAAATTAGTATGGTTGAATAGGTCTTTTAAACACCTTTTAAACGAGGTGTCACTTGCCATAAGATCAATTGAAAATTATTGATCACGATGGCACTGTGACGTCATCTATGGTGCTTACGTCATTAGTTATTACTAGGAAACGAGTTTACGTCCAGTAATTTTTACATTCTAGATTTCATTAGTTTAAGTCTAACCGTTCAAAAGAGGGGGGGGGGGGCGCTACTTTTGGCTAGCGCTGTATATGGTATAGTAATTATATTTTCTTCTCTAATTTGAACTGCTTATTTAGGACAAATACAAGATGTTTTCATTCATGTTATATAGGGTTAATATAAGTGCTTTTATGTTCATTGAGTCTGGTGGAAAAAAACCGTGCTGTTTCTCCAACATAGACTTTCGGACACTAATCGAACTCAATTAAATAAACTCCTAATTTATAAAGTATATTCATTTGACTGTTATTGTTTTTTATTGTTTTTAATTAGTCCTAGACTAATATTTGTTTTGAAAGCAATGTATACATTTTTTGTTATTGATACATGTATACATGCTATATATTTCAATGCATTTATCAATAAAAAAACTATGTTAAATATTTTGCTCAATGACTAGGTAGGCTTGAATGGCTTTGCATTTTTAAATTTATATTGCGCATCTAGACATTGAAAAAATTGATTTCCCCACTATCATCATTTATGGTATGATTAGGTCGGAGAACAGTTTATGTTGTAATTACTTTTCTTATTGTTAATTTAATATAGTTCGTATTTGAAAGAAGCACTGTGTGTTGGAACAAATGTAATACGTACAAGTTTTAAATATAGTGGAAATTTAGATATAAATCTTAGTTTGTTTTTGTTAGTAAAAAAATGTGTTCAAGCTGATCTTATTTACCTGTAAATACCTTGACTCAGTCCACAATAGTTGGTGTGGCGTAAAAAAGCACCCTCCCTGAAGAAAACAAAAATAACTGACGTAATAAACAAGACGATTTAACTATGTATAGTTGAGGGTTCGCTTTCAGGCTTTCCCGAGAATTATAAGCAGAAAATTACCGCTGTTACCTTCATAACCTTACTTTACTCCGGTTATTAGGAGCGTATTTGACATCGCAAATCCAGTCATTTTTATGCCGAAAACGTTCGAGATTTAATCGCTTTAAAACGGGTCATATTCCGATTTTCCCTCTCTCCCTTTGACTCCCCCCCCACCTCCACCACCGTGATTTAAACGATTCATTAAAACAATTTCTACTTTAAAGGACTTCTTGGGCTCGTTAAGAAAACGTTAACGGTCCTACGGTATTTCCACTTAACTCCGAGGAGAGCGAGTCGTTTAAATATTCTGTCGAATTTGCTGTTTCCCGAAAAAAGATTGAGGTACACAACTCACTTTACCTGATGATAAAAAAGTAAGGTGACTTTTTAAATAAAACACAAATTATATAATGTTTATGGATTCCGCAGTTGGTCCCTTGGGAGACATTTTGAAAAGACTAGGATTTTAAATGATACACTTGTAGGATTTTACTATTTCGAACATTTATTATAGATTTTGTTCTGCATATATTTCGCCTTGTTAGGGTTTTCTCAAGTGTAGCTTGAACTTACACTAATGGTCAAACATAATGTTTCCAAGTATAAAGGGAAAATAATTTCTATTTTATTTCTTGTTCTTTTTTAACGTCTAGTCTAATTATCCTAAATATCGGCTGGTAAAAACCCGGGCATTCAATTACAGTATGATCTTATATATTACCGGGGTGTTTTGGAAATTTAGCTGGTTATTCGTGGTTATTATATTACTATTTCTGAAGGATTTTTTTATTTCCAATAATTCTAGTAGGTCTAATTTTTTACTTTTCTTTTCTGAGTGTCATAATTTAACATTATTTATATATATATATATATATATTATATATATATATATATATATATATATATATATATATATATATATATATATATTTATATATATATATATATATATATATATATATATATATATATATATATATATTATATATTATATATATATATATATATATATATTTATATATATATATATATATATATATATATATATATATATATATATATATATATATATATATATATTATATATATATATATATATATATATATATATATATATATATATATATATATATATATATATATATATATATTTATATTTATATATATATATATATATATATATATATATATATATATATATATATTTATATATATATGTATATATATATATATATATATATATATATATATATATATTTATATATATATATATATATATATATATATATATATATATATATATATATATATATATATATATATATATATATATATAGGGGCTAGGAAAATGCGTCACAACCAAAAACATTTTACATTTCTTAGAATCATAAACACACTTTGCTGTGTAGAAATACGAGTGTAACTGTCAGACATCATTAATTTTTTTTTAGTTTTTTAATTTTTTGGTTGGCCCTTATGGACTAACCGCCACTGTTTACAATTAATTTTATATACACCCGATTTATCTAAAGTATGCGTTTTAACCTTATTATTAACTAACATTCTACCTACATTAAGTTTATATACACAAGTAGTCTTACAACCTAGTTTATTTAATATTTTACACACTGTATTGCTCAGTTTAGAAGTGTAATTAATACATTTAAACGATTTGTCTTTTTGCTTATTAATGTTTGCTTACAAATCCATCAATCAACAATATATCACCCTGGTACAGATACGTGGACGATGCTTTTCGCATTTAGAATGGTACGGAAAGAAATTTATACACGTTTTTAGGCCATTTGAATTCTATAAACAAAAATATTTAATTCACTATGGAGATTGGACTTAATGATGATATTAACTTCCTAGACATAAAGATAAAGAAACTATCTAATAAATTACAATTTGATATTTACAGAAAACTCACTACAACAGACACGGTTATACACTTTAGTTCTAAACAATGTTGGCAAGTCAAACTATCTCCTTTTCATAGTCTAATACATAGGTTAGTTAGTTTTCCACTAAACAAAGATAATTTTAATAAAGAGCTTTATACCATTAAACAGATAGCAAAATACAACGGCTAAAAAGCAGGATTAATTGGCAAATTGAGAAACTGAGTAATACAGTATATAAAAGATTAAATAAGCTAGACTATTTAACTATTTTAAGAATATTAGTGTAAATAAACTTAATGTAGGTAGAATGTAATGATAGTGAAGGGATATATATTGGTCAAAGTGGTAAAGTATAGGTTGTAGAATAAAAGAACACAAAAAAGGTGTCTTAAATAATATAAAAAACAATGTCTGAATGATTGTGGCGTGTTCAATTATTTTTTTATTTTATTTTATTTTTTAGTTTAGTTTTGAAAACGGGGGGAGAGGACCCTCCGAAACGTTAACGTTAAAAGTTTGTAAAATTTTTATATCTTAACATTTTTATATCTTAAAAATTTTGTTCGTTAGGCAAATTTATTACAAAAAAGAATCACTGAAAAATTTATCTCTGTTTGGTTTTTTTGTTTTTACCCAGTGATTCTTTCTTTACATAAGAACAGGTATTTTTGATATTTTTTGAGTTTTAGATAGTGGCAAAAACCCCAAATAAAGGAATATATATATATATATATATATATATATATATATATATATATATATATATATATATATAAAGCACCGGAATAATCATTTTATATATATATAAATAGTGTTAAATTATTATACTCAGAAAAGAAATGTAAAAAATTAGACCTACTAAAAATATTGGAAATAAAAAATCCTTAAGCAATAGTCATATAATAACCACGAAGGACCAACAAACTTTCCAAAACACCCCGGTAATAGTGAGATCATATTATAATTGAATAGCCTGTTTTTTACCAGCTTATATTTAGGATAATTAGACTAGATGTTAAAAAAAACAAGAAAAAAACAGAAATAATTTTCCTTGAATGGTTAGAAATATTGTGGTTGACCATTAGTATTAGTTCAAGATACTCTTGAGAAAGCCCTAACAAGGCGAAACATATGCAGTGCAAAATCTATAATAAACGCTTGAAACATTAGAGAGGTACTAATGTACAAATTTTATATTTATTTATCCAAATTTATTGTTGTTCCCTTCACCATTTCACCACATTTTAACCCCCTTTAACTGCAATACACTTATTTCAAAGTTTTTTCCAGTTTTAGAAACAGTTTTTATTCTCGATTCCCGATATCTCCCTGATAGCGGCCAGCGAACTCTCTTGAATGTCTTTTATGGACTTACAACGCCATCTACGAAGTGGTTTCATCAATCGAGTGAACAGCAAGATGTCACACGGTGTCAGATCTGGTGAAAATTGGTATTTGTGGAACGGTATTTGTTTGATTTTTGCCGAAAAATTCATGAATAATTGTTGTGATTAGCGATGATGAGTTGATGTGATGCAAACACCATGGAATGTTTTGCCAATAATCTGAACTTGTTTTAAAAATGTGATTCGATACTCTGTCCTGAAGTGATTATCTACTATGTTCAGTGTAGGCTTTCTGTGGACAGGACCTCAACAGCCTGAATGTAATTCATGAGAGTGCAGTTAATTTTTCGAATACTTTTTTTAAGAGATTGTTTTGAAAAACTTGATAATGACTTTATCATACATACCCATACACATTGAAGTGACTCGGTGCATGATTCGTCAGCCAAGATGCATCTTCAAGAGATAATTAAAACTCATTGAGTTTTGACATTAAAAGTTCCAAAATCTAAACTATCAAATAAATAACTTTTAGTTTTAATTTCTCAGACATCTCAAAAAATAATGAAACAGAAAGAAGCAAACAAGAGAATAAGACAAGCACATAAGAAAAAAAAACAGTTAAAAGTCTTAATGGAAAAAACAGAAATTTATGACTTACAAGGGCCATTCGAAAACTTCTCGACCTAACAAAGTAATCACTAGATTTTTGAGATTTTTCAACGAACTTCCCTACGAATTCAATACATTTAGACGTTTTTTAGAAATGGTTTTCAAAAACTTGATAATGAGTTTATCATACACACCCATACACATTGAAGTTTCTCGGTGCGTGATTCACCAGCCAAGTTAGCACTATCAAGAGATAATAAAAACTCATTGAGTTTTAACATCAAAAATTCCAAAATCGATACTATCAAATAAAACTTCTCTAGGAATTCAATACATTTAAACGTTTTTAAGAAAAAACTCATTGAGTTTTAACATTAAAGGTCCAAAATCGAAACTATCAAATAAATGACTTTTAATTGTACATTTCTCAGACAAGAAAAGAAAATAGAAAATTATACATTCAAAAAATAATGAAACAGAAAGAGTAGACATGAGAATAAGACAAGCATACAAGAGAGAAGGAAAAACAGTTAAAAGTCTTAATGGAAAAAATACAAAATTATGATTTACATGGGCTATTCAAAAACTTCTCGACCTAGATTTTTGAGATTTTTCAACGAACTTCCCTAGGAATTCAATACATTTAGACGTACGAGATTTCATCTCTATAAAATAAAGTTTGCCTTAGCTTTGAAGTGAATTCTTATTCAGCGAGTCATTTCTTTAGTGTGGTAAAAAGAAGCAATCGCTGGAAGCTAAATCCGGTGCATGTGAAAGCACTTCCAATAGTACGTTATAAAGGTTTGCAGCAATAAACGGATATGTATTGAATGCGGAATATTATGGTGAAAGAGTTTCTTTTTGACGAGACGTGAACGTTTAGTCTATTAGCACTTTTCCACTGGTCTAGTAGTCCAAAGTTCCAGCAAAAGTCCAGCACCAAAGTTCAAAAGAAATATACAAAGTTCAGAGTTTCAACTGGATATAGCAATACTGGACAAACTAAGATTTTTACTATGTGTTTCTTTGTGTTCTGTGTTACTTTACCGCCTTCGTTCGATATTAAAGCCCCAATATAGACGAATTGACTCACTGTTGGTCATGTCGCTTTTAACGGTCGATAATAATTATGTTCGTTTTCTCCTCGTTACTTTCTAGTCCGTAAAAATGGCTCTCATACTTAATTTACTCCTCGGCCAAGCTTGCAAGAAGTATAATGTAATCGACATATCTTGAGTAAGTTATTTTAATGTAGTTAATATTGACACCACCCGTTCAATCCTTGAGAGATCTACGCATGATACATTCACAACAAATGTTGAATAGAATTGTGCACTCCAACTACCATTTATTTAGGTTACTTTCAAATATATTAGATGGTAAACATTTTCTTTGTTTGGAGACTATTAGATACCGGAGAAATATCATTGAACAGAATGACACATGCCAGTGTGGCGGTTAATAATTCTTAATTTTTTTAAGAGATAACTTTGGAAACATGGGTCTATTTACAGTCTAATCCCTTTTTTTCATTTTGTTGCTACGACAATGCTTTTCATAACCCATTAACATTTAAATAATTTCGAGTTAGCGTAAGAGTTTTTCGTGTGGTAAACATGTCGAGTTTCGAGCCAAATAAAGAGCATTTGCGGCACCTATTGCTTTTCTTGTTCAATCAAAAGAAAAACGCCATAGAAGCCGTCGTATACTTCTAGAAACTTACGGTGACAATATCCCAACGCAAGACGCTTGCGGGCGTTGATTTAGACGATTCAAAAGCGGTGATTTCTACTTGAAATATAAAGAACGCCAAGATACCGAAAAAAATTATGATGCCTAATTGCAAGCATTGTTGGAAGAAAACGATATGCAAATTTAACAACAAATGGCAGAGAGGTTAAATGTTGGTCGTCGAACCATTTGACGTTCGTCTGCATGCCATGGGAAGGAAGGCAGGAAAATGGGTTCCACATCAGATGAACGGCAGACAAATGAAAAAGCGAAAACGAGTGCTGGACGTTTTACTTTCTCGCCATGAAAGAAATATTTTTTTGTATGGGATCGTGACTGGAAACGAATAACGGATATATTTCGAGAACCCAATATGCCGAAAATCATGGGTTGACCGAGGACAACCATCGACATTGATCGCAACACCAAATGCCTTTGGATAGAAGACAATACTGTGCATATGGTGGTATCACAAGGGTGTACCATAAGCTTCTGAACCCAGGTGAAACAGTTAATACCGTTCGCCACCGTCAACAAATGATCAATTTGAACTATGCATTGGTCGAAAAGCGACCAGAAAAACGCCCTATCACACACAGCGCAAGTGGTCAGAGACACCATTTTTGCACTTGGCTGGTACCAGACTTGGCCTCTTCTGATTATCACTTGTTTTCGTCGATGTATCACATACTTTCCATGAAAAACTTGAACAATTACGGAGATGTAGAAAAATGGCTTGTTGTCTGGACCACCTTAAAAGATGTACGATTTTTCTTGTAAGGCACCCACAAATTGCCAGAGAGATGGGAAAAATGTGCAGCTAGTGATGGCGTACACTTTGAAAAGACCATTTGTAACTTTTCCCAAATTAAACGTTTATTTTTAAGAAAAAAAAATAGAATCATTAACCGCCGGTTGATTAAATGTAATTTTTTTTAGTAAATAAAACTTTTCTCAACAAAAATGGGACGAACTTTTGCATCTACAAAATATTTTTCAGAAAATGTTAAAATTTGTTTATTTTGCTCGATCACAAGAATTAAACAAATAATCATCATACTTGACAAATTTCGTAGTCACTTAGTCATGGTTGCGCCATCTTTGTGACAGGCCGAGAACTATTCGAATTACGTTCGCAATTTTATAATTTTTCGTATTCCAAAAACTTTGACATTGTGACAAAAAAGTGACATTTGCATAATGTAAATGTAAATTTTCGTCTAAATTATTGCACAATATAGGAAACCTTAATTACAGCAACTGTTTATTTAATGTAGCGACTTAGAAAATCTCGTTTCGCTATTAAGCGTTTTGTTGTGGGTTCGGAAACATTAACAACTCCCGTTATACGTCCCGCCTCCCGCTTCATCCTCTCGCTCTCGACCGTCAAAATGAAGATTTTGCGTCTGAAAATGATTTCATTAGCGAGTATCGAGCACTAAAAAATGTTTATTGTCTCGGCTTCGGTCCGCCGCAGCGAATGCCGTCATGAATATTCATTCGGCTGACAAAAGACGAAGTCAAGTTTTGGAGGGAGTCGACGCCTGTTTTAATAAAACACTTAAATCAGGTTAAAAGCGCCTCGACAGGCTAAAGGACCTCATAGACATGAAAACGACAGATAATGGACGACAATCTTTCATCGTTTTTATCTAAATTATTGTCATAGTTTAATTAGTAAAGAAATAATGTTATTATGATCGTTATATATTTCTACAGAAAAAAAAATGATCAACTCCATTTTTATAAATAAATTTCACAATCTCATATTTCACAATTGATCAAGTCCATATCTTCAAAAGGCATACAGTAGACAATGACCAAGTGGAAAGTTTTTCCTGTTATCGCATCTAATATTTTTGTATATGGCCAAATCAGGATAGCCATGGATCGTTCAGTTTGACTTTTAAATTGTAAACATTATTATTCAATTGCATATGTTAAAGTACTAAGAATTTTAAAGTACAAGAACTTTAAACTTCATTATTGTTTGTAATAATAAATTTGGAAATTATTTTACTCTGGCTTCTGGTAAGTAATATTTTAGTTAATTTTTGTACTTTGTTGGCTAGTATTTTCAAAATTTTAGTTTTAAAGTAAGCGAGAGCACGTAAACAGTGTATATGAAATTATTATCTCTTATCTTATGGACATCTCGGATAGTACTGGTTCGGATTCCAATTGCATACCTCCTACTAATGAAAGATAAATTAACCTTTTTAGAAAAATATCATTCATATATGCAGGTAGATTCGATATATAGTGCGATCGAACGAGTCGAAAGGTATAGTGCGGTTCAAGATATATCGTTGACCGAATGGCTGCAATAAACTGTTAACAACCGCTGTCGTAACGAAACCCGGCAAAGTTGCAAAAAATCTAAACAGGGCCAGGCCTAATTCATTACAGGGCTGGGCCTATTTATTTTACCTGTTATTTTATAACAAGTAAAAAGATAAAATTAATTTTATATCTGGTTTAGTAGTTTCGAAATATTTTAGTTTAGTTCGCATTCTTTTCTTAAACAGTGCAGTTCTATAATTTCGATCGTATTTTTATTATTCCAAATGTGCTAAAAAAGTAGCGTTCTTGGCACGATAATGATCATTGTGCCTCTGGTAGTGCTAATTTTTAAAGAAAACATTTATCGCCCGATGCTAAGGAAATTGATAAAAATGTGTATGTTTCTTTATTGAATAGGGGGCTTAATGTAAATGCAGCCACAGCAGAAACGTCTTCATTAACGAAAACGCCGTTGTCTACAGTTAAATCTATTGTGACGAAGCCAATTAAAGCCAAAAAAGTTGGTAGTGATTCTGATGAAAACAAATGTGTTAACGAAAGATACACAGACTTAATTCGAAGCAAAATGTATGCTTGTATGAAGAGCAAATTGTACCTGCATTGCATTAATTGTAACAGCGACTAAGAAAAGATGAAACCAGATGAACCACCAACGATTGCGGCGATTGGCGGTTTGACTACTTAAATTCTATAAAAAATACACATTAAAAAATCGTCCCATTATCTACCTTGATGAAGCCAGCAAAAGGTTGGGTAGATACATCAAGAAAATACCAAACCAAAGCTCCAGCAAACAAGGGAAAATAATTACAATTTTACATGTTGGTTCCGAGGATGGATGGGTTCCAAATCGTATAGGGTTGTCCTCCAAAAATATTAAACATTCATCTTTGGACTAACATGACGACACCACAGGAGAACTTTTTGAAGATTGGTTTATAAATAGCCTTTTGCCCAATGTGCCTAAGGAAAGCATAATTGTAATGGACAATGCTAGTTATCATAACCTTATAAATAAAATTCCTAATGCAAATAACACTAAATTCAGGAAATTTTGGAAATTCAGAACTATATGGTAAAAAACTGTATATACTTCGAAAATACATATACAAAATCTTGATAATCTGATCTTCTAGAAATATTGAAAACATTTAATATTAAAAAGGAATATGGATGTGATACGATTGCTGCCGATATAGGACATACGGTTTTACGCCAATCCCCGTATTACTGTATTTTTAATCCAATTGAGCATATGTGGCATCAGGCAAAATCCAATGTTAGAGGAGAAAACAAGCAATGTTAGAGGACTCAAAGTGCAAGTGCTGCAACATTAATTAGGACGGTTGTAGATAGTATTCCCAAAGAAAGTTGGATACATTCAATAACCACGTTATTAAAATAGAAGATTCCTATGTATCATTTACTTATAATATACCACTTATTATTATTGTAGATCAAAGTGACAGTGAGAGTAAAACCGAATTAAACATATAATTAAATTTCAGTTATAATTTTTATTGTACTAATAGGTAAATTTATTTGTTTATTAATTTTTATTGAACTAATAAATTCAAAATACACAAACCAATAAACAATGTTTTAGTCATACATAATAATAATTGTAATAATAATTTAACAATATTTTATTTTTTCTAAAATTATTCAGAAATTAAACAATGTTCCAACTCTGGCGCCTTTGAAGAAACTAGGAATATTCTTATTCAAATTTGTTGCCGAAGGGCAACGGAATATCTTCAAACGGACTATAGATCACTGTATTTCATATGAATCATTGGAAACAATTATGACAATAGCAAAATCCAAGAGAGGAAATAATGATATTTCTGATACTTATAGTATTAACTAGATAACTTACAATAACTTAATTGACCTAAAACAACTTAGCAAGTCAACACTAAAAAATACAACTCGAGACGAAAATGGTCAAAAAGTAAAATGCTGAAAGATCAAACAATTACGATATCAGAAGAAAATAAATAATTTAATAATATTCAGGTACAATTATGTTGAGGAATACAAAAGTCTAAATGCAAAAGGAAATGTAAGAGGCATACCCACCAAAAGAAACAGATTTGAAGAAATGCTCATATCGATAAACAATAAGGATAACTTAATTAAGCTTTACCAAACTGGAGTTATTCCCAATGATTTTCATGGTTGATACATGAACTTGCCAAGTAACAGCTGCGTAAAAGACAAGTATCTCGAATCTGCACAAGACTAAAGGAGTGATGATGAACTATGATGTCAGGAACATTTTTATATTCTACTTAATTTGCATTATTATTAGTGGTATAATCTGTTTAATAATTTATAATAATTGTGAATTTGTAATTAAAGAAAAACAATAAATATTAGTAAATAAGCAAAACTTTTTTCCATAACTAATCAGAACTAGTTTCCTTAAAACACGAAAGTCATAATATATGACCAATATACTTTACTAACTTTGGCCTAACTAAATACTTTATTAACTTTGGCTCCGGCACTCGATTAACAACGACAATTGTTCGCCATACTTACGGTAAAACGAACTTACAAGAAATAATTGATTTGAAATTTAACTTTTTTTGTTTTTGATTTTGGCTTCTACTTGATGGAAATTCATTATATAGTCCGATCAAATTAGAGAGAAAAATAAGATTGAAGGTGCATAAATTCACATCAAGTTGTAAGTAAGTAAAATTGTTCAAAACATATTAAAAATAAAATTTCAAAATTCCCCATCGTTCCGGTACGTGGAAAAACATTGACTTGAGGTTAAATGTCAAAAAATGGATTTTCCGCGATTTTCATCAAAACGGTTAGTTTTATCGTAAAATTAGTTTAGACAAAAATTGTAGATCATAAAATTATCTATAAAGGTATCAATATTTTTTTCCTGAGAGCCACCGTTCCTGAGATATAACGATTTAAAAATTTGTAAGCGTCATAATATGCATAAGTACGTCACGTATATACCTCACTGTAGCTGTAATATAAGTAAAAATATTTCTCTATTGGTGATTATAACTTACATTTAAAATATAAAATATACATAAGTATAACTATGAGAATATCAGGTAAATTGAAGCCCAGTCCCTTAATTTATACACCAGTGTAACCTTGAATAAATGAATTCATGTATTAAAATGAATTCATTCCATTCATCTATTTCAATAAATGAAATACTGTTAGTCTTGAGCGCCACTCCTTAGTGAAAACATGTGTTTATTCTAACCTATTTCGGACTGTTTTGAGTTTTATAATAATAATATCAAAACTATTGTTTTATTTGTGCTAAACTTTTAACTGAAAGTGAAAATCTTACTGTTGAACGTGGTATCAAGACATTAATCAGTGCAAGTATCGAACGAGCTGATGAATTTTCAGAATATCTTAAAAATCAGAAATCTGTGACAATACATGAAAATTGTCGTAAAAATTATACTCGAAAATCTTCTATTGCTGCAGTTAATAAAAGACAACCTGAAGAACAAGAAGCCAGTACATCTACTAAAGGGATGCAGTGCTAAATGTGTTTGCAAAAAAGTTGGACTGTTTTGTTCTCTGGCATGTACAAATTGTCAAGGCCAGTCATGTTCTAATGTTGAACCACCAACAGTAGAGGATTCGTTTGCTACCAACGAAGAGACATGCAATACATCACTACTGACGCAATTCACTTGCACCCAGGATGAGGAAGAACAACAAGAAAAAGTAATTGAATATTATGAATTGGACGAATACATTTTTCTACTGTTTTTTAATTTCCATCGCTTTAATCAATTACAACCCTTGCTAATATCTGTTATTATGCAATACTTTCCAATTAAACAGAATCACAACATACCTGTGGAAAGGCCTACTGGGAAAACCACCAAGTACACTACCTCAGAGGTGGCGTGGAAACGTGTGCATATTATGACGCTTACAACTTTTTGAATCATTATATCTCAGGAACGGTGGCTCTCAGGAAAAAAATTATTGATATCTTTTTTATAGATAATTTTATGATCTACAATTTTGTAGATCATAAAAAACACTGTAGCTTTTTGTTTCATGGTGTTGATGTGATTGATGGTACTCTAAACAACGGATATTCAGAGAGAATAATTGATAACATTCTAAAAAGAAAATTGTACAAAAAGACTGTCCCTGAGATATATCCACAAATGAATGAAAAAGACCATTCATTAAAATTAATAACATACTTTGGTAAATCGTCCGAAAAAATTGAAAAATTCTCATATAAAAACAATGTAAAAGTAGCCTTTAATACCAATAAATGCCTTGGAAAACAGATAAAAAATTACAAGGCAAAAAGAAACAAAAAAGATAAATCAGGGATATATCAACTGTATTGTGGGTCGTGTTCAAAAACTTACGTAGGAGAAACAGGCAGATCTTCCAAGAAAAGAATTAAAGAACATGAAAGAGTTCTGTCATGAGAAATCTAAATTAGTCATGAGATCAAATCTAAACCACCTGGAGAGCGAAAACCCTTCTAAAGGCCCAAATAAACCTGCAAAAATCCCCACACAGAAGTGTGCTTGCAATGAACTCCCAACTTTCATCTGTTTCCAAACCTTAAAAAGTTCCTACGTGGCAAGCCTTTTTTTATGAAATGAAGAAGTTATAGCAACGTAGATGAGTATTTGAAGTATTCTTCCAAAAATCACTTCAGAGATGGAATAAATCAATTAGAGAACCGCTGTTGTAATAAAACAGTGTAAATAAGTTTCATGTTGGACATTTGATGCATTATAAGTTTCGAAAACATAACAATACCATTAATGCTGTATATCCTGGTATCCTGCATAGCAGAACATGTTAGTGTTGGTTTAAAACATTTCCTAATGGCGATTTCAAACTTTTGAACATTAAAAAATCTGATACACCTGTTGAGGTTGATAAGTATTTGTTGTTTGCTGAAACTGAAGCTCATCTCGAACAAACTATCCAGGAAGTAGTTAAAAAGCTTAAAACTTCATGGGCCACAGTACAACTGGTGTTTAAAACAACTGAATAAGGTGCAAAGAGAAGGAATATGTGTGCCATATTAATTTTCAGTTGAAAATAAAATTCTTCAGTTGAAAATAAAAAACTATATGCAGTGCACTTTAGTCCAGTTTAGGACACACATATATCCTTTACTTCAACACATTATTATTGGAGACTAAAAGTAGATTTGATATCTATCAATGGATCTAAAACTACCAACGGAAAATCAATTTTGCCGGTTTCAAAACCAAGTCTTCACCCTAAAAAGTGTTACTGTCAATATGAAATGCTGAATATAATTATGTTCAGCTTGATAGACTAACCATGGCGTCAAAAAGATCCAAGACTGACTATTCAAAAATGTGTTATTATGCAGCAGACAATACAAGGCATCATAATGCAACAACTACCCTAAAAAAAATCAAAGAATTAAACTGGGTAGTGCTCGGACCGTATTCTCATGATGCTACATCATCAGATTACCATCTTTACAGATCTATGTATATTTTTTTCGTTAGAAAATATTCCGACCGTGAGAGTTATCAAAATTGCATGTAATTTAGAGTTCCTGATGGACTAAATCATCTCGGAGACAATATTCGGCGAGAAAAAGAGAAAAAGTGTTAAGAACCACTAAGTTTATGGAAGAAGTTGTAAAAAGAGCATTGTGAATGAGCATTGAGCATTGAGCATTGAGCATTGTGAATCAAAGAGTTTTGTGAATGCGAATGTTTTTTCCATTGTATGGAAATTGTATTGTATTGCATTTACTCTATGTAATGTATTTTTCCTCTAGATCTCCCCCCCCCCCTCCAATGCTTCCCTCCACGTGTTCCCTCCACATGTTCAATAGATAGCGTAGGGGGGCCGTGGAGAGAGTAGGACCTCCTAGGACTCGAGCTGGGCTCCAGTCTGACACTGACGCTGACGACGGCTGTTAGGTCAGAAACCAGTCCTGGGAGGTACTTGCCTTGACAATATCTGTTATGCATATCCTACGATATCTATTGAACACACCTGATACATCTAAGGTTATAGGAAGAATGTATCGGATAGTTTCGACTGCTGCGAATATTCACCGTAGGATGGCGCGAGTTGCATTGATATTGCGACCCGCCATCAACATGGCCAGTTGACTTGACCTGGCTCTGATCGTTCTCATCAGCTGTCTCCTTGCATTAGACTCGAACCCAGGTTACTACAGCTGTTGTGCAGAAATCGGTTGCACGTTGGTTCGGTTGGAAGGTACTTGTCTTGACGCGATGATGGCGGTTGATTTGAAACGAACAGACACCTGGAGCACAGATGAAAGATTTCTGTTTTTTTAAGATATATATATATATATATATATATATATATATATATATATATATATATATATATATATATATATATATATATATATATATATATATATATATATATATTAAAGTTCTTCAATTTGAGTAAATTATATAGCCCAGCTGTACACCTATCGATCTTTGCTATTCTCAGGTATACTTCTTTTTTCTCCTTCGTTTCTTCGCTTCATCTGCCATTTATCACAGCTCCTAGACACATATACTCTTCTACCTCGTTACTAAGTAATTCCCCCGTCATTATTTTTATATTGGGACTTCCTTTATCCTTTTTCTTGCTAGTCCGTCTTGCTGTAAGTTGGCGTATGATCTTCTAGCTAGTTGGTGTATGTCTTTTACGTCTACTGTATAGGATCGGCATGATTTGACCTGATGAGGGCTAGAAACTCCGAAATCGATTGCGAGACAAATATGGTTAATTCTTCCTATGCGTAAAAAGAAGCAAAAGTTCTGCGTTAAAACACATCCATTTCTGTAAATTAGTTTCTATTGATAACAATATTTTACGGGGCTTATTAATGGTTATCGTTAATATTCCAAAAAATATTATTGTTAAAACTCCAATTATATATTGTGTAGTAATATTCTGTTTTAACATCCTGTACGTATGCATCAGCATTCATAATCCTCCCTCGGGACAACAAGACGCACATAATCGATTTCGGAATTAAGGCCGCGCAACACAAAGTCTCGCTATTCCGGTTTTAGTTCAGTACTTTGTACTTAAAAGCAACACGCTCCAGAAACATTAGATATGTAATCTTATACGCTTAATACCGAAGCCATCTCCTGCCATAATCTCTCCACCACGTCGACATCCTTTTAGAAACCGCGAGGAACACGGTAAGAAAATATTCACATCCACTTTCGGGTAAATCTAGCTTCGACATAATCCGGAAAATTCGCAATTTCCTTTTTTTCTCATCCTCTTAATAAAAAGCTACTTGTTTCGTCAACAAAAAAATTACGGCTTGAAACTCGACTCAAATTTTACCTAATACAGGAGAAAGTTTAATTATTATTCCAAATATGGAAAGAAATATCCAAATAAGGAACTTTGGAAACGGTTTTATTTTTCAGCATGTAAAAGTTCGTCCTGTTTTTGGTAGGTGGCATTGCATCCCAAAACCGGAATATTATCTACTTCAGGCATGTAAATAACGTAGTGTTAGAACTTGTGCCATTCTAGTGCTTTTAGGAACACATGTGAAGGATACCAATTCTTCTACTGGAACCTTCGGTCTGAAACACTAAACTCAAACAGATTTACCACTAAACACCGAGTCACTTTTTTTAAAGTTCTGAACGCACGTTGTTAGCATCATCAGGAGATGATTTAATTTAATTCTAAAACTAAACTGTTTTGTATTTATATGAAGACTCTAATTGCTAACCTACTACCTAGGAAGCGTACTATCTACCTTATAAAGCATGTAAAAAAAGGATACAAGAAAAAAGAAAAAAAGCGTGTGTGTACTTATGTAAGCACATAAAAAGTTATACTTCTTTGGCGTAATTAATTAAAAAACAAGTCTTAACAAATGGCGAAGGTGCCAATTTTAAAAAGGAAATAATAAATTATGTGTTACATCGGCGCTCGCAACTTCGTCCCCCGCTAAAAATGCACTCTGATCTGTTTTCTCAAATGCGTTATAAGAAGTATAATTTCAAAAAGAAAATAGAGGAAAATAAGAACAAAAGAAAGAAAAAAATGAACCGTGAAGTTTACTGACCCTTTTCAAATTTACTCATAAATAAGTTGGCTAAGAACGGTGACAGAAGATTGTCCATTGCTGTTCCTTCTTGTTGTTCGTAAAACCTGTTATTAAGTTGAAAACAATTTTGCTTCATACATAATCTTGTTAAGGAGATGTACTCAGAAACAATCTTGTTATTAAGTTTAATAATTAAGTTATCAATCTTGTTAAACAATATTGATTATTACATACCTCGACATACCTCCCTTAGGTATATCAAGGTATGTGGAATCGGGACACTCGCAAACAACAATGATACGTCAAAGGAAACAAAAACCTCACCTTCCTGTAGATGTGTGTTTTTAACTTTTTCTATGAATTTTGTTGAGTTTATCACAAAACAGGAAGGTAGTTCGTTTGGTAGATTTTCAAATTTCTTTGTTAACCATTTTGCCAAGTTGTATTTTGGAGATTCAATGATTTTCAAGCTCATTGATGTTCCTGGCTTATGAATTTTTGGTAGAGCATATAATCTTGACACGTTTGGATTAGAAATATGATGTTTATTTTTTAGAGAAGGATAAATAAGGCTGTTACAAGATGTTAATCCATCTCTGACTTCGTTGACCATTTTTGACAATGGATTCCTCTGTAATCGTCTTGAATTAATTTTTCAACGCGTTCAAAGTAATCAGATTTGTCCATTGCTACAACCTTATTTCGCTTATATGCTTCGCGGATAAAAACAACTTTCTCTTTCGCAAACGCTTGGCAAGCTTAGAAATGTTTGACATATTTTAACTTCTATTTGAAATATTTTTTCAATTTTGGCTTTACATGACTCTTTGACGAAAGCTTTGGAAGACTCCGGTAAGTATTTAATACCAATTTCAATACCGGCTACTATAGTGAGTGTACTTTCAGTGTGACTTAAATGTGAATACCGAATGATACGCTTAATGTGTTCTTCAGTATATTGGGTATAATGATAATGAAGTGGCTTAATATTTCTGTAAAAAAATGTATTTCTGTTCATTATGTTAAAAATGTTCATTAACGATCCCTTTAATAAAGATTTTGATCTTTCAGATCAGACGAGTTCATTGTAAATTATTTTTTAGTTTAAGGAATAAAAATTAATTTATGCGTGCTAGATCTGTAGAATAGAGAAGATGTTTAAAACTTTCGAAATTTGTGTTGTGATTGACCAGTGTTTCACAAACTTTTTGTGTTCAAGGTACACCTACCAAATAAACAAATTTTAGAGGTACACCAAAGAAAAAATAGAAAGAATAAATTTAATAGTTGTTTATTATTAAAATCAATATAATATAAAAATATTTTTAATGAGAAATGCGAGCCTGTTTATCTGAGCACAGGCGATCAAAATTTGGAGCAATCGTCGATAACTGCTGCTCTCATCTCTTCGTCGATCGTCCTCAGGGGTTCTCTTTTTTTATTATTTAATTGTAACGAGAGTTGAAAACCCCAATTCGCATAAGTAGGTCGTGGAAAATGGTAAGAGAATTGCAATAGCACGCTTTGAGAGCAGTGGATACTCATTTTTATATGCAACCAAAAATGTGCTAGCTCTGTTTTGGAAAATTTTAGTTTTAATATCCGATCAGTTTTTACGTTCAGTTCGCGACGACACAATCCCAAACTAGCTGCTAGTTACTGGCGCGCGACAACGACCACTAAGCGGGGTCACAATGTCACAACGACACGCGCAGGCGCGCGGCTATAGGTTGAGTGCGAGGCATGGAGCGCGGGTGAGGCTGTCCCGCTCCTCGCGAAACGAAGCGCCTCGTTCGCATAACTCTCAGCTATTTGTAGTTATATTATCCTATAACTTTATCTTCATAACAAAGTTATGAAGGTATATAATCTTCATAACTTTCTGACAAAACTTGACATTTTTCCGCAGCGCACCAGTGTGCCGTAGCACACACTTTGCGGAACACTGTGATAGACGACTAATTATCATTTGGAGCATGGTCCTAATAGTGATTTTATAGTTTGTTTTGCTCTGTGTTAATATTTGTATGTTTCTTATTATAACAAGATCTACGAAATTTATGAAATAATTATAAAAAGTTTCGTTCCTAAACGTGGAATTTAATGTATAAATACACAATGACGTCTCTTGAATAAACATTCTGCATTAGAGTCATACGCTAGGGTCTCAAGGCAACACAAATATTTCCTTTCGGATTTTTCGCACTTCGCGTGATGGAAAACATCGATTTTAACATGGTTTTTTTTTCGAGGATTTTCCATGTTTTCGCCATGTTTACTCAAGTGAATTTTTTTTTGAAAACCTCTAGACGGGTTTTTTTTCTTTAGTTCCAAAACGAAGTTTTATTAAAATACCTTTTAGAGTTATCAAGATTCGTCTCTAATGTTTGTTTACTTTTCAGTCCTAAAAAAATATCCTCTATTCATCGGAACTTGCGATAATTTAATGAAATATTATTTCGAGATGTTACTGGCCATTCAGAAATTTTTTGTTTTATTTTCGACAGCTTATCTAGAGCATATTTCTGTGGCGTAACTATACCGTTGAAGCAAGTGGCAAATTTATCGTATTCGGCTCTTCCTCAATGTAAAGAAGCTCAACTAACGTCGTAGTTTCTTTTTAATAAACCACCACATAAAGTACGTACAAACGCTATTAGAATTATTGTGTACATTTTTTGTTGATTTTCTAGTAACCTTTAATTTAAAGAGCGTATTGGACTGAAATAACAATTTTATTTTTAGTAAAAATTTTAATTACTAAAATTCCTTTTTTCGAGCTTTCTGTTCAGCAAAAGTGTTAATGCCATTATCAGAGTTCAAATTTAGGGCCATGGAATGTTCGATGGATAGAATAGTTAAGTTGTGTAACCTTTCTTGTCCCCTAGAATTTCTTCAATAAGTTTGTTTACAAATGGTGTTACAATGGTTACAAATGTTACAAATGGTTACAAATAACAGAAATGCAGTACTTACTACTTCAGGAAAGCTTGAAGACAAAATAATTCTTTATGATTGATAAATCATCAAGTTCTGCTTTAGAAGATAGCTTTTCTATTTCGTGTCTAAAAGTGGATTGAAAGCTGAGAATTTCCTTGGCAAATGACATAGATATGTATTTTTTATATAAATCAACAAATTATAATGCTTTTTCCAATAATCATTTAAATGTTGCCATGTGGCAGGTTGCAAGACGCTGAAATTGGAAACAATTTCAATCATTCCAAGGAAACGCGATCTCGGTTGATTAATAATGATGTCCAATATACAATAGAATACGTTCACTTTAAACAAACTTTTGGTATTTTGGAGACGTTCATCCGCACAAATTTCACCTTCCTCAGATGAGTTTTAGGAAATACATGGTTGATAAACCATTTTTCTGCTACACTATTTGCTTGCGTTTTAAAAGCTCCAAATTCATTTCGATACTTTTCAAGTTCTCCCAGACGGACTTGCAAACGCTTTGACGCATTTTAAAGATCGATGGCTTTAGACTGAAGTGCTTTAAAGTTGAAGTTGTAGTTTTCGACCTCTTTCTTCAGTCAAATAGCTTAATTTCTCTCATTTGTTTTAGAATTTAATATAATAGATTTTGTTTGCGCTTTTTGAACTTCGACAAACCGAACTTTTAAAGCAAAAATGGCATCGAAATGTCCTGCCCATCTAATTGGATGTAATATTTTTAATGTGCCAAAGTTGAAGATTCCCCTTTTTAATTGGATATAAAACTTGATAATATATTCCTTCTTTTGATACTATGCCTAAAAAATTATAAATTAGTGGCACAGTTTCAAAAAAATGTTTGTATTTCTAAATCCTCTTTTAGTGCAGCATTAACTATCAGATTTAAATTATGAGCAGTACAATGGGCATACACCGCATTTAGCTCGATATCTCTTATGGGTTTTTGAACTTCACCATAAGTGCCTTTCATGTAATTAGCACCGTCATATCCTTGTCCACGGCACTTGTTCAGAGGAATATTTTTGTCATTTATAGATTTTAAAATCTGATTGGACATTGCTAAGGCAGTTTGATTCTTAACTTCATCAAATCATAAAAATTACTCTTTAATTGCGAGCGCCTTTGGAGTTCCATTTTCATCTTTCTCGATCACATAATAACGGTAATGTACACACAATTGATCTGTTTTAGAAATATCTTGAGTTGTATCAAATATAATGGAGTAAAATGGTGCGGTTATTATTTCATTTCCAGCGCATTTTCCACTTTTTAAACCAGAACAGCAATGACCATTTTGTACTTTTGGACTTAAGTATTTTGCTTTTGCCCTTTGGCTTACTTAACAATTCTTATAAAACAGGATCGTAAAAATCCTCTTGGATTTGAATCATTGCTGTATACCTTTTCTCTATGGCCACGAAAAGCTAAATTACCGTTTGAAAGTCTCAGAGTAACATCAAGGAGTCTGGTGAGTACTTGAAGCCAAAAATTATTTTTCTTTCCTGATTATGGACTCTTGCTGTTCACCTAATTCATGTAACTGCCACTGTTGATATACAATACATGAATGCAAATGATGTCTCGCGTCCTTCTATTGCTTCTACAATATGTTTCCAATCGTCATAGCCTTCCATCCAAACATTATATATATTTTTAGATGCCCTATTTGCGAATAATCAACATGGTTCACAATATGCCTTTTGAAGTAATAGCAAATAGGACAGCAATATACGTTCTAGTTTTACGCCTGACATAGAAACAATATAATAATATTTTTCCAAGGTAGATTTATTGTTACTATTTTTTAAAGGGCCTTTAGGTTTACAATTTTTCAATCACAAACAGATTCACTTGTTCATTTAGTTCTTTAAAATTACCCTATTCAGTAACATATGTCAAAGATCAAAATTCACTTTGAGTTTTGTTCGTACCTGGTTCTGATTGCTCTGGATCTAGATATTCACTGTTGTCAGGCTCTGCAATAGTGCCACTTTTAATCACGTCATTTTGCTCATTTTCGCCGCATTATTCATTTGATTCTTCGTCAATAAAATCTTCATTCTTAAAGTACTGACTTCTTTTAGGTAACTGTATTTTTTCTTCTATTTTTCCGTTTTTCGTCCCCACTTAGATACTTTCTAGAACTAGACATATTGTTATCTAATTTCCATAATTGACTAATTAACTTGGCGACTGATTGCGGATCCGATAAACCGATAAAATAAAAACTATGACTAAAAACAACCAATTCTCATAACAATCAAATGATGTATGCGTAGTGGAGTCTTTCTTATACTCACAAAAAAGAAAGCGGGGATTCCTCCAGCGTCACTATTAGTAGAGCTCGCGCCACCAAAGAAGTCCAGCGGCGAAAATATGAACTAAGATAAAACCATAGACAAAACATTTCTTCCATAGCTGACAGCGTCGCTACAGCGCTGCGTCTACAAGCGGCGAGGACTTTATTACTACGCACCGGATGCGTTCTAAAAGTGGGCGATATCTTTTTCATACAAATGCGTTCAAATTTTTGTTTGTTTAATTTGGGTGGGTAACTTAAATTAATTGAATACAAAACTAATAAATTTGACTAAATTTTGTACTAATAAATGTTAGGATCCCTTGTGCTCACGAAAGCCCTTATCTAACCGGGCCCCTAGCCTTTTGCCCGTCCTGCCACCCTATTGTTATGCTACTGGCATATTTATCAGCTGTATTCTTTTCGTCTTCTAGAATATCAACTTGTTTATAGCGAATAGAAGTGACAATGTGTCACGTCAGATAACGTCTATGCGTTAGGCGCTCTATTCTTAACTTGAACGTTTTTCTTTTTAAAGCAAAATGAACAAAAAGAAATTAGTGATAGCAAAAATAGCAAAACATTGCTTCAAGAAAAACCTTCGTATAATAAAAAAGATAATATAAGAAAGTGATAAAGTCTAGAAGAAAATGACTGTAGAGAAATGTAGACGAAAGTGTAGAAAAAGATGATAATGTACAGAACAGAAAAAAAATGTGTGCAAAAGAATCAAGGAGTGTCATATACACAGAATCCGACAGGAAGTTATGGTCTTTTTGAAAAAATTGACATACTCTTATTTTTAAACGACTATCAAAATTTATTGCTTTTGCAATTTGTATTGCAATTTATATTGCCATTAAAGTATACATAACACAGTCAGGTGCGAAAAATTACATCAGTTAGGTAGCATCCATTTTTGTCGAGGCATTCTTGTAGACGGGTTACAAAATCGTCCATACTCCTTTCGAGCATGGCACGAGGAATCCTTTCAATAGTCCATTTCAGTTGAACATTTTTTGTGCGCATGCCTCAACTTCCGCCATTTTTTTCGGGCACTTTATGCATATATAAGCAGTGAATAATATATTTTACCTGTAATTAACAAAAAAAAACAACTTTAATTATTAATTCACTATCAATAGTACAGTTTTAGTTGTTATATACTAGTTATTACTGTACTAGTCAGTAAAATATTAATACAAGCATTTTAATAAAAATATATAATGTTATCAGTAAAAAAAGCATCACAAAACCGTTGTTGTTATGGGATATGTCGCAGCGATACGTGTAGTAAATCATTTTCGAAGCATTTATATTACTTTATTAGTTTTTCCACACCATTGTCTTGAATAGCGTCGAAAATTTATTAAATCAACGAAGCAAAAACATATAACAATTTATTCAAAATGTGATTTGTGAGTTAAATGTGATTTGTAAGTTAAGAAATGTGGACAAGGTTATGATAGATTCCCACTGATTGATCATATTAACAAAGATACGTATATTTGTTCACTTCATTTTGAAGGTGAAAGCGGTACAACAGCAGAACATCCTGACCCCATCTGTAGTGTAAAAAAATCATGTATCAGGTACTTTTAATCAATTCAATGTTAATGTAACAGCTCATGCTATAACATCAAATCATGAATGTTTATTGTAGGTAAAAGTAGCAAGGGTCTGTTTGGCTGAAAAATATAAATAAACTCATGGCACAAGGTAATTATTTAAAAAAATTGCTCCTATGGAAGAGTATAAAAGTATTAAAATAAATAAAAATTAAAATATATTCCAAACTTAATACAGAAATAAATGTAATGTTATAAATATAAAGTTAAAAATATAGATATAATGTTATAAATATAATAAATATAATGTTGTAAATATAATAAATATATTTCAACAACCAGGCATATTTATAAAAAGTGCCCGAAACTTTCATATTAACGCCTCATTAACATGGCGGACGCGCTTGCCCGCAACTAGTCCTAAAAAGGTCTATTTCGCGCGTTATGGTTTCGGAAAGAGTTTCAAGAGTTTGAGGTTTGTCTATGTAAGCTTTGGATTTTAAGTAGCCCCATAAAAAGTAGTCACAAGCGACCCCTGTCGTGCCATGGTTTTATGTTCCGTAGCCTGCAAGATCTTGCGATCTAACCTCCCTCGCCTTTCCTGTGTTGTAAATTGTTACTGATAATTTTACGCAAAAAAATTGTAGAAACAGCCGAGTATATTGTTTTTAAAATGTCTCTACTTTTTGATGAGATCAACAAGCATGTAATTTTATAAAACTTGTTGGGGGAAATCCCGAAGTACGTATTGGGACACCTTTTTTTAATCAATGAAAACTTTTTAGTGATGGTGTTTATCATGTGTGGATTTCATTTTTACTAGATCAGACCCGATGCTTCTAAAACTTAGCGGTATAACAGCCCGTTCTTATTCAGGCATAATTATATTTTTCTCCTTTCTCCCTTTTCTCGCTTACTCTCGCTCCGATTATTCTAACTCCGGTTCGTTTTGTCTTTTGCGCGATATTCTCGCCGTATTCGACGACTTTAATTAAAACCGTAAATCGTTATAAATTCAACAATTTCTGTTAGAATAGGTCCCAGATAGTATATTTAAAATCTCCATAATACACTTATTATATTCGCTTGGAGTGCGGTAATCCCTTTTACATGAGGGGAAAATAATGTTTGGAGCTAAACTCGAAACGCCATTCAATTGTAATGTTGTTTATTTTGTTATTTCACTTTATACTTCCACCAGTTTTATGTAACAAACATCATCCTTAGTAATGGTTTCAGACAGAATTTCGTTTTCCACTTATTCTAAAGGGTTGATGCAAAAGTTCGAGAAATATTGAACAAAACTTTTATCTACCAAAAATTACATGTTATCAGTTCTATTCGATGACCTTTCTCCATTTCTTCGATAGCTGCAGAATCCAGTGCTCATAAAAGTTCTGAGCTTTTTGTTTAAGAACTCATTCAGGGACATTTTTCTATTCTTCCAAGGAAGTCAAGTTTCTGGTAGTCAAAGGATTCAAAGTCGGGGGAGTGCGGTGGATGGATCAAAACATTCCACTTAAGTTGTAAAAGTTTGATCGGATGGCCAAAAACACGCGTGGTCTAGCATTGCCACGAGAGAATTCAGGCAATCGCAGTAATCCACTTAGTTGTGAATGACATTTCTTCATAATAAGTGATTTCCTTTCAGTGTCATTAAATGCACAGCATTATCTTCTTCGGATGTAAACTGGCTTTTGCAATGGTTGATGTGGCATCTTTACACCATAACTTCTTGTTTTTAATGCTAACCGTGATTACAGGTGGTCTATGCATAATAATACACAGACCACCATCCATAACCATAACCACCACCTGTAACCATCCATATATTTTTAAACATATGTCTTTTATGCAATATAAATTCGAATTATTAAAGGAAGAAAACGTTTACAAAAACTGTTAATCAAGGAAAGGGTCTCTCTCTAGTATCTTTTTAAGAATCCATTCTTAAAAAGATACTAGATCCTACTAGATACTAGATAAGGATCATAGCCGTAGACAGATACTACTGATTCAATTAAGAGCCATACCTTAAATAAGCATCTTTAATAGAGACCATTTCCAAAAGACGCTTTAGTTTTTACGGACACTTAAAAAGAATAAAATAATCGGCATTATTCATAAATCTAACTCGCGTGAGGAAATAACATCGCTTCCAAGAGAACGCGATATTAGAAGATCTACAAAAACCAAAAAGACCATGAGAGATCTTTCATTATATCTCACTAAAGCTTTCAAGAACGAACAAGAAGCTTCAGCAATCTAATCTTCAAATAATTTTGATAAAGTCCCATAGTTCACTCTTGAAAGGAAAGTATTAAGAAAAGTATATAGACCAGTCCAAGAGGAGGTGGGATGGCGTATCAAATACAACAACGAATTCTTTCGCACATATAGTGAAAGAACTAGAGTGGACTTAATTAAAATATAGGGACTGTGGGCTGGACCGTAGAAAGGATAGAAGGCGGACAAATCCTTGAAAGGACAAGCGATCGAAAACAGAGGTAGAATCAGCCCAAGAACAAGATTTTGATAATAAATTTCAACAATTTTGCTCTGATGTTAAAAGTTCTATGATTATTTGCCAGGTTAGAATATATGTATATATATATATATATATATATATATATATATATATATATATATATATATATATATATATATATATATATATATAGTCGAACCGCTGAAAGATTACCCGTTCATTATGAATTGCCTATATCATAGACATTGTCTCAAAATGTTCTTTTTCTTTACTAAAAGAAAGAGAAAGAGATTAAAAAATAAATAAGTATGTCTTCGTGTATGAGATAGCGTTACAGCGGGGTAGAAAAAGAAAGTAACAAATAATTTAAAAGTGTTTGTTATGCCGCCGGTTAAAAGTTCATCTATTGAGTTCAGCGGTCCTGTTTTGGTTGTCATTTGAGTTGTTTTGTTATTGTATCTTAGTGAAATTTTTAAGTTTTACTGCAAAATAAGGTCTTTTAAGAACTACTATTTTTGATTATTTTGTTATCGGTGAGTATTTGTAAAATTTCATAAAGTCTTATTTCCTTCAATAATTCTAACCTAACCAAAGACATTTTATTACAAATGTTTAATAACAACAGAATTTATATTGGTTAATTCTAAAAACATACTGAAAAATATACGACCGTTCTAAAATAATAACGGAAGTATTGAAGTGCGAACTTTTAAGGTTTGATTTCACATTTTGTGTCATTTCAGATAATGCCCGGAAAAACACTAAAATCGCAAGCGCAACAATTTGTGCTCAATGTTTATGAGTATTTCGAAATGGAAAAAAGGAATGGGGATCTTTAAAGCCTCTTTTAACCATTCAAGAGGTAAAGAATACTTAATTTCATTAGTGTTTTACTTATTTTATATTATCGTATCGTTATTTATCTTTTAGAGAGTTGCAGCAACATTAAAAATATCAATTAAAAGTGTATATTCTATTAAGAAAAGAAAAAAATATAGTTCATAATTCAGTTATTTCTTCTTCTGGAACAACCAGACCTTGTGCAAAGAACAAAACAACAGACTTACACGAAGGAAGTAAAATGGAAGTTTTAAATACCTTGTACAATATGTTTATATAATTATATGATGTACTTATAATAAAAAAGTATATGTTTGTAATAAATGTGTAATGCAACTGTGTAAAGACCCGTATGATCCCACAGCTTAGTAAAATTTTCATCATATAAAAATGGGTCTCAACAACACTGTTTATAGAAAATAATTTCAGTCATTGGCTACTTCTCTAAAATTTCGTGTTAACTTGAAATTGTTGGTACAATTTTAACCTACAAAATTCTCCGTTCGATCTATGACATAAATGTTACAATTTTATTATACACACGATAAATTTTACGTTAATATATCGATTTATAACAGGATGTTTTATAATTTTATGTTATAAACATATACAAATAAATGTATCGTGGATGTAATTCATACGGATTAAATTGATGACGCACGGGTAATCTTTCTGCGGCTCATAATTCATAATGTTCATAATGATATTATATAAGGCGGTAGGGTTTTGCGGACAAGTACTCTTCGGAACCGTCGGGAGTATTTGTACAGGGTTGGTGAGTCTGGAGCGAGTGGCGGATCCTAATTCTATGGCACCACAAGAATGGCAATGAACAAGGCAAATAAAAAGATCCATCCACAATTAAAATATAAAAGTCAAGCAACAGGAGACTTCAATGCAAACCCAACAAAAAGCAGAAGCTAATAATCAGGTACCGGCTGGCTCGCCCCCCATAAGGAGGACTGTCAGAAGGACCGAACGCACTCCACGTATCAGATAGACACGCGAAATGAATATTAAAGTAATAAGTGTTTATTATTACGCGAACCAGTGCGCAGATGAACCGCTATCTGGATGGAGAAGTGCACTTCACCAAGAATATAAGAAGAGGCTTGCTGAAACACAGTTATCAGAACAAAATTTAGCAGACCGTGAAAATCTTATATTAAGGAAAAAATATCTTAGCGAAACGGAATTAATGAACATCAAGAGAGAAGTCCGTAATAAATTACACCAAAACATTACATATAGCCCACCTCAAGAACATGATACGGATGTCCTTAACTTGAACTCAGACGAGCAACCGGTAGTAACAAAATCCAATTCTAACAACGGAAGTATCAACAACTCAAAATGAAGAAACAGCCATGCATGCAGACTTTTCTAACATACGAGAAAAGTTCTATAGTCTCTTGGCCCACTTTACCGGCTCAAATCCGCTATGTAGACCAAAAATACCGATACTCCGCAACATTGTAAAATCCCGCATTACTATAATGCAGATCAGTAAAGTTTTTGGAATCGCATCTATCAGGAATAATGGATCTTAGCAATATACATCTTGCGCTGTATTGTGCAACACTAACTGTAATCGAGCTTTTAGGTCAAAAAACTTACACCCCTAATTCGACAAGGCGCAATATCCAATAAGATATATCTACCTGGAAAAAGCACCTCGAAAATGATATCAATGATTTTCTAATCTACATCTATCTAACAAAGTGATGAAAAAAAAAACGAAAATGATCTGTAAAAAATCTAATATTGGATTTGAAGATTCAAACTTTCGCGATAAATTGTTAGATCTGAAAGATCGATTTAGACAAAAAGCTAAAGCGAAAGGGGCTAGACTAGCCAGATACAATGAGATAGATAAACGAAAACACCAAAATTCGATGTTTCAAAATAGCCAGACTAAGATCTACAGAAAACTTGAAGCCAAGGATAACCAGTCAAAACCTGATAATGTGAATATATCTAATTTTGAAAATCTGCCTGGAAAAGATCCAATGGTTATGAAAAAATGGCCCCGTGGGAACAATTCCAAAAAAAGACTGATGCACTTCCACAAATGGAATTCAACGGTCTTGAAGCGATTGACATCTGCACTGCCATCAAGAAAACTCAAAACTGAAAGACGTCTGGGCCAGATGGACTACACCTCTGTAGTCCATCTGGATCAAAAACTTCTGGATCACAAATTTCACAGCTGTTAACCAAATACTAGTTGATGCATTTAAAGAAATAATGGTGAATTCTGATACTTTCCCCGATTTTCTGATGGAGGAAAATACATATTTGTTATATAAAAACGGCGATGCTAACCAACCCAGTAACTATAGACCGATAACATGTTTATCCGTGTTGTATAAATTATTCACAGTCCTGGTCAATGAAAAAATTTACCAACATTGTGACTATAATAAAATATTTGAAGATGAGCAGAAAGGGTGTATTAGGGCAAGTATTGGATGTAAGGAGCAGCTGACGATTGATGTTGCACTTCTTGCGCAAGCGCGGAAAAAAAGCGCAACTTGAATATGTTCTATATAGATTACAAGAAGGCTTTCGAGAGTGTTCCATATGATTGGTTATTAAAAGTTTTGAACATCTACAAATTTTGTCCGCAGATAACAAACTCTTTAAGCTATCTCATGAGTAAGTGGAAGACTAATTTATTTGTTCACCAACAGTACATTGGAACAACAAAAATCGAGCGACGAATTTTTCAGGGAGATTCCTTTTCCCCTGTTTGGTTTTGTCTAGCATTCAATCCGATGTCAACATTACTTAACAATAGCAATATTGGCTACAAATTTGACATGATACATTCCAGAAAACTATCGTATTTGCTATACATGGACGACTTAAAACTCTATGGAGAAAAAAGAGAGAAACTAAATTCATTAATAAAAACTGTCGAAATATTTAGTAGGAATATCAAAATGTCATTCAGACTCGAGAAATGCTCCACTATCAGCATACAAAAGGGAATAATAAAAGAACAACATTCAACAGTCTGCGGTATACAAGAACTAGCATCAGAAGACTCATACAAATATTTAGGAATGCTTCAAAACCATAAATTTGATCATAGCCTATTAAAGAAGAATTTGTCTACTTTGTACTGTCTAACAAAACTCCTAAACACCAAACTGAACGGTGGAAACCTCATTAAAGTGATCAATGGCTTGGCGGTGCCAACTCATGACTTATTCTTTTGGCATTGTTAAATGGTCTGAAGTTGATTGACATGAAGAACATTGACAAAGTTCCGATGTTTACATCCCTATTCGTCTACAAAAAGGCTATATATTCCAAGAAAGTTGGGAGGCAGAGGGCTTGTGAATGTCAAGAATCTTTGTCTCAACCAGGAAAATAGGATGAGAGAGCGCATCATTAGTTCACATAGCACACTAATGAAACTGTTTGTTAAGAACAAACTAAGTTTGTTAAGAAGGACTATCTAAATAGACAAAATCGTGTTGATAGTAGAACAGTACTGAAGGATATCGTTCAAGAATGGAAACAACAGACATTACATAGGAGATATCCTAAATCACTTGAGGATGACTCCATTGGCAAACATTTGTATCTAAAGTGGCTTACCGATGAACTATTATATCCAAAAACAGAAGGCTTCGCGGCAGCTATTCAAGATAAGGTAGTAAGGACGAAAAATTATGAAAGACATATACCACACATGGATGTTGTCGACACGTGCAGGAAGTAAGGTGGTGTGGGAGAAACAATTGAAAATCTTATTGGAGGGTATCCGGTCCTTGCCCCTAATGCTTACCTAGCCATGCATAATCAGCTGGCGAAAATTATACACGAGCAAATCGCTTTAAAGTTCTCGCTATTTGATAAGATACCTCCACCATATTACAAGTACACGCTTTCGCCCGTACTTGAATCAGCCGATACCATTCTTTACTGGGATAGACCAATTACAACAGATCGGACGGTTGACTATAATAGGCCGGATATTGTTCTAATTAGCAAAAAGCAGAGGAGAGCTTACATAATTGACACTGCGATACCACTTTCTCACAACATCAGAAAAACTGAAATGGAAAAGGTCACGAAGTATGAAAATCTTGCCTTTAACCTGAAAAATCAATGGAAACTTAAAGTGGAGATGCTACCTTTTGTTATATCCGCCGAAGGTCTAGTAAGCAAAACCTTTTCCAAAAACCTGGAAATTCTTAGTGTTTCAAAATCGATTACCACATTAGGACAACGAGCAGTTCTCTTACAAACTTGCCACATTGTTCATAAGGTACTAAGCTGAGTGGGTTGAGTTGAACTGCTTTCTCATATTGGCATTGTAAACCCGACCAGCTTAGGCTGGAATGATCGATGAATCATGTTTGTGATAATAATAATAATAATAATAATATAGAAGGGTCATAATAAGAAATAAGCTCATTCCGGAAAACGTACTCGCGCAGTTGCAACAAGAAGTTGCAGAGGAATTTCATTCCATAGATATTAATGAAGATATTAAGAATACTAGAGCAAGCACTCCCACCGACGCTTCATCTGATATAATCAATAATATTGCATCAGGCCAAATATATATTTTAAATGATGCCCAATCCGATAGAAAACTAATTCGCTTGATCTGCGAAACGTTCACTACTACATTAACGGAATACCTAGAAACTGACCCAACAACAAGGCCTTATATACCAAAACAAAGTTCCACCATTAGACTGGCAAAAACGACCAAAACCGAATAAGATCAAAAACGAATAATTAGAACTACACTAACGAAATATAGGAAACACCACCTGCACAATGGTAAAAACGACTTACTTTACCAAGAATTAAAGGAGAGAGAGGAATTATAAATATATGTAATCAGCACGAAAAACAAATATCCATTTTAAGAACATATTTCTATGAAAGAATGATCGAATGGCCGCTATATGCCAGCGTGTGTTTAACTGATGATAAATATATGCCTCTGAATCTTAAACAAGTGGAACGACAAAATGAGAGCATTCAGACAACAAGGCGAATGGAGCAATTACACAAGAGTGGAAAAATATGTCTCTACACGGTGCACAGCCCCATGATCTTGGCCGTCATGAAGTCGACAAGAGTGTGTCGAACGTTTGGTTGACATGGGGAGGTCTTTTTCCGGAGACTAAAGGCTTTATGTATGCAATTCAGGATCAAGTCGTGCACACTAAGAACTACCAAAAATATATCATTAAGGATACACGAGTATCAAAAGACACATGTAGGAAATGCAACGAAAAGCCTGAGACTATCCAACATATTGTAAGAGCATTTGACAGACTCTCCCAGATGGACTATCTTCACCGTCATAGGCAGATGACCAGTTTAGTCCACTAGGAGCTTGCAAGTCGTAATAACCTTATAAGAGAGCGAGTTCCCTATTATATATACACTCCGGAGGCGGTACTAGATTCAGCCATCTAGAGAGAATTTGAGAATTTTCGGGGAGCACAGGAAAAATTGTTTCCTTGTTTTTTGAATATTTTAAATATTCTCCACTAGCCCACTGTGTATTTTCATGCATATCTGATACCTGAATATAGGACCTGGATTTGGGTCCGAACGGTTTCAGACAGCAGTACTGTTACGAACCACCGGATGGCGTGATCTGCATTTCGATGCTGCTTTCATCCGATTTGGCCGATTAGTATAGTCAGGACCCTGGTCAGTTCTTCAGTTGCTTTCGAACATACAACTCGAAGCCTGACTCATGACGGCTTAAGGCCAGAAACCGGTCTCGGGAGATGTTGGTGACTGAAGGATTGATTACGCGGAGCATAGGAGAAATTTTGCCTTGTTTTTTGAATATTTTAGATTCCAGGTTATATTAGGACCGAACAATAATAACAGACAAAACCGTGCACTGTAATAGGCCAGATATTTTATTGCTGGACCAAAAGAAGAAAATAGCATTCCCAATCGACATAGCTGTTCCAACCACACATAAAAATCATTCAAAAGACGGATGAAAAAAAAGTACAAAAATATACAAACCTCAAGTTAGAAATAAAATAGATATGGAAGTTGAATCAAGTCCTTATTGTGCCATTGATAATCTTAACAATTACAGAACCTGAAAAATAACATCGAATTTCTGGGACTGGAAAAAAATCTGTTTAAAATAATGCAGAGGGTAGTAATCCTTAATGCAACTCGCATCGCCCGAAAATTTTTGGAAAAATGAAGTTGTTTTGGCTACGGCCCGCTCTTCATTTAAAATCCAGCTTAGCTAGAATAAAGATAGAAAGGAACATAATAATATTTATTTGTTCCCAAAACCATAAGGCATTGAATATCCTTAAGAAAGTACATAATAAAAAAACAAAAAAAAAATTAATTACATTTCAAATTTGTAATCTAATATCTATAACACAGGGCACAAAAAAAAGAAGGAAAGTGAGGAAGAAAAAAAAAGACAATTGGAAAGAAAAGAAGAGGGTATATATATACATACATACATATATATATATATATATATATATATATATATATATATATATATATATATATATATATATATATATATACATATATATATATATATATGTATATATATATATATATATATATATATATATATATATATATATATATATATATATATATATATATATATATATATATATATATATATATATATATATATATATATATATATATATATATATATATATATATATATATATAGTGATCTTTGGAAGGAGCTAAGTCTGATGAGTACGGCGGGTAGAGCAAGAGTTCCCAGCCAAGTGCGAAAATGGTATTTCTGAACACTTTGGCTGTGTGTGATGGGGCATCCTATAGTAGTCTATTCTGGTCGCTTTTCGATCAATGCATGCTTCAAATTAATCATTTGTTGACGGCGATGAATTAAATTAACTATTTTACCTGGTTTCAGAAGCTCATACTACACGACATCCTTCTGATCTCATCAAATGCACAGCATTGTCTTCTTTCCAAAGCAAGTCAACCAGTGATTTTCTGCGTTTTAAAACTTTACATACCATTTTTCGCTTTTCCATCTGTCTGTCGTTAAGCTGATGTGGTGTGACCCTTTTTCCTGCTTTCCGAGTATATGGCGCAAATTCTCTCGCGTTTTTCTTTTGATTGAACAAGAAAAGCAACACGTGCCGCAAACGCTCTTTATTTGAAAATTTAAACATCCATGGTGATTTAAAGGTACCATCGTAGCAACAAAATGACATAAGAGATTAGACTGTGAACCGACCCTTGTTACCAGTGCCATCTCTTAAAAAAAATAAGAATTATTAACCGCCACATCTGGTAAACATCAGAGAAAGAAAGAGAATGTGTGATGATATGGACGTAAACATTACTTTTACAAAGGCATTTCTGTAATGGAAAAGGGATATCAAGGTAAATGGAGCCTTGCTGATTATGCCTGGACATTAATAAGAAAGTTTCCAGAAACAAACTTACATCATAAACATTAACAGTAATATTTTAACGTAAAATTATGATAAATATTCTATATAACTTATTACAAGGCAACAATCCTTTATAACAAAAGAATTTTTCTGTTTTTCAGCTTAACCTTTATATAAGATAGATAATATGTTTTGTTAAAATCGCGAAAAATAAACTCTTTTGTTTATCATTGCAATCTAACCTATAAATATCGAAACTATAGCAAGTTTAATTCGATCCATTTATTGTATTTGTTTTTATTGTCTAATAGTGTATCGTGTTTATTTTTCTGATAAATTCGATGTTACGTAACGCTAAACCGACTGAGACCGTAAAAATAACGGCTATTAAGTTTTAAAGGTGCTCATGTAAAAGCTGAGCATTGTCTTCTTTTTGTTGTTCGTTCGTCGTGGCGCTGCTACTAAGCGGCATCGTCATAAAAGGCGAAATCACCTGCTCAACGAAAAACTTATACCAGTCATAACGTTCTAATAAGCGGGCGAACCGTGAAAGATAAATTCCGGGGCTACGGTAGCGCTCTTTTTAAAGGCTAACGATCCGGCATGACGGCCCGAGGTGCACGACGCCGCCTCCGGATGCTCCGGCCCCCATTCCGGAGTTGCCTGAGTCTTTATCCAGATCGAACGTGAACCGTAAAATATTTCGTCTCGGAGATACAGAAACGAGATACGTCATATTATTATTTTCTAGTTTATTTTCCAAATAGATAAAAGAAAACCGTTATTAGAGTTCCTATATCTATTGTTGTGTAGATGGTTTATTTATTGTTTCTTTCAAATTTTACAGAGCGAACAAACTAGAAATAAATATTTTGTGCCATCCTGTATATATATATATATATATATATATATATATATATATATATATATATATATATATATATATATATATATATATATATATATATATATATATGTGTGTGTATGTATGTGTGTGTGTATAATATAACTAGTGACAATGCGCATACAGTGCGCCACAACAAGAAACACAAGAAAAACCCCAGTCTACAGAGATATTCTAGAAAACACTAGAGAAGGTAATGGTAAAGGTGACATCAAAATTTTACTGGGCGACTTTAACGCACAAATCGGTAGAGAATAGAACCATCAGAAACCCGTAGGCAAATTCTCTAGTCACAAATTCACCAACAAGAACGGCACAAGACTCATCGAACTAAGCCAACAGAATAACCTGAAGTTCATGTCAACATCCTTCAGAAAATCTCCACGAAAGCAGAAGACATGGAGATCGCCTATAAAACAGATTGGTGAATTCCAGATAGACCACGTTGCGACACGAATTCGACACGAAGAAGATCAAGGAATCCAACATAACACAGAAATAGGAAAATAAACAGGCAGTACGACTACATCGCACGGAAATATCTGTTCAACATCTTAGAATAACAAGGACTCGACCCCAAAACACTATGATTGATCAAGCAGACACTGACCGACACAACCTCTAAATAAAATTTAAGGGAGACATTTCCGAACCCTTTGCGAATAAAACCGAAGTACGCCAAGGAGCTGAGTTATACCCACTTCTCTTCAACCTAGTCCTGAGCAAAGTCATAAGGGAATGGGAAAAATAACTGAAAAATCAAGGACACTGGAAACCAATACGACTCGGACGACTCAAAAACAACATATAAATCTCATGCCTACCCTTCGCAGACGACCTAGCCATAATCGCAGATAATGAAACAAGAACAACCAAACAAATAGAAGTCCTCAAGGAATGTGCAGAGATAGTCGGCCAAATTTTCCAAATAGCCAAGTCCAAAATTTTAACACCAAATATGGCAAGATAAAAAGGGTCAAACACTTCAAATACTTCGGCGAGATCCTCGAACCCACAGGAGGAGAGAAGATAGCACAGAAGACTCGATTACAGAAGATGAAGAGGGCATACGACAAGACGTTTAATATCTACAATAAGAAATGCATATCTACACACACAAAAATAAGACACTACAGCACAGTAATCAAACCAGAGGTACTATACGCAAGCGAGACACTTACACTCTACACAAAAAGCGGCATAGAAAACTTACTAAAAGAAGAACGTAAAATTATGAAGAAAATTCTCGACCCAAAACTAACAGAGGAAGAATTTCAGACTACATTCCAGGAACACCACAGAGAGAATGTCCAACGTAGTGGCGGACAGAAGTTTGGGTACAAAAAGAATAGACGAACTCAATAAATTTATCGAATAAGAAGAAGTTAGAAAACCGAGATAGAATCAGGTACATCCAATGATGGAAAACATAAAAGAGGAGGCAAGTTAGAGGAAGATTTGTTTAAAAAAAAATAAAAAATATATAGAAGCCCAAAAAACCAGCGATGATATATTGAAGGAGATTATGAAACTAAAAAAGGGACTGTCAGCAGATGTAAGAGATATTAAGCTAGAACAGCAGGCTTAAAGGGAAGATACTAAGGCATTAAGGGTAGAAAGGAAAGAACAAGCAGAGTTTAAGAAAAAATAAGGATGCTAAAAGACGCAAGTGAAAAAGCGATGGCTGAAATAAATGATTTGAAGAAATAAATAAATTTAAACAATGGAATAATGACAAGGAGAGAAAAAAAATAGTCATATAGTTTATAGAAGATGAGCTAGGACTCAAACCAACAGTAAGAATAGCACGAATATTGGGTATGAAAACATGTTTGGTGGAACTTGACAGCGAAAAGAACAATATAGAGGTGATGCAGAATAAAAACAAGTTAAGGAATAGGACAGGCGACAAAATATTTATCAACGATGACCTAACCAGAGAAGAAAAAGATGTTCAAAAGAAAATTAGAGAGAAGACGAAGCATGAAAGGGCCAGTGGAAAAAATGTGAAAATGGAATTTCTAAAATTAGTGGTGAACGGTCAAACCCGAAAATGGAATAGACCAGAAAACATACTGAAAAAAAACTGGTACAGCAAGCGGCTCAAAAAATCTAACCAAGTGAGTAAACAGGAAAAAATTAACCAGACAGAATTAGGATGACAACATGGTATATTAGAGGTACATTTACGAAAGGCGCCCTGAAACACCTTATTGGGAAAATGAGAAAGTACACAGTAGATATGTTGGTACTGATATGGTGTACTGATATATGTTGATACAGGTAACTCAACAAAGGTATAAAACGATTACAGAAGTGGAAGACTGCATCTTTTTTAAATAGCGGAACTGAATGAAGGATTTTGGGAGTAGGGTTCATAGTTAATGATAGGTTCAAAAATTAAGTTATCGAGTTCGAAGGGGGTTAAGATAGCATGTGCAGCATCAGAATTAGAGGTTGGTTTAGAAAGATGCATATAATAAATGCACATGCACCATCCGAAGAAAAAGACCTGGACATTAAAATACAGTTCTACGAAGATTTGGATAGAATCATGGAAAGGGTTTCAAAGTTTGATATAAAATATGTAATACCTGACATTAATACCAAAGTAGGGAGGGAAGAAGAATGCAAGAAGGTAATAGGGCGGAAAAGTAGACACGTCACTAGAAATGACAATGGAAAAAGGGTGATAGAATTTGCTTTCGAGAACAATATGAAAATTATTAGCACTGCTTTTGATCACAAAACCATACATAAGGAAACATGAATAGCTCCAAATGGAGAAACGAATAATCAAATAGACCATGTCCTCATAGAAAGAAAACACGCAAAGAACGTTACTGATGTGAGAATTTCCAAGGGAGCTGATAGTGATAGCGATCACATATTAGTTATTACAGAAATCAAATAGGAAATATCACCTAGAAAAAAAAGATACAAAGGGGAGAAGACGGAAGAGATATGACGTAGCAAAACTAAAGGATAGAACAGCAATGTGTTTGAAGCAGAAAATGAACGGAAAACTAGGAAATAAACCTAATAAAGAACAGTTAGAGGAAGAATGGACACAGCTATGAAGGAGGTAACAGAAAAAATATTGGGAGAACCAAAAAAATCGAACAAAAAGGGGGTTCGACAAATAATGTAAACAATTGTTGGAGCAAAGAATGTCTGAGATTAGTGGAAGACAGAAGTGAAAACAACAAAAAAACATATAATCGCATAAGAAGGAAAGTCAAGATTGTATGTAGAAGGAAAAAGAAAGAACGTGAATTTAAAAAAAAATAGAAGAATCATATGCTAATAAGGAGATAAGAATTTCTATCGGTTAGTTAAAATAAGTAAAGGCTGTAGCGCCAGGAGACCTCATTATTTGAAAACTCAAGAAGGATTCCTGGTAAAAGATGCAGAAGGAAAACTGAAAAAAATTGCTCAATATTTCTCCGAGGCACTAAATGAGACTGGAGAGGAAGGGAACGGGGGAGAACATGAAATAGAAGAACATGAGATTGCACACAATAACGAAATTATAAAAGCACCTACAAAAAAGAAGACTAAACATTTTTTTTGCATCGGATCGTGATTGGAGTACAAAAATGGATACAATGCTGTATATTTGGTGGGATCAGAAGAGTGTTGTGTACAATAAGCTGCTGAAACTAGGTGAAACGTCCAGAATTTGCTACAAGATACGGATTAGCGATTTTGCAGCACGACAACGGCCCCTTCACACACAGCGAAAGCGGTCAGGGACACCATTTCTGCACATGGCTGGGAACTCTTGCCCCATCCTTCGTATTCATCAGACGTGGCCCCTTGCGACTACTACTTGTAGAAAAAAATGTACTGTTTTTCTGGGAGGGCATCCACAAATTGCCAGAGAAATGGGAAACATCTGCAGCTAGTGATGGCGCATTCTTTGCATAAACCAGTGCCTTACCCCCAAATTAAACGTGACTTTTTTAACAAAAAAATATGAATTATTAACCGCTACCCCTGTATTACAATTATGAAAAAAAAAGAATTGATTTTTTTTATATATAATATTTCATTAAAATATATTTAATGGAATGAACATCCAATAAAATACGTATAATTGTCCAAGCAGAAAAGGCTCTTCAGTCAGTTTTCCGCTTGATGTACTTCGAATTACCCAAATAAAAGCGGATTGGTGTTTTGTTTTGGGGTTATTTTCGAAAAAGGACCGAAACGGATCGGGAGAGGGCGCGCCCCTTTGTCAATGGCTTATCTTTGGCCGCTTTCAAATTAAGAGTAAACAATACCCAATTTGGGGAAAATGAACCGGTTCCCGTGCGGTACAAGGTCAGATAGCGACAGATAGGGCACGAGGACAGTCGAGCCAAAACCGAAACGGATTATCATATCGCGCGGCATCGTAAAATTTCCACTTGTTTATTTTCGTTTTCGGGTTGGTGGATGATGGCAAATTTTATACTGCAAACGAATGTTTAGAGATAAGAATTATTCCACGAGAACAAACGCGTGAATCCGCTTGATTACTATAGGATAATTTTTTTAGTGATTCTGAACATTAAATTCAAATAAAAGAACCACCTAAGTGCATTGAAACTATTAATATATTGTGAAACAATTTTCAATAGCATTAATGTTTGAAAATAATTTTGTACAAAAGCTAGTAGGGTCTTATGTCTACAATTGTCTAAGTTACTTTGGCTTCCAAGGTGTCAATAGCGGCCAGTTTTTCGGCATAGACCAAAGATTTAATATAACCCCAAAGAAAATAATCAAAAGCATTAAATCACATGACCTTGGTGGCCAATTAACGCACACCGTTTCTCGAAATAATTTTATTGCCGAATTGTTCCCTCAATAACAATGTTCCCTCGCAACAATAAATGTTGCATTGGCTGTATGACATGTGGAGCCGTACTGTTGGAACTACATCTCCTCCAGATCATTACCATTCAAATTCATAATGAAATAATTGCATCTTCGCTCTGTAATGATCCACATGAATATTTTCTTCGAAAAGCACAGTTTTTGTCTTATTTTTGTTTTAATATCGAGCAGTGTAAAATGCGTTTCGAATTTGTCGATACTTCTGCGAATATTTCGCTCGGTTGAACGGTTATGTGCACCATAAAGGACTCTACAAGTCTGGCGTACGGAACACTGACTTTGATAATAAATTTCGACAATTTGCAAGCGTTGCTCTGATGTAAAACGTTTCATGATGATTGGCCAGACATCTGATGTGCTATGATGACATTTGCCATGATGATTTGACAGCAACCACTATCGGAAGTAAAAAAATCACACTTTATAAAGTATTTTAAAAAGTTAGATTAGGAAGGCAAGGCAGTGGGGGCAACTGAAGAACAAAGTATACATATCGATGACGCGAACAGCACTAATCGGACTGCTCAGGACACTGAGCAGCTCCGTTGATATTGAGCTGCATCAATATCAACGGAGATTGAAATGCATGATCCACTACTCGGGCACGTAAATGAGGGGCTGTTAGATACCCGAAAAAAACTATTCAGAGATATATTTCAAAAGAAAACATCAGTGAAGCGAATATGGCAATTCAATCTGCATTGAAATCGAACTGTGGTCTCTGGGATATCAGCTGTATCGTATATGTTGGGGCTTGTCATCTTTCAACTAAAGAAAAAAGTTGGGACAGAGAGAACAAAATTAAAGCTAGAATAAAACAGTTACAGAGAAAAATTAAATACTTACGGCAGCTAGCTTCTAAAATTGCTTCACTCTATTAATAGTCATTACTAGTCGTCGATTTACAAACAAAATAAAAAAAATTGTGAATATATTGCAGTATTAAAACATTATAATATCAAAATCGACATTAGAAAGTGAAAGACAAAAAGCTCCCAAAATGTGCTTAATCTACGTACGTACACGTGCTTAAATACGTTATATAAAATTTTAACTTCAGTCTTGCATAAAAAAAATATTAAGAACAATAAATCTAGTATGGAAGGAATTTAATGAACAACAAAGATCAAGAAGAGGAGTAGAGGGTGTAAGAGAAAATCTATTAATCGACAGATGTATATATATCAGGACGCTATACAGTATAAGTGAAATCTTTCGATGGCTTGGGTGGATTATAAAAAAGCATTCGACAATTCCTCACATTTAATCATTCTGATGTTATTGGAAAATCTTAGGGTACATCCCCAAATTATTAATACACTATCAGATTTAATTATGTTCTGGAAAACCAAATTTTTAATGACAACCCACAACTGATTATGTGCAATATTAGCGGGGCATATTTCAGGGTGACTCACTGAGTACCCAGCTGTTTTGTCTAACTTTACTTCCACTATCACTTGAACTATATAAAACCAACGAATACAAAGCAGGTCCAACGAACAGCAGTCACCATAAAATTACTCATCTGTTTTATATTGATGATATAAAACTATTTGTCCAAAATGATTTTGAGCTGAAGAATAGTCTCAATATTATTCAGGCATAAAGTAAGGATGTGGGTATGGAATTAAGATATGAAAAGTGTTAGGCTTACCATATCCAGAGAGCAAAGCCGAAGCAGAATCAGCACGATATGATTCTTATAGATGGATCCGTTCTTAGTCACTTAATTGATAATGAAACCTACACCTACCTTGGCGTAAAAAATATGGTCTTCCTGTCTTTCTGGACGGAATGAGATTTCTGCCATCAATAGTTTAGCCCTTCCAGCTCTTCTATTTACTAAAATTGATGAACTAAAATTATTAGAATGTAATAACACGACATCGATCAATACATCCCAATGCGTCTGTGCCACGAATCTATATGCCAAGAAGTGATGGTGATAGGGGTTTGTTGAGTGTTGAGGCTTGTTACAACAGGGCTATAATAAATACAGCATGTAGTATTCTTCGATCAGAAGACCCACTATTACGTTTTGTAAAAGAGAATGAACTGGGTAACAAGGGTGGATCCTTGTTCAGAACGCTATAAGACCCGTTGACCAACTGCAAATTCTACTGGTGGGTAATGGATAACTGCTGGGCAAATTCTAAGGTGGATAATCCAGAATGTCTTTTAATATGTCTTAATAATGAAAAAAGAAAACAACTCCTCGCGCTACAGCAAAGGAAAATTCTACAGAAAGAACACAACAAGAAAGTCATGCATGGTATGTTCTACAAAAATATCGAAACAGAAGCATCGTCAAAGAAACATACATTTCAGTTTATGTATTCTGCTGGAATGAAATCTGAGACAGGGATTTATAACGGCAGCCCAGGATGGAGTTATTGCCACGAGATGGTACCGGTCTGAAATACTTCACCAAAACATCAGCACAACCTATCAGGTTTGTAAAAATCATCCGGATACTCTAATGCATATCCTTAGTGCTTGCTCTCACTGGGCACCGACTCTTTATACAAATAGATTCAGCGGCAACAATTCGGCGCTAAAGATTCTGTATTACCATGTTAGATTCCTCTATAACATTGGTAAAGAGATTAAAACATATTGTGGTTTGCAACCAAGTGTACAAAATTTTCTGGAATTTTCGGTTTATAACCCGGAAAAATAGAAGCTAATAAACCGGATCTAGTAATATAGGATTTAAAAGAAAGAATCATTTATGTGGTTGAGTACTCGTGTCCAGCAGATATCAACATATCTAGAAAAGAAGCAGAAAAATAAAAATAAAAATAATTTCATTTTCACACAAATTTAATTTCATCACAGCAAGCAAACAACATTACAAATCAAATGCAAAAGGCTACAATACTTGGGTCGTTACATATTCTGCGAGCTCACAAAGCTAGCTCTCCATAGCTCGATCTCCATTTTTGCCAGTCACCTACCAACTTTATGCTGACGTAACTGGTGATGAAACAGCAAACACGTCCATCGCGGACAGCACGAATGTATGCAAAAAAATAATATTAAGTTTGTCTTAAAAAAATCTATCGTATACCAATATATTAAATAAAAATTATAGAAACATAGATAACTATAAAAATAACTTGGTCCAGGTTAGCAGCGTCATCTCTGGCCCTAGGTCAGGTACTTATCATACAGCCCTGGTATTATGTTTTTTCTTAATATTTTCAGGAACATCTTCAGTTCAACTTGCGATGATTAAATATTTATTTTAAAGCAATTTTCATATTAATGTGTTATTTTAAAGACTTAAAAAATAATTGTTCCAGTGTGTTTAACATTTTGACACTGAGTGTAAATAATCTTTCTCGACGGAATCCAACTTTTGGAGAGGGATAAAAGTAAAAAGCTTGGCACGTAATAATATCAACTAATTCGAAAATAACTAGAAGTATTGAGCAAAACCAAAAAACCAACGTGTAATATAGCACCGGGTCATTTTCTTTCTTGTTTTACGAATTTCAAGTTTGAAAATGCGAATTTAACGAGCGCGTGGTCCAGTTTGTGTAGTTTTTCGTCGCAGAACGTGAACAACAACGACACCCGATCATTAAAAACACGTTTTCTGGATACCCAACACGATAAATAAATGCAAAATTGCTTCATTTACATTTTATAAATAATTTATACCCAAACGTAGATCGTGAGAGCTTTTTCCCGGCTGCGTTATGAATATATTTGTACGCACCAAAGAGTAAAATTTAAGATAATAAATTTCCATTTGTTTTCTATTCGGGATTGGTTATCTGAATATGTTGTTATATTTTGTACGGTTGGCACAAACGGTACGTTTAAGCAGGCCCATAGCTGGGCCAGACATGAACGCACATGGTGGGGCTGTATAATGAGTTGCCACAGTCAAATGCGACGCGGCGAGAGAGAAACAGAAGGAAATATCTGTTCGGTTGCAGCCGGACAGATCTGGGGTATCGCGGTCCAGACTGTTCCAGATGAATGACAACTTTGAATCGGAACATGGAGAGTGGTCGGTGGTTTGTACACGGAGTTATTTATTAGGGTATATACTTACCCACCACCGGTTTTTGTTTGAAACATTAATTTTATTAGTTAAAATATTAATCGAAATTTTTCCTGTTTTACCTGGTAGTGCTACCAGGTATGTAAATTTCAAACAGGATTTTTTTTACGAGAAAATACGTCGTTTATTGTATGAAAATGATAAAATAATATTTAATTCGAACTATTGCCCATTGCTAGCTTTACGTTTTTTCCATCTGTCTGACAATGTTGTTGATGCCATGCCAAAAAAACTGTTGCTCTTTTGAGGTATACCAGTAATCGAGCCATTTTCGTAAGAAGTGGTGCGCTGCTCAGCAAGTGCGTGTCCCATTGATGCAAATAAATAATAAATAACTAAACTAAACGACTCAATTGTTCCTTGACCAGTTTTACTGTGTGTGTGTGTGTGTGTGTGTGATGGTGTATTATCATGAAACAAAATCACGTTGTGGTGATTTTTTTTTGATATTCTGGTCGTTTTTCACGCAAACCTTGATTCAAATCGATCATTTGTTATCGGTAGCGTTCAGTATTAACGGTTTCGCCAGGTTTTAGTAGCTCGTAATAGTTAACACCCTTCTGATCCCATCAAACACAGAGCAATGTCTTCCGTCTATAGCGATTTGGCCTTACAGTCGATATCGATGGTTCGCTTATGAGTTACCCATGATCTTTTACGCTTACGATTGTCAAAATATTTGAACTTTTCATCGCCAGTCACAATTCGATGGAGAAATTACTTTGTTCTCTATCTGGCGAGCAGCATTTCTCAAGTGGTTGTTCAGTTTTCCTGCTATCTTTCATTTAGTTCATGTGGAACCCATTTTCCCATCTTCTGGATTTTTCTCATAGCTTTCTAACGTATATAAATGTATTGTTCCATTTGAGGGTCATCCTCATCTAACAATGCTTGTAATTCGCTGTCTTCAAACTTTTTCGGTGGTCTTCTACATTATTCGTTTCTCAGGTTTCTAAGTTAAATATTTACATAAATTATTTATTAGATTATTTACATAAACTCCCTATGATCTTTCTGGACAACCCGGTAATTTTAGCACCTGTTAATTAATGATAGAGAATGAACATGTTAAATGGGGTTGAGAGAAATACTTGAGAAGGAAAATCCCAGTTAACAATACACGTTGACCAAGCAATTGATTCAGTTGAAGTTAATATCAATTCAGACTATGGCGAAGACAACAAAGCAACGTATTGGTCAAATCGTGTGTTCGCTTACAATCCCTATTGATTATTCCTAACGATTGTTGTTTCAGATATCAAACGGAGCATCGTTAAGGACCCTGGTCAATTAACCTAATAGATGTTATGGGTCTTCAAACCCATAAACACAAATACACGCTTGTCGATTCCCCTTCTATTAGTCCGGGGCAAATAATTTTTTACCGGTGTTTTTCTGGAGGATCGTTTGACCAGCTGGCCGGTCGGTCGGTACGGGTTTTTCCTCACGCTGATGCCTTCTAATTTGTTATTTGTAGAGTCTCATTTTGTATCTGGCCGGGGTGTTTTTCCGGGGGGACCCGCGTGGTCTGTTAACTTAATTTTGATGGGCGATTAGGAAGGACGTGTCATACATCACGGGGCCGATTCTCCCATTTCTCGGAAATCTTTGCGTGGATTCGGGTTTTTATTCTCGCCGCGTTGAAGGAAATTAATGTTTTTGGTGAAAATTTAATACAACGATATTGTTTTCTTTTTACAATTTGCACAAGGTTAATGATCCTGAGTTCCTGTCCTTAGTTTAGGAACTTTAGTTTTGCAGATGTATTTTTTATGTATTTTGTCTCCAAGAAGACTAAGGTTCCATTTCCTCGAATAGGAAAAAGTTACACGGTGCCATATCTAGTAAATATGGTGCTTGTGGAACTGTATTTGTTTGATTTTCAGGCGATACATGGCGATATATGGTGATAAGCGATTTATGGCGATATCTATCACTAATCTGGACGTTTTTCGTTTGGCGAATAGACCAAATAATATTTTCTTCACTTGTTGACATGGAAGGTCTTCTTGAACGAGGTTCATCCTCAACTACTCCTCTGTCATTACTCTAGGTCTTGTACCACTTATAAACTTTTTTCACTTCATCTTCATCGCTACAGCACTTCCTTAACATTTTTAATTGATCGGTACAGAAAACTAGTTTTTTAGACAAAATTTATTTTTACCGACAATTTTTTTTACAATTTTAAAAGACGAAAAACAATTAGCTTTTCAAGCAAAATGATATAAAATTTCTATCAGATTGAATGTCAATTAAAATGATTGTATCGATGCTTAAGGGCGGCAATTTTTAAAGTCATTTTGTTTTTTGTTCATACACGTGCCAAAATGTTAGACTCACCATAGAAATTTTAAAAATGTATTTTTTGTTATATTTGTTTCAAATGTTGGAAAAGGAAAAAATCTTTAATTGATCTTGATCAGAATATAAAACAATTATTCGTAAATATTTATTTGTTTTGGGTGTCAAAATGTTAGACACACTTTTTTATAATTAAAATTTCTTAATGCTCTAGAGGCTTTATCACAATTTATCAGTTTATTTCTGTTATTCATCCATCTAACTTGTAGATTTGAACAGAAAAAACTAAAAATGTATGATTCATCATGGAAAAAATTAAGCGTGGTTCAGAAAAAAAAGACGATTAATTTTTTTTGTTATACCCTGACCGGATGCGTTGAAAAGAAATAGAACGCCAGTGAAAATGAAGAGTTTCGGTTTTTTATCGGCTAAAGTGCAATCAAGAGTTAGGAATGTACATTGATTGAAACCAGCATTTGAAACCAGCATTAAACTCGCAACAAATTAGCCCGAATGGATTTCACTGGAAAGATTATGTCATGGACTGAGCAGTGGAAGGATATCATTTTTACTAACGAAAAAAAAAATCTATTTGGATGAACCTGATCTTTTTTCCTTTATTTTAATAATCTCAGAAAAGAAGAAAAAAATACCGATACAGCAAATGAAAGGAAGAAGTATTCTGGTTTGGTTGCCATCTCTCCCAGTTTAGTGTTTCACGCCGAAGGTTAGGTTTGGAGAAGATCAAGAATTAATCTACAGTTCTTATATTAATATGTTATTCTCAAAAGTCTTTAGAAATAATTGTTCAAGTGTATCCAACATTTTGACATCGGCTATATAGGGTGATTTTTTAGTGCGTCCGAACGTTGAATTGAAATAAAACAGCAATCAAATTAGAAACCTTGAAACTATTTATTTTATATGCAATAACATTCCATGATATCAATGTTTGAAAATAATTTCGGACAAATGTCCGCTGCGGCTACCTCTGACAATTCAATTTCTACCACTTTTTCAAGCAATTGGGGTTTATGTCCACAATTGTCCGATTTGTTTGGTTCCAAGGCTTGAACAGTCGCTCGGCATTGTCCAAAGATTTATCATAACGCCAAGGAAAATAATAAGTTAAATCATATGACCTTGGTTCCGTTCCTCAAAATAATTTTTTCACTGAATTGTTCCTTCAATAAATCGATTGTTGCGTTGGCTTGTATGACATGCAGAGCCCAATAGTACGACTTTGCCTGTCATACAGCCAATACCCTCCAGATCAATACCATTCAAATTCGGATTTAAATAATCATTGATCACAGCTCTTGAACGATATCCATTACCGAATTGATGAATTTGGATTTACATCAACACTGCCAGAAACACCGACGATATTTTCTTCGGAACGCACAGTTTTTTATCTTGTTTTTGTTTTAATATCGAGCACCGCGAAATGCTTTCGGAACTTATTGATAATTAGGCGAATACCTCGCTTGGTCGGGTGATTATATAAACCATAAAATATTATAAGTTTAGCGCACATAACACTGATTTTCATAATACATTTCGACAATATGTAAGGATTGCTTTGATGTTAAACGTTCCATGATGATTTGCCCGCTATCCGAAGTTCGGACACACTCAAAAAATCAGTTGGTCAGTAAAAATAAATGATGAAAGGGTTGTTTATTTTTCGTTTAATATTTTTTATAAATATGTTCAATTAAAAAAAGCTCTTAAAACTCCGAGATAAACAACAAAAATCAAATAACAAGACGCATGTTTGGTTTTGTTGTTATTTTGCCTCCAAATACGGACTGATTTATCTTCAAACGCTGCACTACATCCCCAAACAACGACGGCAAACAAATTGGAAAACCCCTCAAGATCAATAGAGTAAAGTGAGTGCAAGAAATATATGGATGGATGGGAGAGGCCCCAGTCGCCATTGCGATATCCCCCGATAAGACTAAAAGGTTTTTATGGGGTTTTTCTTTGGCATATCGGTTACCTTGTTTTAGCGCTCGCATCATTCTTGAGGGAAATCGTCGGCGACTTTTATGGCTTTTCGACGAAATTGTCGACCGATTTAATTGCAAATCGATTCGGCTCACGAAAGAAATTCAATTAGATCGCCTTTTTATCGACTAATAAATTACATCACTTAAAGAAGGCTAGATTTTAATTTTCAACGCGATTC